>OZ023166.1:30024833-30429833 GCA_963678695.2 Diplodus puntazzo | reverse complement strand
AATTAATCACTGTCAAATGAGCATGATCCCTCTGTGTCTGCACACAAACACCCATTACCATGAGAAAGTACTAAGATAGATAGATAGATAGATAGACAGATAGAAATTCAATGTCATTTTACAACCACATGATTCACCCATCCTGTTTAAGAGAGTTAGACATTGGGTATAGCAGCCCTAGCAGCTGCAGTGAATCTGACCCTGACCTTTGGCCTTGCTCTGGAAGAAGAAACACACCAGAGCTTCTCAAACACACATCAAGCACCACAAAACAGAAATGAGAGGCACTGCGTGAACTACTTTTTAAGCATACCAACAATGTGTGCTTTTCTCACTATTCCTTGCTGTGTATATCATTCTAAACATAACTTTTCTGGCTGAGATTTTAATGGGGTGGGTTTAAATGTAATTAAATTTCAATTATCAGTGGTGAAGTTTTAACTAAAGGTGTCATTACATCACCGACAACAAACTGGGGGGTCAAATTACAGCCCGTGAATCCTCCAGTGAGCCAATGTGAACCAAAGACGTGGATGTAGTTCATCCTTAGCTGTGATGATAACCGGAGCCTGATACTGCAAATCATCGCCGCTGAATTGGCAGGACAGCACGAATAAATACAGACTGAAAGAAATCGAAATGGGGCCCCACAGACGTGGCTCTCATCTCGACGACACGGGTAACAGACGTAGCCTACGTAGGTCCCTTAACCCCTTTCCTTGCCTACCTTGTTGGTCCCAAAGCCGGGGTCAGGGTAGGAGAGCTGACCCAGTCTGGTGTGGTCTGACGCGGCCAGAGACTGAGGAGGAGGCGGGTAAACTGTTACATCCATGGCTGCAAATACATCCAATTTTCCGTCTGTCCTCGTCTCCCTGTTCCTTTCTTCTCTCGTCAATGTGTATATTAGCAGTTACTGAGATAACCTTTTTTAAAGTTGGAGGGTTTATAGCGAGTGAGCAAATAGAAACCACCACGGCCCGATAAAAGACGCTTTTTCAAGCAGATAAATTGTGGAAATAAGCCTGGAGTCAGTAAATTTCAGGTCGGTTCTGTCCTCTCCACACAAGCATTAAGGCTCCAGTTACGGCTGCTGTGACCATCAAACTTCCCTGTAAACCAACTTCTGTTTTAAACCACCTTCACAGGCAGCGGTTCACTCTGAGAAGCGTCGTGTTCCCTCTCCCGTTAACGCTCTGTGTGTCCGGTGGCGGAGTGTCGGACAGGGGACGTTGCTGGACCCTGTCAGTCCCTGGTTGGGACTTTGTCTTGTAATGGTCCTCCGCTGCTGCTGCCGCGTGTATCCTCGGTGCTGGGGTACCTCGCGGACCAGTCATACAAAGGGCTGCGTGTGCTGAGAGTGCGCCACAACGACACCGGATGTACGTTTGCTCACAAAATAAGAGCGCACATTCTGTCAGGAGAAATAGACAAAGCGAGCATCATTACTTCACACCGTGCTTGAGTTCTTACATTAAGCAAAGTCTTGAAGACGCTTTAGTAGCGTGTTGCTTTAAAATACTGCCGCAGAAGTCTTCTCAGCGAGCGATTTTATTTTGTTAGACACCGACATATGACAGAGGATGTGGAGGAGCTGGACGGCAGAATGTGCTCCATCTAGAGGGGAGGGCGGTGTCAAAAGGTCCGGCAAGGTGTTTCTTTAGCCTAAAGAAGCTCTTTCAGTCAAAGGTATGAATGGCTGTTTTATGGATAAACAGTCAACTCGATTCATGTATATATTTTTTGATGTGTCTGCTTTTCATTGTGCCAATACTGCACACAGCGCGCTCCCTAAACTCCCAGGTGCAGTGGGTGACGTTTGGTCTTTGGTAGTTTGTTCTTCAACCACAATGCGCTACAATATCTGTAAATCTGCTGTTGTTACTGTATTCCGGGTCAGCAGATAGTTCTCCCCACAGCAATTTCTCTCACCAGGCAGCCTAACAGGTTAATCTAACCAGAGCCAGTGACGGACTGGGAACAAAAAACGGCCCTGGCATATCCTCCCAACAGCGGCCAGGGGGGGGAGGGGTGCAAATTTTGACGCACGTAAAGAACAGGCACTTTTGATGGCCCCGGTGATAGGAAACGTAAATTCCCAGGCTATTAACAACTACACAACGATACATAAAACACATTAATAAATCATCAGAGCCAGCCGCTCCATAATAAAAACGTGTCTTACCGTCACGCAGTCATCCATATCTATCTATATGCTCTCTGAGATTTCTCTTTTTTTCTCCGCTCTCCCCTTGTATCGCTTGATGCCTCGATTCATTTTTTTGCTAGCTTAAACTCAGTCAACTTCCAACCTCCAACTTCCATCAACCACACTCAGACGGTCTACTCGATTCAGTCTTGAAATTCCCAGAAGGCATTGCTTCATTTTAACTTTTGCAAACAACTATTCAAATTAAAAAAATGCAGGTAGATTTGTTTTATTTCAAACCATGCACGTTTTTGAATATCCACATTGCCCAATGGCCAGTCCGTCCGTGGTTGCCACCTATCGGTCTGGACATGGAACAACAGTTGATTATAAGCAAGAGAAAAAAAAACTGACGGCTGCGCAGAGGCCGGCGGCCGTCCTGCTGCACCGGCCGTTCTGGTATCCTCCAGAATGGCCAGGGCTCATTCTGTCTTTTTGTTTGACATCTTAGCATCTTTTAAATTCCTGCATTACTACAGAAGCTCCTGCTCATGCTTCAGATTTTTATCCACCAGCAGCCTTGCTTCTCTACCCACTTCAATAGATTATTGAGCCACATCTTCCTCCATGCATGTCGACAGTTCCTTTTGTGATGCAAGCTTCCTTTTTTACTTCCAGTACAAGAAGGAAAGCCAAAGTTAACCTCTCTTTCCTTCTCTTCCTCTCTCTCTTCTGTGTGAGCAGAGCTTGGCTTGGGGTGATGGCAGAGGAGCCACGGTCATCAGTTTACCAGTTACCTCCAGCTTTCTCCAAGCAGCACCAAGCTCTGAGAGGCTGCTGAAGAGCCATCTGTCCATCAAGCTGGAGTTCCACATTGTTTTGTCCTTTCTTGGATAGACCCTTGCCTGCTCCTACACTGAGATGTAAAGCAAGCTGTACGTGGTTGTGAAATGTACCTAGTCAACTATGTTCTGCTGCAGTGAATGCAGGGTTCACAGACCATCTAAAGCCTGATTTATGGCTTTATTAATACTTTTGATGATTTCAAAAAAAGTCACAGCCACAGTGTCAAGGTAACCAGACACTATCCTCCAGCCACTTAAGTGACTGTCCAAACTGTGCAACAAAATATGGAGGTGAAATATAACAAAATTTTCCGGATGCATAACTTTACAGAAAAGCACTGAGTGACAAATGTATCTAATTTCTCTCAAGTTATTCTAATCAAACGTGTCAAGTGCCCTACCATAAATTAGGCAGAATGCTTGGAACCAACAAGTGTCTCAGAGACTGATGAAGCTCAAGTATTGAAAATGTATTGCTTGGGCAGCGCATGACAGTCACTGGTGTTGGTAGATTATGTCCACCAGTCTCTTCAGTCCTCCACCATCAGGATGTCATTATTGAAATACCACACTGGGTTCCAGCAGCTGCTATTCCCTCAAGAAGAGACTGCTCTGTAACCGCCAGTAGTGAAGAGGTAATTAGGGCTGATGTCCCTTGTTGTTTACCAGGTCTAGACCAAATCTATAAATTGATACCTCTTGTTGTGAAGCTGTTTAATGTGATTTGATAATTCTGTTTGGTCTTGTGTGTTTACCTGAAGTCACCTGTCTACAGGCCCTCTGTTGCCTACCTTGTTTGCTCCTCTCTGCCTCATCTGACGGATGGACAGCAAGTGCACTCTGGTCTCCACATCCTGGACTCTCCCTGAGTGCATAACTGTGTTCAGTAATTGAAGGACTTTGTGACTCACTGTGAATTTCCACCACTAGGTTGCACTATAATCGAGGAAAGTGCGTTTTGCCTTGTGACTCCCATATACTTTATCGCACATTCAAAGACCTTATATCCATGTGTTCCCTGAATTGTGTTGAGTCTTGTGATATAGGCCACGCCAATTTCCGCCAACTATTTTTTTTCTGCAAATTCACGAAATGTCACAAACCTACTTTTTGGAACTCCTCCCAGGCGATTTCACTGATTTGCACAAAACTTTGCACACAGCATCTGTGGACTCTCCTGACAAAGTTATTAAAAGAATTTTGATATTTCAAAGAATACTCAAGTTATTAAATAACAATTTCCTGCAGATTTCGTTCCAAACAGGAAGTGTTGCATATCTCCACATTGGTGTGTCTCAATGACATGAATCTCAGCTGACTACTTCCCTATGAGCCCCTAAGGCTCTGTGCACAATTTTGGCTGAATACCACTGGGTGGTGCTCTTTAATTTGAAGTATTTTATATCTCGACATTAGTAGGTCGGATTAACACGAAACTTGGTAAATATTGCCAATACCCTCCTGATGATAGCTGATGAAAGGTGTTACCAGGAGACTCTATAGCGCCCCTGGAATATTAAAAATCCAAGCCCTGCCTCCTACATGCACATACATGAATGACATTCGGTATGCACATGTATCATGACCAGACGCACAAAAAATATTCGGGGTACCAAACTGTCACTCCAACAGGAAGTTGGCCTTTTTGATTAAAAGTTCCCATTTCACCCCCATTTTGATCCGTTTCTGTGCCTCGTACCTTAACGAATTCCTCCTACAGATTCAACACTATAGACTTCCAGTTTACTCAGTATCATCCTCAGACCTTGAATATGAAACTTATCAAAAGCTTTCGCCTACGTCAAACATGGTGGGTGCCATGGTGCGGTCCATTTTCATGCTTAGCCATAAATCATCAAGTCCTTATAACTGTCCCATATACACCTAATTCATCACACATGTATACGATGTCACCTTGAATACCCCCATACATCAATACTGTGTCATATCCATAGCGCCACCTACTGGACACTGGAATTCAGACAATTCCTCCATATCATACACTACAAGATGACATGCCACTAAAAGGTGAGCACACCCTTCGACAGCGTCGCCGCCAATCAATAATCAAAACACAATTTACCACAAATTAGTTTGAGGTATTTTTCACCTGTAGTCCATTTTGTTTTTATGTAGATTACAGAGACTTCTTCTGACTTCAGCGTACATTACTTCATACCGGCAGGAGCAGGCCACCAAATCATAAAGGAACAACTTCCTCATTCCTGTCTGGACCAAACTTCACATGTTTGATAAGAGTTCAGCCATGAACACATAGGCCAATATACAGTCATAGCCAAAGCGCCACATGTTGGACACAGGAAATGACATTTAACCCCTTCCTGCACTGTCCGAAACACGGACAGTTAAGAGCTGCGTACATAATAATCAGGCCATGGGGCCGGGTACGCGGCACGCCCCGACAGCAGCATGCCCTGATAGCAGCATGCCCCGACGTGCGTGGACTGCGAGGACCCGTTCATCGCTGCGCGCAGCTTTATTTTTTGGCTTGTTTTCTGTTGCTTTGGTCATAGACAGCCTCTCACATTCCTGGATTTCTTGATTATACAAGGCGGCGTAATACACATTATTATACTTCATGTCCATATTTTGCACCTGTACTTTCTGCTCGTGCAAATGTACTGTGCCAAAGCACTCTTCCTCCAACACATTGTTCAGTAGGGAACGCCTGCACTTTTCAAACAATCTGGACATTCGAGGTGAAACGTGCTTGAGCACAGTATGGGTTGCCTAATGTGAGTGTTCGATGACATCCTGGGACGACTGCATTGTGGTACATTTATTTCATGTGGTTTGTTTTTATTCCACTCAAACCACAGTTGTTCCCTCTGTAGATCATAAATTCCTATGCAGAAGATTATAAATAATACAAAAATGGGATGCACTTAAAAAAGCAAATATAAAAGCCCCTATAGATTAAATCAGTATTGTTTGGTATCTTGGAGGGGTGGGCGGATCGATCCAAATATCGTCAGTATCGATACCAAGGTGAGTATCGGTATCGGATCGATACCAGCACGATAAGATCGATATTTTTGTTGTAGTTTCTCTTCTATAAGTTCAGCAAATCACTTGTATTTCTTCACAGAGTTTATGTGATCGCAGCGTCTCTCTCAGTCCTTATGCACAGTGCTCCTCTTCACCTCTCTCACTCCACTCACTCAGGTTCACTCTGGAGTATGAATATGGCCGAATATAATAACCCTTTTCTGTCTCTGTTGAGGGAACATTAGTATTCCTATTTAGGCTACATGCAGATAGGTTATAGATTTAATTATGTTAAATATTATTTCCTTATTTGGCTAAAATCTTTGTCCTGTGTTTTGTTATTATCATAATCATGATCAGCTAATTAAAGGCAAAAGTACAAAATCATTCAATGATCAGGAATTTTCAAGTAAAAAGTATCAGTATCAGTATCGATATCGGCAATACTGACCCTGTAATAACTTGGTATCGGATCGATACCAAAGTTTGCAGTATCGCCCGCCCCTAGTATCTTGTTGAGACACAAAAAGGTGAAGTCTACATATATCTAAACATATATATACATATATATATATATATATATATATATATATATATATATATATATATATATATATATTATATATTATATATATATATATATATATATATATATATATATATATATTAAGATAATATCAAAGTTAATACGTTCAAGTGTGATGCATACAAAAGTACAGTTATACAGTTAATCATGTTTGATTTTGGTCTCTCTTGACTCTGACCCTTTAAAGTCCCTTTGGCTCATTCAAAATCTTGTTGTGCTTCAGGCCTTGATTTACTTTCTGAAATAATACAGAGTAGCACAATTCAAAAGTAACTTAAATCATCAAATGAATTGAGATAACAACATAATCCATGAATGATTTAATGTGGAGAAAAGCAGTGTGTGCATATGAGAGACTACTGAACACAAACCACAGTAGAACAAATGCTGTGGTCTGTTGGCTGGATGGTATTTAATGACAGAACAACACAATTCCATTATCTAGAGATAAATACATGTTCACAGAGGCACAAACATCCCCCCCCCCCACACACACACACACAGTACGCTTAAACAGATGGTCACATATGCATATCAAATATAAAAACCCACTCACACAAAAAGTACCTGCAGTCATACTCACAACTGTACAACACATCCAGACATTTTCTCATATATGCATTTCTATATGATCCAAACACACGCACACACTCTGTAAACATGACCGTGGGCACACAAGTACATAAAAATGCACTTTACACACTGCAGCGTTTACACACACAAAGAGGTGTCATAAAATGCTTTTTCTTTTTTCTGATGCATTCTCAAAGTCTCTCTCTCTCTCTCTCACACACACACACACACACACACACAAACCAGCCCACATATACTTAGTGAACATACATACAGTGTGCTATCCGCCCATCCCCCACATACACACATACATATATGTACCCCTCCCTTCTGAAAAAAAGGCATAATTCACTTCCACATTCTCCTCCCCCAGACACAGCTCCTCTCTATAAAACTGCACACACCCACACACAGAGACACACACACACAGCATACACATGCATATGCGAATTTAACCAATCACACACACTTAAATACACAAAACTGAAATACTGGTCTCCATATACACCCACACATGGATATAAGCATAGATGCAAACACACAACTGCAAACATATACACACCATGCCTGTGCTGCGCCATATATACATGATATAAACAGTAACACATGCACAATCTCTCTCTCTCTCTCTCTCTCTCTCTCTCTCTCTCTCTTTCTCTCTCTCTCTCTCTCAATTCAATTCAATTCAATTCAATTCAAATTTGCTTTATTGGCATGAATGTTACGAGAACTATGTTGCCAAAGCATCAAGAATCAATTAAACAAAACAAAAAATACAATTCGTAGGTTAAAATACAAATAAATGAAGTGAAACTTAAAAAATAAACAGAATAATGTGTGTGTGGAAGGATTAATAAGACTGGGTAGCATAAGGCAATTACGAGTTGTCATATACAATGAAAAACATATACACACGTATAGTTCATATTAAATGATAATAATAATAATAAAAACAACAATATTATACTATAGCAATAATGGTTCTGATCAGCAATTCGTGTTTCTCTAGCATCATGGCAGAGTGTTACATATTGTGCAGCAAATTTTATAAATTGTGGAACTTCTCCCAGACATACTTTTAACAGTTCATCACATTTTGTTCCCTCATATGATGGGTCTGCTGCAGTTATCTGCTGGAGGAAAGCCTCTCTCTCAGTTTGGTACAGGGGGCAGGAGAGGAGAAAATGGGCCTCAGTTTCTATTTCTCCTGAAGAACAGTGTTTACATGCTCTAAATTCTCTGGGCTTCCATTCTTTCTGATGCCAACCTTTTTCAACCTGTTGTTGATGGTCGTGAGTCTGTACATTGTTAATGTACGTCTCTGTTTGGGGTTTTTTATGCTGACCAGATATTGTGCTGGAGAATATTCTCTATCCAGTAAGCGATAACATTCTAATTTATTGATGGATTTAATTTCATTCTTCCAATTGTCAATGTAAGTCATTTTGTTGTTTTTGTCTATAGATGCCAGGTGAGTTTTGGAGAGATTTTGGAGGTCTCGGATTTTGAGGTGGCAGGTTTCTCTGGTGTTTCTCAGAGGGTCTGTCTCTGGACAGAGGCTGTTACTGAGAAAGGCTCTGTGGTGATTGGAATCAGGATCAGCTTGTGTTAAGTGAACCTGGAACTTAATTGACCTTTTGATCATGTGTAGAGAGAGAGGGAAGTGTCCCAGCTCCGCTCTACATGCATGGTTTGGACAGTTTCTGTGGACCTTGAGGATTTCCTTGCAGAACTCAAGGTTAAATTTCTCTGTGGGTGTTGTGTCCCATGAGGTGTGCCTCTGGGTAATTAGAGGGCCCCACACTTCACTTCCATACATGAGTATGGGTTTGATTACACTGTTAAATAGTTTTAGCCAAATTGTAATTGGGGGATCGAATTTATATAGTGAACATTTGATGCTATAGTAGGCCCTGCGTGCCTTTTCCTCTCTCTCTCTCTCTCTCTCTCTCTCTCTCCCTCTCCCTCTCCCTCTCTCAATTTTTTCAATTCAACAAGCTTTATTGGCATGACTGTGGTTCACAATATTGCCAAAGCGTACAAGATTACAGAAAAAAAAATGTTAACAATAATAATGACAACAATAATAATGATGACAATAACAATAGCAATAATAGCAATAATAACAACAATAATAAACAGTATATCAGTGTGCAGGTAAGAACCCAGTCAGGATCAGCTGGTTCATGTGTAGGAAATCATGTCAGGTGTTGTTGTGCAGCTCGTCTCTTCTCCTGTGGCAACATTCACATATCTCGTTGCATCTACAGCAGTGCCAGTTTTTTCTCCCAGTAAATGTTGTAGTTTTTCTTGGTCTGATAGTTTGGGGAAGTCTAGGGTTGTACCTGTGATTTTAGTGAATATCTGGGTTCTGATGTCTGTGTAAGTGTCACAGTGAAGCAGGAAGTGCTGCTCTGTCTCCACCTGTCTGTGTGAACAGAACTGACGCAGCCAGTCCTCTCTGGGCAGCCAGGTCTGTCAGTGTCTGCCGCTCTCTAAGGCCCGGCTGTGGCCGCTGAGTCTGTACATATTTAAGTTTTCCTCAGTCTCGGGTCAGTTACAGAGCTCAGAGAATCTGCCATGGAGTATTGTCTGTCTAGGGCCAAATAGCATTGGAGTTTGCTTTGGGTTTTTGTTGTGGATGTCCAATAGTTGATGTAATTGTCTTTTTCTTTTGCTATAATTTGGTGGGGCTGGATGTTGTGAGGGCGGTCTTGGTGCCCGGTGCTGTTGGAGCTCAGCCTGTGGACCAGCTGGCTGAGGGGACTCCCTTCTTTGCTCTCCTCTTGGCATTGTAGGGCTTTGTAGTGATAGGAGCTGGGCTCGCTGGTTCTGAGGTGTTGGTAGAACTTTGGACTTTGAGGATGCTTTTGCAGATCTCCGTGTGCAAGTTTTAGATTGGGTGTTTTTCCCATTTTTGGAAGTCTTGGTTCATGAGAGGGCCCCACACTTCACTACCATACAATACAATTGGTTCAATTATCGATTGAAAGATTTTAATCCAGGTTTTGACAGGGATGTCTATGTTTGAGGACTTTTTTATAGTCCAGAAAGCTCTTCTGCCTTTTTCTCTGAGATCCTTGATGGCCAGATTGAAATTTCCCGTTGATGTGATATTTAGCCCTAGATATATATAGCTGTGTGTGTGTTCTATGTCTGTAGAGTCCAGGTGGAACCTGTGGGGATTTTTCTGACTCTTGCGTCGTTTCTGGAAGACCATGACTTTTGTTCTCCCCAGGTTAACAGTCAGGGCCCAGGTCTCACAGAACTTTTGCAGGTGATCTAGCTGCTTTTGTAATGCCTCCTTTGATGGAGCAAGCAGTATTAGGTCATCTGCAAACAGTAAACATTTGACTTCTATGTCAGAGAGGGTGAGACCAGGGATCTCCGACTCTTCCAGGGATTTGGCCAGTTCGTCAATGTAAATGTTAAACAGAGTGGGCTCAGACTGCAGCCCTGCTTCACTCCTCTACTTTGGGGGAAGAAGTCTGTTTCCCTAGTTCCAATTTTGACGGCACATTTATTATTTATATACATTGTCTTAATAATATCGTAGATTTTTCCTCCAATACCTTTTTCTAGTAATTTCAGAAACAGACCATGACGCCAAATTGAGTCGAATGCTTTCTTGAAATCTACAAAACAAGAGAAGATTATGTTGTTGTTCTGGTGGACGTGTTTCTGGATGAGGGTGTGGAGGGTGTAGATGTGGTCAGAGGTTCTGTGTTGTGGTGTAAAACCAATCTGACTCTTGTTCAGGACATTGTGCTCACTGAGGAAGTTTTGCAGTCGGCTGTTTAAGATGCTGCAGAATAACTTCCCCAGGTTGCTGCTGACACAAATGCCTCTGTAGTTGTTTGGATCATATTTGTCTCCACTTTTGAAGATTGGAGTGATGAGCCCTTGGCTCCAGGTGTCAGGAAAATTTCCAATGGTTAGTGTCAGATTGAATAATTTTAATATGGCAGTCTTGATTTTCTGGCTGCTAAACTGAAGCATTTCATTTAAGATGCCATCAGGGCCACTTGCTTTCCTCGGCTGCAGGGCCTGGATCTTAGCCAGCAGCTCCCCTTCACTAACGTCATAATCTAAAGGATTTTGGTTGTCTTTAATGATTGATTCAAGGATTTCTAGTTTGTTGAGCAGATTCTTTTGGTCTGAATTCAGTGTGATTGCACTGTATAGATTTTCCAAGTGCTTCTTCCATATTTCCCCGTTTTGAATAGCCAATTCTTCCTTGTTTGATTTGTTGAATGAATGCCATTTCTTCCAAAAAATAGTTTGAGTCAATGGACTCCTCAATTTCTTCAAGTTGACGCTGTTCATGCTGCTCCTTTTTAGCTCTCAGTGTTTTTCTATATGATTTCAATGTTTCCCAGTACTGGAGGTGGAGCTCATGATTGTCAGGTTGTCAGTGTTTTTCATTGGATAATTTTCGGAGTGTTTTTCTCAGACACCTGCAGTCAGAGTCAAACCACTTTTCATTATCTGAGTTTGAACTGTGATACTCAGATTTTTTCAGATTGGATAGATATGCTGTGCTGTCAAATATGGAGTTAATATCCCGGACAGCCTGGTTCAGGCCGTCGTTACTGTGGGGATATGAGGTGGTGATGATATGGTCTAACTGAGATTGGACTGTTGGATGACCGATGGCTCCCTGGTAGTCATCCTTACTATTACTTGTCCATCTATAAGGTTGTTTGGAGGCGTTGAGTTTACTGGGTTCTGCTACATGGGGGTCAGCTGGTGTCTTACTAATGTATAGGGTGATTTTGCTGTGATCAGATAAGGGTGTGAGGGGGCTGACAGTGAATGCTCTTACACTGAAGGGCTCCAGGTCTGTAATACTGTAGTCCACAGTGCTGTTGCCAAGAGGAGAGCTGTGAGTGTAGAGACCAAAGGAGTTCCCTCAAAGCCGACCGTTGACAATGTACAGACCCAGCGTGCGACACAACTGCAGCAGTTGCTGCCCGTTTCTGTTGACGGTTTTGTCAAAGTTGTTTCTGTTTCGGTGTGAAGGAGAGGGGATGTTGATCTGGCCAGGTATATGTCTGTCTCCCTGTGTATTGATCAGATCTGGTTCTGTGCCTGTTCTGGCGCTAAGGTCACCACAGATCAGCACGTTTCCTTGTGTCTGGTAGAAGCTGATCTCATCTTCAAGGATGGAGAAGCTGTTTTCATTATAATAAGGGGACTCTGATGGGGGATATAGGCTGTACACATGAATATGTCTCTGTCTGTGGAGACAACCTCTTTTTTTATTTTGATCCAAATTGAAAAATCTCCTTTTTTGAGTAATTCGATTGAGTGTGTGAGGTTCGTCTTGTACCAGATCAACATCTCACCTGAATCTCTGCCTTGGCTTACACTTTGCAGTTTGGTTGATGGGAAAATGACTTCTCTATAACCTAAAGGACAACCAGTGGGCCTGTCTCCTCTATTCCAAGTCTCCTGCAAAACAATGATATCTGAATTTTCTATCTCTTTCTTAAAGTCTGGGGTTCTGCTCTTAAGGCCGAAAGCAGAAGACCTCAGACCCTGGATGTTCCAACATGAGATTACAAAAGATTGAGACGTCATTAGGTTTAAAATTCAACATGTAGCATTCTGTGTTAAAATGAGATAAACTTCCAATCCTATAGTCAATGAAGAGATCAGTTTTAGAACATGTTACATATCAAGAGTTTGGACCTAATAATATTATAATCCTTTAACATGGATGAATAAATAAATAAGTAAATATGTACAATAATAGATAATAATAACTAAAAAATAAATAAATATAATGATAAAATAATAATAATAATATAAAATAGATAAGTAAACACTCTAGGGTTGTCTACTGTCTTTGACTTATCAGGTGGGAGCAGAGCAGGCTGAGCATGTGCTGGATGTCTCTCAGCTGGCTGTGTGCAGGTGTAGGGGTGAGGTTGGAGGTTGGAGGGGTAAGTGGGGGGTCTGCTGCTCTTCTCATCACCTGAGTGTAGCTCAGTGGGCCAGGGCGTGGCTCCTGGTGACGGTGTCGTGATGGGGCTCCTGCGGGCAGGAGGGGCTCTGGTCGGGTATGAGGTCTCTGTGGGGGTGGTCTGGATGGTCTGGGTGGCAGTCTGGGGGTGCTGCGGGCCGACCTGTTCCTTGTGTGGGGGGTGGACTGGTCTCGGTTGAGAGCGACGTCCTTCACGGTGTACGGGCGAAGATTGGGACGGTGTTTTTGAGTAGATGGACATGGTCATGAAGGCAGCTGATGTCCAGGGTGGGGTGGTGGGCCAGCTGGACGTTGGGCCTCAGGACGCAGTCTCTGGAGACGCTGCTGTTGATCCTGTGGATGGTGTCTGGGTGGAAGTCTTTCCTGGGCTGCAGGGTTGATATAACCACTCTACTGTTGGGGAAGGTGCTGGAGGCTTTTTCTATCACTCCTTTGAGTGACTCTGACACTCTCTCCTGCTGCGTCCTCAGCTCATTGGTGCCGGTGTGGATGATGATGTGACTCGGAGAACCCAGACGCTCCTCTGACAGCAGCTCCATGGCATGTTGGCTGGTTGGGCACCAGAGTTTGGCCACTTCGTGGTTAGGGAAGAGTTTCTTTTCATTTAAGAACTTTCCATTGGAGTCAATTAGGATGACTATGTCTGGCTTCTGTGCCGGTCTGGATGGACAGGTGGAGTCCACCAGTGGGCTGGGGGAGGGGTCTGGGTGTGGTGTTGGTCTCCGGGTTAGAGGGGAGCTGCTGGGTGGGCGGAGCATCTCTGTCCAGGTGTCTCTGGGTTGATGGAGTCTCTCTGTCCAGGTGTCTCTGGGTGGATGGAGTCTCTCTGTCCAGGTGTCTCTGGGTGGATGGAGTCTCTCTGTCCAGGTGTCTCTGGGTGGGTGGAGCCTCTCTGTCCGGGTGTCTCTGGGTGGAGCTCCCAGGGTCCTGGTTGTGGTCTTGGTGTGAGTCCTGCTGTCCTGTGAGGTCCGGGGTGACTCTGTATGTCTCCTGGAGTTTCTGTGACAGAGAGGCCAGCTCTCTCCTGTGGCTCTCTCTCTCCTCTCTCAGCTCCTTCACCTCCTCTGTCAGGGCGCTCAGCGCTGCCACGTGGTTCTCCTGGTGCTGCTGCAGCTCTGTGATCTGAGTCCTCAGGGTGCTCAGCTCGGTTTGGTCCTTGTCCCTGTCCTGCCTCAGTCTGCTCAGCTCCGTGCTGAGGTTGCAGGTCTCCTCCTGGCTCAGCTGATGGCTGGTCAGCTCTCTCAGCTGGACCAGCTCTCTCTCTAGCTCACTGAACTTCACCTTCATGTCTGTGATGATGGAGGTCAGCTGGGGGTCCTAGGCCTGTTCAGAGCTGGGGGGCTCACTCTTCTGGTCAGCTGGAGGGTAGGTGGGGGTGGAGGTGGTGTCTGTGTCTGGTAGGGTATGGATGTCTTCAGGTGGGGGGCTCTTCTCCTGCTGGGCTCTTTCCTTTATGAGGGGAAAGTCCATCTCAAACTGCCTGAGGTTTCCCTGCACCATGACAGTCCCATTCTTGTAGATGTTGACTGATGTCATGGGGGAGTCTGGGTCTTCTGCTTCTTTGACCTTCAGCTTCCAGCCATTACAGATGCCCTCCTTCTTCACAGAGGCGTAGTGGGTCTTTATAGCAGAGTGCCATGCCAGTGGCTGCTCTGTGAAGAAGATCAGGTTGCTGATGTCTCCATTCTTGTAGGAGTCAGAGAAGAGTGTCTCTGGTCTTTCCTTCAATATTTTCTGTTTATGTGCCTTCCTGGCACTTTCATTTTTGAGATCTTGTGTGTACAATAGAGGAACAGCCTCTCTATGAGCTGTGTCTGAGGCTCCGGGACTCTGCTGAGGCTGCATTGTTGTTGTTGTTGTTGTTCCAACTCCTTAGTAACCGTTGCTAAGACTTTCGATTTTGTTGGCTAGCTGTTAGCTAGCTGTTAGCTTTTAGCTTTAACTCCAAACTAACTTAAATTAGTTTGTAGGTAGTTGTTTTGTTCCTATATGTCCTTGTGCAGGCTGTATTGTCTCTGGTGCTCTCACTCACTTGCTTCTCTGGCTGTGTTCCTCTTCTTGCTTGTTGTCCGTGTGTGTTTGTTGTCTTCAGGGCAGTTTGGTCAACTGTCAGTTGGTCAGTTGGCTGGACTTTTCTGATGGAGTCTTCTGTTCGGACGGATTTCTTCAAGTTTTCCTTGGTGTTTTCTTTTCAGTTCTTTTCAGTTTTCCTTCTTCCTGGGAGGTAATTCCTGTAAAAGTGTTTCCTCTTCAAAATTTGATACAAAATTGAAAGTTTATCTCATTTCAAGACAAAAATAAGAGATAATCTTCAGGAGCTCATGTTGTTTGCTGCTGTCGTTATCGGTAACCACGGCATCTCTCTCTCTCTCTCTCTCTCTCTCAAAATAAATGTAAAGACGAGCTACATCATCAAATTTGGTATAGCACCTTACTTAACTGTAAGAAGCTCTCTCTCTCTCTCTCTCTAACTCCCCCTCTTTCTCTCTCTCCAACACATTTCTCAGATTTGCATGCAACGTATCTGATGGGTTGAAATAGTAATGTACTGTAGCATCTGAATGATGTGTGTCTCTTCATGTTGGGAGATTACATTATAGATTCATAGCGCTGCAATCTACTCCAGGGTAAAAAAAACAGCCAGCCCTTCAGGTATTACAGCTTTCCAGGATGAGGGAAAAGATGCAAAAAACATGAGGAAAACAGCAACAAGGAGTTTATTAAACCAACTGCTGGGTAGAAAAATATGTATTTCCCGATGTTCTCCTTCCAGATTAAAGAGCAAAATAGCATATTCAAAAGGGATTCTGAGATGACATATCATATACAAATAGGATTAAAACTGCAAGCAGTGATGAGTGACACAGAAGGGGCAGGAGCTCATTCATCCCTGCTTGCAATTTTGATTGCATACATATTCAGAGCTAACTAACTAACTACCTAACTAAGTAACATGAGGCTATTGTAAAACTATGTATTTCAATGTGAATCGAATGTAAGAGTGATACTGTAGTTTATATATATCACTTTGTAGGTAAGTGTGACTCCATGTTTTTAATGCTGCAACATGTCAGCACATGAAAATATTCTCCAAATTTTATGCAAAATTGTTTCACCATTTCTCCAAAACTCTGCCTGACATATGTGTTAGTTAGAAACTCTGGGTTCCCCACTAGAGTCAATAATAAAGTTCTGTGGGTTTGAACAAAGTTTTGATGCATGAAGTCTTAATTAATGGCTGCAGCATTGGTTGGGCACACTTGCAGTGGAACAGAATGGTAGTTTAATGCCATATATGATAAAAGAATGTACCATTGAGCTTAAGACCAATGAAAGGGTCATAACAGTAAGATCTAATGTCATCAACCCAATAAACACCACATGCTTTATCAGCCACAGTTATGTTCTGCTACACTTCAACAATTTTCCAGTAATTTCCAATCAGTATATGAAAACAACAGTAGCCCAATGTGACAACTGTCAAGTTTCTAAACTGCTGGCAATTCAGTAGTTTAGAAACTTAATGGTCAAAGATGGTCTGATTGTTCTGACCACCACATATTTTCCAGTGCACACTGCTATACATTTGTTCATTTGTCACGCAAGATCTGGTTTTACGAAGTTCAGTACACTTGTGTATGGCACTTAGGCCTTAAAGGGATATTCCAGTGTAAGTTTAATCCATGGTCTAACACACCATGACACCGAGTAAGACCCCCCTCGAGAGATCAAGTTTTCCAACCGCTAGCTTATGTAGTTTTAGCAACCTCAGGAAAGACCGCACGATAACAACACACTGCAGTCTATGCCTCCACCAAGAAACCACCATCAAAAAGCCACTCATAGCCACAAATTATGCTCTGAACAGCACCAAACTTCAGCAACAGTACAAATAGGGTCCCAGCACATAAAGTGGCTTGCAAAAGTATTCACCCCCCTTGAACTTTTCCACATTTTGTCACATTTTAACCACAAATGTAAATGTATTTTATTGGAATTTGATGTGATAGACCAACACAAAGTTGTGCATAATTGTAAAGTGGAAGGAAAAGGATACATGGTTTTACATTTTTTTTTCCCTGCTGAAGAAAAGCATCCCCACAGCATGATGCTGCCACCACCATGTTTCACAGTGGGGATGATGTGTTCCGGGTGATGTGCAGTGTTTTCTGCCACACATAGTGTTTTGTATTTAGGCCAAAAACGTCAATTTTTCTCATCTGACCAGAGCACCTTCCTCCACTGGTTTGTTGTGCCCCCCACATGGCTTTGTTTCAACAATGGCTCTCTTCTTGCCACTCTTCCGCAAAGGCCTGATTTGTGGAGTGCATGACTAATAGTTGTCCTGTGGACACATTCTCCCACCTGAGCTGTGGATCTCTGCAGCTCCTCCAGAGTTATCATGGGCCTCTTGGCTGCTTCTCTGATCAATGCTCTCCTTGCCCGGCCTGTCAGATTAGGTTGACGGCCATGTCTTAGTAGGTTTGCAGTTGTGCCATACTCTTTCCATTTTCAGGTGATGGATTGAACAGTGCTCTGTGAGATGTTCAAAGCTTGGGATATATTTTCATATCCTAACCATGCTTTAAACTTCTCCACAACTTTATCTCTGATCTGTCTGGTGTGTTCTTTGGGCTTCATGATGCTGTTTGTTCCCTAATGGTCTCTAGCAAACCTCTGAGGCTTTCACAGAACAGCTGTATTTACACTGAGATTAGATTACAGGCAGGGGGTCTCCATTTACTAATTAGGTGACTTCTGAAGGCAACTGGTTGCACTGGATTTTATTTAAGGGTATCAGAGTAAAGGGGGATGAATACTTTTGCACACCACACTTTCCTGTTTTTTATTTGTAAAAAAAAGAATGAATTAAGACCATTTTATTTTCCATTTTCCTTCCACTTCACAATTATGCACCACTTTGTGTTGGTCTATCACATAAAATCCCGATAAATTTTACAGATTTTACCGATTACATTTGTGGGTAGAGGGTACCCACAAATGTAATGGAATTCTGAAGTTGAGTTTAATACCCTTTAATACCTTTTTTAATACCTTCACAATAGTTTTTAATACCAACACAACTTCAAGCTGCAAGTGTAGTGGCAACCTTTCAAACTTCAGTGTTGGGGGTAACTAATTATAAAGTAAAGGATTGCTGTCATTTTGTTAATTAACTTCTTGAGTGATCAAGTGTAGTAATGCTTACAATTCAAATCAAGTACCTGTTGTCACTGGATACTTTACTTTTTTGCCTCAATAAATAACTGACCTAAACACAATAATTTGTTATTTAATCGTAACCCAAGACAAAAAATTATTTCATTGTTATGTGTAGGAAGAGCATTTGTCACCAGTAGACTGGGGGCTTTCCATAGAAATGAGAAAGTGACTGTTTTATGGACTGATGTGTTGTGGACTGGCATTGTTAACATAACTTTGTTTATGGACAGATACTGATTGGGACTCAAACTCATTCATTGAGGAAGCATGGGGACGGTTGGGACTGTGGGGGGATGCTGTGTACTCTGCTTTGTTCACAGCTGATCTGGATGAGCCTCAAGATTTGGGCTGGTTTCTGATTGGTCAGCTGCCGGACGGGCCTTCCAGGGGACCATGGCGATTGGCGGAGAGGGGGGTGTGCCGGGGGCTCACCTGAGGAGAAAAAGGGACAACATGAGGCACAGCAAGGTCCTTTGTTCGTGGTTTTTGGACAGGCCAGCGGTGACGAGGAGGACGAGGAGGCGAGAGCCTGAAAGAAGTCATCGACCGATCGGTGCAGGTGGCGGGAGTGTGGGATCGCGGTTCGCCGGTGTGGAATAATAGGACCGAAGACGGACTCTGGCGAGCAGCGAGCGAACGTGGCAAGGCCTGAGAGACTCCTTTACGACGCTCGCAATTTTCTGGATGAAGGAAAGTGGAAACGTCAACCCCCGTGGCGCGAGTGAGTGAAGCCCTGTTGATAAAGGAATCATTGCTGATGTTCCCTCTTGTTTGTCCCTGGCAGCTGTCGGCTTCGGGACGCCTTGGAAGAGTTTCGTTGGACGGCCTGCTTGTGGAGACGCTGCGCCACCACAGACAGCCGTACTATCTCCCAGTCGTTCGGGACCCCGCCGGTTGTGCTCCAGGGCGGTGAGAGACAGTATTGTGTAAATTCTCTCGGTCGTGGCCAGCGACCGAGAGCGGACATTTAATTTCTTTATCCCACTGTGTAGCCAGCGGCCGCTACCCCTGCATCTTGTCACGACAGTGTTTATATGCTAGGTAATCAGTGCCACCTCTTGCTAAATTCCACCTTTGCTTATAATTGTCTATATTCCCCTATAGTGGCTAGGGGGTGCCATAAGGGTGTTTCACTGTGAAATGTTTGTGGTGATGAAATTTACAATTGTGTGCAGTGATTAACTTAAAGGAAGTGTCTGCGGTGAAATGTCCTCTCTTCAACGAGTGTGTGTAGTGGAAAAGTGTGGGTTGATTTCTTGTAGTGTCTGTTTCCGGTGCTACTCCTCTAGCACCCCCAGCCAGGAGGAAAGAGGGGGAGTTGAGATACAATAGGCTCTAGAGTGGCTATAGTGATTTACTGGTCTCTGTTATTGGTCAAGAGCTGGGGGAGGGCAGGTGGCTGGGCAGGTGGGATTGTGTGATTATTTTAATGCATTGCAAGATTAATGAAGTTGTTCTATTTTTGGGACCTGACCTCGACTGCTGTCTGTGTGATTTGGGGGATCTGAGAACCTGATTTCGAGTGTTCGTGGGGCTAGAAGCCTCGCGACGTCTGTTTCTTTTTGGCGTTTGTCGGCAGGATCCCCCTATACACACATTCAGTATGTCGAACGATGGTAACAGGAATCCGGCTGACGCAGCTTATGTACTTCCTAATATTGTAAACAATGTCATGCTACCTTGGTATGTGGGGGGGCCATGGCTGCCTATGTTTGAAGGAAAGAAGGGAGAAAAAGTTGACGAATGGCGGGCAAAAATTTAAATGTTTGTGCGGGCACAAGGTCTCATAAATGAACAAAAGACTGATTTCATATTGAGCACTCTGGGCGGCGAAGCCAAACGTGAACTGATGTGAAAATATTGGACTTCCTGACAGCACTATATGAGGGAAGTCAATCTCTAGCTACACTGAGGGCTCAGTTCTATGAGTGTAGGCGGGGTGCAGAAGAGGAAATGGGTGCTTTTATTCTCGTTTCCGAGAGCTCTATCACAGGTGGCAGGCGAAGGACCAAATCGACGTCGCAGTGGAGGACGAACTTCTACGCACCCAGTTCATCAGAGGACTACAGGAAAGTCAAGTGAAGCAAGAGTTGAAAAGGCTACTTCGTCGCACACCAGAGATCACCTTCCCTGCTATCTGCAAAGAGGCGAAGGCACTTGAAAAAGAGTGCAATAAAGATGAAACGGAGACCTGGGCCTGCCATGCTCACGCCTCCAAGCCTGCCCGGGACCAGCGGCCGTCCCCGCCTTCGCGTCAGGCAGCATCACAGCAGGCTCCCCCTGCTCCATCTACTCGTCACCTGGAACCTCCTTTTGGACAGGATTCAAAGGCACTGTGGGAATCCCTGCGGGCGGACCTTCAACAAGACATCAAAAACCAGATGTCGGCACTGGGGAAATCCCTGACAGAGGAGTTGCGGGCCCAAATAGCTCATCTTTCTGTGGGGCCTGCCGACCCAACCGGACAGAGTGTCCAACAAGGGTCAACGTTCCCGCAGAGGCCCCGCCAGTCCGCCCCTGAGATGTCCCGAAGTCAGTTCCAGTCGATCAGCGGTCGAGGAAGGGACCCAGACCAAACCCCCCACCAAGCCCTCATTTATTGGAGAAAGTCCTGAAATAGATGTCATCATGGGAGGTAAATGTGTTCCGTGTGTTAGACTCTGGCTCGCAAGTCACACTAATCAAGCATTCTGTGTTTCAGGAGAAATTTGGGGAGGGGCTAGTCAAGGGCAGGATCCCCTGGCTCACCCTGAAGGCTGCAAATGGGCTTCCGATCCCGCATATTGGATATGCACTTTTAGAATTTGAGATAAACGGGGTCAAGGCATTGGGAAAGGGGGTGGTGGTGGTTGTTTATTGGGGATGAATGTGATTGGTGATTGTTGGACGAGTGTTTTCCAGGATGGACCCCAAGCAGAGAAAAATTTCAAGGCGGCAATGACACCCACAGCGGCCGCCAAATGGGGGAAAGCCTTTGCTGTTTGTCGGCGCATCGGCCTTATGGAGTCCTCCGCTGAACTGCATGGGGTTGCCAAGTTGCCGCGCCAGGACTCCGTAGTGATCCCGCCGGAGACCGAAATGATGGTTTGGACCCAGGTTCCTCAGGCAGTTGGTAGACCAGATTGCTGCGTCATGGTAGAGAACCTGCAGAGTGATGACCAAGAGTGGCATGTGGCAAGGACCCTGAGCTGGGTAAAGGGTGGCAGAGTGCCGGTAAGAGTGTGTAATCCTCACCCTTTCTCCCTAGAACTCCCTCAGCATCGGGCCCTCACTGCGGTTTCCCAGGTGGATCCTAGAGACGTGCGGATGGAGGAAGAGTTGGTGTTGACTCCCAGGGGGCCCTCAGCAGTAGAGGTGGAGGTGAGGAGAATAAATGATCTTTCAGCCTCGGCAGATGCATTACCACAAAACCATCCAGCCCTGGCACAACAGGGGGAGGGCCTGGACCTGGACGAGCAACAGAGGTTGGCGGAGCTGCTGCAGAGATGGACTAAAGTCTTTGCGGCAGATGAGGATGATTTTGGCCCCACTACTGCAGTCCTTCATCAGATTCCAACGGGGACCGCACCGCCAGTACGCGAGAGATACAGGCCAGTTCCACCTAATCTGTATGCTGAGTTAAGATCCCTGTTGAGAGGTATGTTGGACACTGGGGTAATAAAAGAAAGTGCCAGTCCCTGGGCTGCCCCTGTGGTGCTGGTCCGGAAGAAGGATGGGTCCTGGCGGTTTTGCATCGATTACCGGAAGTTAAATGCCATCACTCACAAAGATGCTTTTCCCTTGCCCAGGATCGAGGAGTCTCTGACCCATCTCATGGAGTCTGCCTGGTATTCTACCCTGGATCTCGCAAGTGGGCATTGGCAGGTTGAGGTGGATCCGCGGGACCAGGAAAAGACGGCCTTCACAACACCAGTGGGCCTTTTCCAGTTCGAGCGGATGCCCTTCGGCCTGTGCAATGCCCCCGCTACTTTCCAGCGGCTCATGCAGCGCTGCTTGGGCGGCCAGGTAAATGATTTCCTTTTGACATACTTGGATGACATCATTGTGTATTCCCCCTGTTTCAACAGCCACTTGGGACACCTTGAGAAAGTGTTTGAGAAATTATACCAACACGGCTTGAAACTCCAGCCCCAGAAATATCACCTCTTTCGTAAAGAAGTAAAGTACTTGGGACATGTTGTCAGCAAAAGGGGGGTAGCTACAGACCCTGACAAGACGGCGGCGGTACAGAACTGGCCGGTTCCTGAGACAGTTACCCAAGTTCGCTCTTTCCTTAATTTTGCTGGTTATTACCGTCGTTTCATCCCGGGATTTTCCAGAATGGCAGCCCCTATTAACGCTCTCCTTCAGGGTACGGGAGGGGTTAAGAAGGCAGCAATTCAGTGGTCCCCGAAGTGCCAGAAGGCATTTGAAGAACTCAAACAAGCGCTGCTGCAGGCACCGGTGCTGGCTTATGCGGATTTTAACCTACCCTTTGTGCTATATACAGACGCCAGCTTGGAGGGACTCGGGGCAGTGCTGTCACAGGTACAAGGGGGGAGGGAACGGGTGATTGCTTATGCAAGCCGGAGCCTGAAACCTCATGAGAGGAACGACCAGAACTACAGTTCATTTAAGTTGGAGCTGTTGGCGCTGTTTTGGGCAGTCACAGAGAAGATTAAGCACTACCTGTGGGGGTCAGAGTTCACAGTGTTCACGAATAACAACCCCCTGGTACACCTGGAGACAGCAAAACTGGGGGCGGTAGAGCAGAGGTGGGCAGCTCAATTGGCCAACTTCACCTTCTCAGTCAAGTACCGGCCTGGCACGACCAACCGGAATGCAGACGCGCTATCCCGACTTCCTGGAGAGGCAAATGCCCAAGCTGTCCAGCTTGCCTCGCCCAAGGAGGGGGGGCCAGAAGAGGAGGTCCCTCAAGCAGCTCAGGACGATGGTTGAGGGTCCTGGCAAGAACAGCAACAGCAGGATCCAGAGTTGAACCAGGTGAGCCAACTGAAAAGTCAAGGTCTAACAGTGTCTCAAATACGAAAGTCTGTGTCTCTCCAAGTTCGCAGGTGGGTGCGAGAATGGGATCGACTGGAGCAACGCAAAGGAGTCCTGGGACGTTGCATTCAAGAACCAGATACTGGTCAGCTGACCTTCCAGTTGATTGTCCCAACCCAACACACTCGAGACTTGTGGACGGACTACCACAAGGTCGCTGGACACGCAAATAGTGAGAAGGTCTTTGGCCTCATACGCCGCCGTTTCTACTGGCGAGGAACGGGTAAAGACATAAAGGTTTGGACAGCTGAGTGCCCCGAGTGTGCGGTTGCAAAGGCTGGCCTCGCAGTACGGGCCCCCCTCCAGCCGATTGTATCAAGCTACTCATGGGAAATTGTGGCTTTGGACTATTTGTCGTTAGGGCGGCCAGCTGACACACACCAGTATATTCTGGTAATGACTGATCTATTTTCTAGGTTCGCAGTGGCCGTACCTACTAAGGACCAGACTGCTCGGACTACTGCCAACGCCCTGTGGGCTGCCCTCATCCAGCCCTTTGGCTGTCCCGAACGTTTTCTGACGGACCGTGGGGGGGCTTTTGAATCTGAGGTAATGCATCGACTCTGTGGATTGTATGGTTGCACAAAGAGCCGGACCACCCCCAACCACCCGCAGGGCAATGGTGCGTTTGAGCGCTTCAATAGGACGCTATTGTCCCTGTTAAACACACTCTGTGAAGAGGATCAGTTGCGTTGGAGAGACAAGCTTCCAGCCTTGGTGCAAGCCTATAACAACACTGTGCATTTTAGTACTGGTCTGACCCCCTATTTTGTGCTTTTTGGACGCCATGCCCGACTGCCTATTGACCTGTGTGTAGATGTTGTTCCCCCACAGGAACGACGGACAGTGGCGGGATGGGTGGACAAGCACCATCGGACACTGGTGGATGCCTATAGCCGGGTCCAAACCCACACCAAACAGAGGCAGAATTGGGATCAGGCTCGGCATGACAAAAAGATACGGGCCGTCCCTTTGTTGCCAGGCGAGAGAGTGCTGATCAGGAATTTCAGACGGAGAGCTCGGGGCAAGTTGGCACCCCATTGGATGCCCTCTCCTTTTGTTGTAATCTCGCAGATACGGCCTGGCCACCCGGTGTTCAAAATCCGACCTGAAGGGAAGGAGGGACCGATTCAGACGATGCACCGGAACAACTTGCGCCCCTGCCCTGCAGGACTCGGGACTACAAGGACTGAGCCCAAGGTGTGTACTCCAAAGATGGATTCTTTGCCTAAACAGCCCGCATTTTTTTTACCTTTTGCCCCCTTAGCCCGACTGGCCCCGTTGGCCCTTGCCGAGCCTGCCATTACTCATCTGGGGTTTGAGCCGGCACAGTTTGCTGAACCAGCTCAGGCCCCTGCCTTGTTGGAACCTGGTGCCCACATACGGGTGGACCTGCTGCCAGGGGGGGAACCGAACCCTCTCAGGCAGTCACAGCGTTCCAATATTGGTATGCCTCCATTAAGGTATGGGGAGTAAGGGGGTGGGCGAGGACGACCACTGTAATGGGGGGGTAGAAATGTCACCAGTAAACTGGGGGCTTTCCATAGAAATGAGAAAGTGACTGTTTTATGGACTGATGTGTTGTGGACTGGCATTGTTAAAATAACTTTGTATATGGACAGATACTGATTGGGACTCAAACTCATTCATTGAGGAAGCATGGGGACGGTTGGGACTGTGGGGGGATGCTGTATACTCTGCTTTGTTCACAGCTGATCTGGATGAGCCTCAAGATTTGGGCTGGTTTCTGATTGGTCAGCTGCCGGACAGGCCTTCCAGGGGACCATGGTGATTGGCGGAGAGGGGGGTGTGCCGGGGGCTCACCTGAGGAGAAAAAGGGACAACGTGAGGCACTGCGAGGTCCCTCGTTCGTGGTTTTTGGGCAGGCCAGCGGTGACGAGGAGGACGAGGAGGCGAGAGCCTGAAGGAAGTCATCGGCTGAACGGTGCAGGCGGCGGGAGTGTGGGATCGCGGTTCGCCGGGGTGGAATAATAGGACCGAAGACGGACTCTGGCGAGCAGCGAGCGAACGTGGCGAGGCCTGAGAGACTCCTTTACGACGCTCGCAATTTTCTGGATGAAGGAAAGTGGAAACGTCAACCCCCGTGGCGCGAGTGAGTGAAGCCCTGTTGATAAAGGAATCATTGCTGATGTTCCCTCTTGTTTGTCCCTGGCAGCTGTCGGCTTCGGGACGTCTTGGAAGAGTTTCGTTGGACGGCCCGCTTGTGGAGACGCTGCGCCACCACAGACAGCCGTACTATCACCCAGTCGTTCGGGACCCCGCCGGTTGTGCCCCAGGGCGGTGAGAGACAGTATTGTGTAGATTCTCTCGGTCGTGGCCAGCGACCGAGAGCGGACATTTAATTTCTTTCCTTTCCAAAAGGAGTAAGGTAGCAGTAAGGAGAGAGAGAGAGAGAGAGAGAGAGAGAGAGAGAGAGAGAGAGAGTTTTTGATTTTTAAATGGTTCCTTTATTGAAACCTATTTAAAAATCAGGTTACATCAATTAAAACTAAATAAATAGATAAAAACAACACAAACAGATCAGATCAACTGATCTGAAAATGTGAGCTGAAGCTCCTCAACACCACACAGAATAAGTCCGTGAGTCCATGTTTGCTTAAACTGGTCCAAGTCCTGCATCTCCTTATAGTACTTAAAGTCGATCATGACTCTGGCTTTGACCATCCTGCTGAACAACAGAACAACATCAGCGTCTACACCGTCCTCTACCTTCCTCTTTCTGCTGACGTACACAGCCATCTTTGACTGCCCCAGAATAAAGTTCAGCAGCTGGCACTTGTGTTTGGTCGTCTTCTTGTATCTAAAACCAAGGATAAATGTCTGTATAGAGAAGACCTCCCCTGCCTTCCTGAACAGTCTGCCCAGCAGAGAGACGTGCAGCAGGGGTTCAATGGCCACAGAGTACAACATTCCTGACAGCGAGCACCCCTGCCGCACTCCCCTCTGGACTGCAAAAGGTGCAGCTAAACCACCGTTTATTTTCAGTATGCAGACCAGTATCTATAGCCAATGAGCCGGAGACTTCCAAGACATGCCGAATTAAAGTGACGTTGTCACTTATTAGCCTGCCGGGCACACAGTAAGTCTGGTCCACATGGATGACCTCAGCCATCACCTCCCTGAGCCTCAAGCGTGAGCAAACCAGAGCTCCTTGTGCGGTTACACCCAACAGGTTGGCTAAAGCAGCCTTTTTACTTTTAAGGACTTTAACATTCCCCTGATCTCCTGTACAGCCCAGTAACATCTGTACCTCAGTCTCCAGGTCCTGAAGGGATCTGGTAATGTGCTTGGTGACATTGCGAGTATACTGTTTACAAAATTGCTGAATAAGGGTTTTCCCAATATCCCACCACTGCTGCACTGAGGAGAATGAGGCTTTCTTTTCTCTGTGTAAAACCCATAAAAAACTAAAAGCTTCTCTAAAAGAACGATCTGATAAAAGAGCAGTGTTAAAATGCCAATAAGCACTGGAGGTCTTCACATTCCGAATGTAAAAACAACACTGAACCAGAAAGTGATCAGACACACCAACTGGGATGATGTGACAGCTTTTAAAAATACTAAAATGATGTTTAAAACAGTAAAAGCGGTCCAGCCTGGCCAGAGACAGGGTGTTGTCTCTACAGTGGGTCCAGGTGTACTGTTTGGTCGTGCTGTTAAAACCTCTCCACACATCCTTCAGCTCATGAGTCTCCATGAGACGCCTGAGCCGAGCAGAGGAAGCAGGATGAGGTTCCAGATGATTCCTGTCTACCTTATAATCCTCAGTGCCGTTAAAATCACCACCCAAGAATAAATAATCATCAGCACACTCATGTACAACATCACATAAAATATTTAAAAAGTTCATCCTTGCAGCACTTAAAACCGGGGCATAAACACAAATAAAAACAACCTTTACATTTTCATAGAGAGCGTTCACCCTTAAAATGTGTCCAGACATGATGTCCATCACCTCCACAGAGCGAGGAGTGAAAGCTCTGGAGAAGAGGATCCCCACCCCGGCACTGTTGGACCGCTTGTGGCTGAGGAAGACCTCCCCTGGCCACTGCCTCTTCCAGTCCCCCTCGTTAACAGAGTCACTATGGGTTTCCTGGACAAACACCACATCCAGGTTTTTTAACTGAAACAGTTTAAAAACAGATGCTCTCTTTGCAGCACTACGTGACCTATTAATATTAATGGACCCAATATTAATATCTGCCATGGGTTGATTGGATTCTGTGGCTCCAACAGAGAGACAGACAACAACTAACGGGAGGATGTATTTAAAAATCCTCATAATACTCCTCCTCCTCATCATCATCATCTTCATCATCATCATCTTCATCATCATCATCATCATCATCTTCATCTTCATCATCTTCATCTTCATCATCATCAGCAGCACCATCCACACCAGTACCACTGCAGATAGCTCTGGCTTTGGTCACAAGTTTCTTCAGCCTGAACACCTCCAATATATCAAACTTATCTTGTCTCCTGAGCTGAGCCACAGATCCAATAAAACCAGGAAGATTGGGGAAGAAGTGCTGCAGCTGAACATGCCTCTGACCTTTAGTTTTTGCTAAAAACTGTTTGATGGCCTCTACAGAATAAGATGCATTTTGCGCTGCCTGAGAGGCGGTCTCTTCCTCCTCCTCCTCCTCAGAGGCAGCTTGGAGCCCCCTCCTTGTTTTGGCCTCGTTCTGCGTCTTTCTACCACCCCGTTTTTTCCTTTTGTTCGTTTTTACTGTGAGACCTGTGTCATCACAGATGTCCTCCATCACCACGTTATATAAAGCACTGTCACCATCACTGCACACTTTCTGCCCTTCCTTCCCCTCCATTTGTTTCTTTCTCACTGAATTATCACTCGTTCCTTTTACAGTCTGACCCTCCTTTGTTTTTCCCTGCATGTTTGAAACATCTTGCCCAGTTCTTTTTGCATCTGGCAATGCAACAGGTGAGCATGTCTCACCTGGATGCTCCTCCTCATCTCGATACGCCACCCCCCCCCCACCACCGGCCGAACCGAGCCCGAGATAGCAGCCTCCATCGCCGGTGGACTCGGTCCCGAACCGCCGGCCTCCCCCGCCGGCCGATCCGAGCCCGAACCGCCGGCCTCCTGCCTGGCTTCGGGACAAGCCCAAATCAGGTGCCCCTCAGCCCCACACCCAAAGCACTTCATTGTTTCTGAAGTTACAAAGATCACATAATTAAAACCTTCAACGTTAAAAGTCAGAGTCAGGTTCAGGTGAGAATTTGCATCCTTTGGTAACATGTAAACTGACCCTATGACAGACGACGTGTTTTAGTTTCTGTGATTTGCATCCCAACGGAACCATCTTTATGGGGGACACCAGCTGTCCGTAGCGGGACAGTGTTTTGGAAAGATCCTCGTTTTTTATAAACGGCGGAGCGTTGGATATCATAATCTTTCTGGCAGGACTCACTAGTGGAAACACCGGAGTGAAAGTGTCTCTGACAACAATTCCACATTCAACCACCTGCTCCACTTTTCTTACTTCATCCAGGAACATAACCACGGCGCTGTTCATACGAGAGGCCGATTTGATGCTCTCAAATCCGACCACCTCTCCCACAGCTAAGGGGACCTCCTCCACGGTGCACGGAGACCCGGCACCCACTTTGATGCCGTGTCTCCGCGATAACCGGGAGAGATTTCCGCCGCCGACCACCATTGTTTGTGAGGCGCCAACCAGCCAAAGCCTGACCGGCAAACTCACAAAAACACCCCAAAAACCCCCCAAAACACACCAACACTTAGCAACAAGACTACACTAAACCATATATTAAAGAAAAAAAGACAGCAAAGAAGTTAGAAATAGATAGAAACTCAATACAGCCGTTCCCACACCGCTCAACGCACTCACTCCGTCATTTACTCAGAGAGAGAGAGAGAGAGAGAGAGAGAGAGAGAGAGAGAGAGAGAGAGAGAGAGAGAGAGAGAGAGAGGTAAGGTGCTATACCAAATTTGATGATGTAGCTCGTCTTTACATTTATTTTGTCCCGTTGTTGGCTTCAGCTAAGAAAAAAATAGTTTGCTCCACACGTCCTCGATTTTTTTGTAGCAGCAGTGCTCTGAGTTGGAAACCTAGCAACACAAGGGGGGTCCGGGGGCATGCCCCCCTGGAAGAAAATTTTGAAAAATAACCCTTTGAATGATGACTCTTGGTGAGGTTTTTGAAAAAAGCATTCATTTTCAGAATTTCAGAATCTAAGACATGAGACAAAATAGTGTAGAAATTGACATTGCAACTTGAAAATGTGTTAACCTCTAGCATTAGAGAACTATTTTACCTTTATTTTCTTTATTATTATATATTTTTTATGAGAACAGAATCTGTTTCAGGAGTAAGTGGGCCACATGACATGGAAGCCATCGAAAAAACTGCAGTTATTTTGTATTAATATATTTATGCATATATTATTTATATATATTTTATATATTTATTTATTTAAGTAATTTAAAGGCCCCATATCATGAAAAACACGTTTTCTCTGGTCTCTACATATATAAACTGGTCCTCCCTGAGCCTGCCAACTCCCAGAATGAGGAAAACAAGCGATTCCTGCATGGTCTCTGCAGCCCACCCACTGGTAAAACAGCACTCCTACAGGCTGTTCAGATTCAGCTCTTTTCGTTACGCAATGAAAGGAGTCATTTTCATAGGCCGGTCTCCTCTGCGCGGTGATAGGAGATATCTGAGAGGGGGGCGTCCATCCCCGAGGTGAAGTTCAGTGTGTCCAGCGGTGAGACGGCAGTGTATCGCAATGTCGTCGCTCAAAGTTGGACACGCAAATTGCTCTGTTGTTCGTTGTAAAAATCAATATCAGTGCCTATATTCTTTTTTTTTTTTAAACAATTTTTTATTGATTTTTCAGTGACATAACAAAATCAAGAGGTGACAATTCGAGAATCAAAACAGTGTCAAGTATAACAAGAAGAAAAATAAAAAAGATAATAAAATAAAATAAAAAATAAATAAAATGAAAACAGATAAGGGGTAAATAATAGTGAAAAAATAAATAAATAAATACACACGTACACACATACACACAGACACACACACACACACACACACACACACACACACAAAGACACCCCAACAACGGAAACACAAAACAAAACAACAACACAAAATGGTCACCCACCGCTAAATAAAAGCCCAATTTGTGCACTTAAACTGAGATAAATAAACAAATAAAAAAAACATCCCAGCATGCTATAAATTCACACTAAAAAAAAAAACTCACAATTTGTAGACAATCAGGGTGGCTACTCTGGAATAGCCGTAAAAATTAATCCCTCAACATGTGCAAAAAATGGACCCCAAGTTTTATTAAACTTTGCAAGAGAACCATGTATCGAGCACCTAATTTTCTCCAATTTCACAGACTGAAGGATGTCCCTGATCCAAGACGAGAGAGAAGGCGGTGCAGGAGACTTCCACCTCAATAAAATCAAATGTCTAGCCAATAAGGAGACAAAGGCTACAAAGTCAGCTTTATAATTAGGAAGCTGCAAAATAGGAGGTAAAACCCCAAACAAAGCGTTGCATGCTGTTGGATCAAATTGAACCCCTGTACAAACAGAAATAGAGTTAAATATCTGCATCCAAAAATTAAGTAGTGAAGGGCAAGACCAAAACATATGGACATGGGTAGCTGGAGCCTTATTATAGATTTTTGGAAAGCCTCAGAGTGAGATGGGTGCAATGTAGGACTTTGCACAGGGTCAGACCGTGTCTAGCACAAAGTGCTAGAGTGAACCCAACGTAAAATGGCATCCCATAGCTCCTCCGAGATCTCCTCCCCTAGATCCTCCTCCCATTGGGTTTTAATTTTATGCTGCGGGGTTAGCTGCAAAGTAGGGATGCACCGATTGTGAAATTCTGGGCCGATACCGATGTTTAACATAACAACTTGGCCGATGGCGATGTTCTTTCTTTTTGTTATGTATTCCTTTTTTTGTGCCACAGAAATATACAAGTCTTTCAGCTCTTCATCACACTATCCTTGAATGAGCACAAATCCAATCAGACCAATTTATGAAAACAAAAACAACCTTTAATGTCACTTTCTTGTTGAAATTTAAGATAACTTAGTTCACATGACAAGTTCTTTTCTGGAAAATAACTTTCAAAAACCCTCTTGGACTGCTAACTAATCAATGAAAAGATTGTTTCAGTACTAACATTGCCCAACAAAATTATTTGACTGGTTTTAGCCTGATAAACAAAAACTTACTCATGGAGAAGTTTTTTTTCATGGCCCCATAAAAAATATTTTTGTGAAAAATAAAAATACATCAAGTAAAAACGAGTGGAAAATAAATAAATTATGTTATTCATAAATACAAACATAAATAGGGCTATCTTTTACCTTGTGTATTTCTCATACAGAACAAAACATTATAGTGTTTCAGAACTCACAGGCTGGAACATGGGGCATCTTTATAAAACAAAAACAGTCCCATACAGTGGACCTCCACTTCTGAACATTAATGACACATAAGTCACCTGCTGTATCTCTGGCCTACTTCTTAGTAAGATGCATGGTTTTCTTTCCGAAGATAAGCATGTCTGCCTTGTCACAGCAAAGCCTATTTCTCTTGTCATCCAAGACATGAGACACAGAGCTGAATAACCGCTCACTCTCCGTGCTGGTGCATGGCGCACAAAGGTATTTGCTTGCCATTTGTGCGAGTTCTGGAAAACGCAGGTGTTTATTTCTCCAATAGCCGAGTGCACTCTCACCTCTGGGAATAGGGGTCTCTGCCAGGAAAATATCCAGTTGTTGGGATACAGAAGTACTTGGCCTCTCTGGTCCGTTTTCTTCCAGAATCTCCTCAAACATATCATGCAGGGAGGGCCTTGCTCCGTCGGATCGTTGCCTCTTGCGCTCTGGGTGAAATGCGCTCGCTCCATCGCGCGTCCCATCCTCGGCACCGGCAGCAGGCAACAGGTGTGCGTCAAGTATTTTTCGAGCGCGTTGTTTAACATCCTCATCAAAGTAACGATCCTTGTACCTGGGATCCAAACAGGTGGCAATGCAGAACATGGGATCATACTCGATTTGATCGAAGCGTTTGTTTACAGCCTCTAACAATGAGTTCTTTGTTGTTTTAACGCCGTGGTCTGTGTCAGCCTGCTTACTCAGAAGACGTCTCAGGGCTGTCACAGAGGGGATGACATCGGCAGCTGATGCTTCTGATGAGCTTATTTCTCTGGTCAATTGTTCAAACGGGGAGAGGAGTGTTATAAAGTTTTCAATTAATTGCCACTGGTGCGCACTGAGAGTGGCCGGGAGGTCGTAGTCTGCGGCATATGAAGCAAGTGCGCGCTTTTGTTCCAGCAAGCTCTCCATCATATAAAATGTACTATTCCAACAAGTGGAAATATCTTGCTGTAGCCTTTTTGGTTTCATTCCCAACTGGACCTGCACAGCCTGGAGACGCGAATAGGCGAGGGGTGAGTGTTTAAAGTGGCCGACGATTTTTCGGCAAATAGCCACAACATCTGTGAGGCTGCGCTGGCTAAAAACACCGTCGTGGATTGCAAGTTGAAGTGTGTGTGCCATGCAGCCAAAACTAGCCAGACCACTGTCCATCATAGCTTTAGTCATATTCCTAGCATTATCTCTTAGGACAGCATGCACTCTGGTTTTGTCGATTTTCCACGTCTGGAACATTTTGTCGAATGCCTCCGAGATGGCAGATGCTGAGTGGGCACCTGGGAACTCCTGGGAGTGTAACACTGCCTTCACCAAGTTGAAGTCCTTATCAATCCACTGTGCCGTGAGGCTAAGCATGCTCACAGGGCTTACATCGGAACTCCATATATCAGTGGTAAAACTGATTGCGGAGATGTCACGAGCCAGTAGCTTATGAATGTGTGTGGCCACAATGTTGTGGCTTTCGGGGAGACAGACCTCGGCAAAGTGACGTCGGCTCGGTAGCGTGTAGCGTGGCTCCATAAACTTCATCAAACTCTGAAACCCCACGTCCTCCACTACGGAGAAAGGCTGGTCATCTAAAGCGATGAACTCCATCACCTTGTTCGTTATTTTTTTTGCTTTGGCGCTGTCTGGAGGCAGCTGTTTGGCTTTCTCTAACGCCGTTTCAATTGAAGTCTGAGTCTTACCGGGGGTGGTTTGTGCTTTCTTGGCGGCTTCATTTTTCCGTTTTGGTTAGCTTGCAGGTAATCCCTGTACACCGCCTCGTGCCTGCTTTTCAAATGTCCAATGAGATTTGTTGTATTAAATGACTTTCTAGCAGTCCCCCCTCTTGAAATCTCAATGGAACACGTATTGCAAACTGCATAACGCTGATCTTTTTCCGAGACTGTAAAGTATTCCCACACGACCGCCATCTTCTTAGTTTACTCTACTGAGGAAGGTGCGCGGGTTCCCTCTTCCGTCTCGGCAGACTATTACATCTCAAAAAAAAAAAAAAAAAAAAGGGGGGAAGAGGGAAAGAGTTTCTCCGTGAGCACAGCATTCATGCCACAAATCAAGATATAATCATCGGCCTCGGCCATCGGCGAATGTCATTTTTATTTGCCGATGGCCGATGGCAGTTAACGAGGCAAACATCGGCCGATACCGATGTTCAGCCGATGCGTCCGTGCATCCCTACTGCAAAGAATAAATAAGATTATATAGACGTGAAATAGCCCCCTTAATGGTAGGAAATGGGATTAAAAAGGAGTCAATTAGAGAGGCCTCTGGGAGACTTGGGAAATTGGGGCTAAGATTGCGGATGAAACTACGAACTTGAAGATATCTAAAAAAAATGTTGCCTAGGCAAATGGAATTTCTCGGAGAGTTGTTGGAAGGATGCAAATGTACCAGCAATATACAAGTCCCTAAATGCCTTGATGCCATAGTCAGACCACAAAGAAAAAGCCCCATCAATTAAGGAAGGATGAAAAACAGGGTTAGCTGATAAAGGTGCTAGGAAAGAGAAGGTCTGTATACCAAAAAAGCGTCGAAATTGCTTCCAAATTTTAAAAGTGGATTCAACTAAGATATTATTGCAAAAAGGGGAGAGAAAAAAGCTAAGAGGAGCGTGGATGAGAGCAGTCAACGACGCAGGTTTAGCTGAAAACATCTCCATACTCAGCCATGTAGGAGGAGCTGGTGCCCCCTCCAGAGAAATCCAAAGCTGAATTACTCTGAGGATGGAAGCCCAGTAATAAAACCTCAAGTTAGGAAGGGCCAAGCCCCCAAGGGTCTTAGGTCTATACAACAGCTCCTTTCGCAAACGAGGGGCCTTCCTCTTCCATATAAACTCAGTGATTGATTTGTCTAATTTGTGAAAAAAAGACTGAGGGAGAAAGATAGGTATGCACTGGAAGAGATAAGACAATTTGGGGAGGATGTTCATCTTAACCGAATTAACCCTGGCCACGAGGGAAAGAGGCAACAGTGACCACCGCTGAAAGTCCTTCCGTATCCAATCTAACAAAGGGGCAAAATTATAATCAAACAAATCTTCAAATCGGTCTCTAATCTGGATACCAAGGTATTTAAAGCCAAATAGAACAATTTTGAATGGGAAACCCTGAGCAGCATCTTGGGCATCTTGATTTAAAGGTAACAGCTCACTTTTGTCCAAATTTAGTTTATAGCCTGAAATTTGACCAAATGAACTAAGGATGTCAAGAGCAGCTGGAACTGAAACAGAGGGATTGGACACATATAGTAATAAATCACTGGCATAGAGGGAGACCTTCTGTTCAAGACTATATCTTGTTATTCCAGTTTTCGATCGATTTTCGATCAAAACTTGCGCAAATTTGTCAAACAAAAGTCTTGTAAAACTCGGTCGGAAAACCATCTGGGCCTGGACATTTTCCAGACTGCATAGAAAATGTTGCCCGTTTAAGGTCATCTATGGTGACTGGCCCCTCTAACCGCTTGGCAGTATCAGCATCTACCCTAACCAACTCCAGTGAGGCAAAAAAACTATCCAGGGCAGACAGATCAGACCCAACCTCAGAATTATATAACGAGGAATAAAACTGTTTAAACTGATCATTAATTTTTTTAGGATCAGTTGTGACGCCAGAAGGAGTATGAATTTGTGGAATCTGCTGAGAGGAGGAAGCCTGTTGAAGCTGATGGGCAAAAAGTTTGGTCGCCTTATCCCCAGATTCATAATATCGATATTTAGCCTTAAATAAGAGCTCCTCAACCTCTTTAGTGGAAAGAACATCAAACTCAGCCTGAAGAGAGAGACGATCTTTATATATGTTAGGGGATGGGGAGGAGGCATAGATATTATCAAGCTGGGAAATTCGTAATCTCAATTCCTTTAATTTTGTTTTCCTTTGTTTGTTTGCATAACTGCTGTATGAAATAATTTCACCTCCAATGTATACTTTCAAAGTCTCCCAAAGAAGAGAGGCTGAGACCCCTGGAGTTTTGTTGGTAGTAAGAAAAAAGTCAATTTGATTTTAAACAAACTTAACAAAATCCTCATTAGATAGCGCGTATTGAGACGCCAAGGGGGGCACGTACATTCGCGCTCCTGTATGAATAACTCCAGAGTGGTCGGAGCATGATCTGATATTAGAATTGTATCATAAGAGCAAGACTGAACAGAATGGAGAAATCGGTTGCCCAGGAGAATAATCAATACGAGAAAAGGAGTGATGCACGAGAGAAAAAAGAATACGTTTTGCCAGATGGATTAAAAAAGCGCCATGGATCAGAGACCGAGAACTCATTCATAAAGGATAAAATGGTCTTAGAAGACTTTGAGGGCACTCCTGGTCTGGTAGAGGAACAATCTAAAACAGCATTAAGCCAACAGTTGAAGTCACCCCCCATAATGAGTAAATGTGTGAACATGACAGGTAAATTGGCGAACAATTGGTGGAAAAAATTGTCGTCACCCCAGTTTGGACCATAAACATTAGCCAGAATCACAGAATTACTACATAGCTGCCCCGTTACAAACACAAACCTTCCATTGGGGTCAGCCATTACATTAGAGCACACAAAAGGAACCGATTTGTGAATCAAAATTGCAACTCCCCTAGATTTTCCATTGAAACTAGAATGAAATGCTTGACTGAACCACCTCCCTTTAATCTGAAATGGCTGGAAGATTTTAAATGAGTCTCTTGAAGGAAAACAATATGGGCACCTAATTGTTGAAGGTGATGAAGAACTTTACTACGTTTAATAGGCTGATTTAGACCATTACAGTTCCAGCTAACAAATTTGAGTCCTGTCCCTGATTGTCGTGGCATCGTAGACTGCTGCATGCTAATCAAGTATTAATGTACACTGCAGCGTGGAATGTATAACAGTCAAAAAAATTAAATAAAACAAGGGCGACCTGACAAAACAAAACACAAAACACACAGCGAAAGAAAAGGGAAGAACTCCTCACACACCCACCCACCGCCCCACGAGCTGAAGCGCCTTCCCAAACAAGACGCGAGCAAATCCCACAAACAACCAAAAACATCCTAACACGCTCCGTTAACAGCACAAACCAGTAGCGCTCATCCGAGTTTGTAATAAAGCATAAGATAAATGTGTAAACAAACACAGAAGCAAAATATGAAAAGTGACTCAAGTCCAAGTGTCACAAACTTAAAGCAGGGCAGCTTACCAACTGAAAATGTGTTAGCTTTACCCCCAGTTTACCAAACAAACTGCCAGCCGCTTTCAAACTGCAGCTCCAGAAAAGCCAGCAGACTTTAAGTTCACCTTGACAAAGTCCATTGCAGTGGCTGGGTCCGCAAAGGTGTGTGTAGCTCCACCAGGAAGAGTGATCCTCAAAGTCGCAGGAAACCTCAATCCAAACTTCACTCCAGGACACGAATGTAGCAGACGTCTAACGTCCGTGAATGCAGCGCGTTTCTTCACAACCGCCGAAGTATAGTCAGGAAAGAGAAACAGTCTTTTGCCTTGGTAGAGAAGAGGAGAGTCCTTGGAAGCCTCGCCGGCTCGGCGTAGAAGGTCATTTCTCACGTGAAAACAGTGCACACGAATCACAATGGGTCGGGGTGGTTTACCTTCACTGGACTTGGCTCGGAGAGTGCGATGTGCACGGTCGAGCAGGGGCAACTCATCCAGGCAGAGGGAGTCCATCAGCAGCTGGGCAATAAATTCGGTTTGGCGCACACCTTCGGCCCCCTCCGGCACACCCACCAGCCGTATGTTGTTCCTCCTCGCTCTACCCTCCAGATCCTCACATTTATCGGTTAGCAGTTTAACCTCGGCTTTCAGCGTGGAGACTGTTGAATCCAGTGAAGCTAGCAGGTCACTGTGGTCAGGGCACGCGTGCTGCAACTCCGTGATAGCCTGATCATGGGAGCTAAGTTTTTGTTGCATCGGTTCAATTGCGTGCCTAAGCTCCTCTCTTACTGAAGAAATGTCCGCTCGAAGCTCGCAAGACAGCGAGTCTATTTGCCGCAAATGTCACCTTTTAACTGGTCTAACATAGCCAGGAGGTGATCCAAATTGGGCGCACACTCGGGGTCCGTGACCACCTTCGGCGGAGATGCGGGCTCAGTCGAGGGAGAAGCCTTATCACGGCCTGTGCGAGCCGGGTTTCCACGTGCAGCTGCCATTGTTGGTTGAAATTCTCCAAAAACACAGCGAAACTGACCAAGTACTTGTCACAATTGTGTACCAGCCAAAGTAATGAAAAGAAACTGTGTTAAAATGTTAAAATAAACACAAACTCGCGGAGCAAAAGGGAGACACGTCCTACATGCTCACTGTCCAACAGCACCCCCCCATCAGTGCCTATATTCTGTCCCAGCTACAGAACAACAGAAGAGACAGTGGTTGTGTTTCATATTTTAATGACAATGTGCCCGCTGCGGTTCGTGTTAGCTTGTATGTGTGTGCTGACCACTTCACATCGGACTGCTTCAGTAACGAGGGTCAGTACAAAGCTGGCTTTGCCTCAACACTGACCCTCGTAAAAGGATCAGTCCCAACCATACAGGACCCAGCAACTGCAATCGAGCCACCGAAAAGTGTTGCCGCGGTTTGATAGTATTTACAGTTGCCTACGAGTATGGTGAAGTCAGCTGGAAACTGGCTAACTAGTTAGCTCTGCTTCAGTCCACTATGCAATGGCATTTGAAGCGAGTTTGATGTTAATAATATTCCGATGGAGCTTGGTTGTCACAGTAAACGGTCTGGAAACATGTGCAGACTGGAGACAGAGACAATGTGAACAGTGTCCAAGAGTTTGGAGACTGTGTTGGAGACAGAGATGGACAGAGTACTCGACCCCTGTACTTGAGTAAGAGTACAAATACTACTGGTCAAAATTTACTCCGTTACAAGTAAAAGTAGCTCAGTCGACATGTTACTCGAGTAAGAGTAAAAAAGTACCTGCTTTAAAAGGTACTTAAGTATCCAAAAGTACATGCTTTTAAATTTACTCTAAGTAAAAGTAAGAGTAAGAGTAAATTTCTTATTTTTCACATCAATGAATTACTATATTTTTTTCTAAATTAATTTAAGGAACTTTTAACTCTTGTATCTGAGAATTAACTCTTTGAAACCACCTGCACTGATGTGCTTGCTTTTAGAACCACAAAGCAGACCTGAAAGTGACGATGCTGTATTCAAGTAAGAGTAATAAGTACCAAAGAAATCAAATACTCAAGTAAAGGACAAATCCTCTGGATATGTACTTAAATACAGTACTCAAGTAAATTTACTCTGTTACTGTCCACCACTGGTTGGAGACAAACACAGCTTTCGCTAGCTGTTAGCCATTAGCTACCTGGCAGTAACTGTAACAACACATATGAACAAACTAACATTATTCAGGCACACTAACCATTCTGCTGCAGCCACAGAGTCTGTACTTTTCAGGAGCCTCTCCTTCTGGGTCCGATTCTAGGTCAAACTGATATGGTTGAACGAAAAAATCTCTACGAGCCATAGCGTTACATCCACCGTAAACTTTAGCGCATGCTACTGCTAACACCAGGGGAATCCTCTCCCTGAGAGTGAGGTAGCAGGCAGGGCTCTCCAAGTAGGCGTTGACAGACAGAGCTCATTATCATTTAAAGGTGCAGGCACAGAAACAGACTGCTCTGAATAGAGCTCTGTAGAGCGACTTTAAGACAGCTGAAATTCAGGACCATGCATTGGTTTTGGGTAAGGCATATCGAATACAGAGTTTTTGGACCTCTGACAGCTGTGTGAAATTGATGAAAAACAGTAGAATATGGGACCTTTAATTACGGTCCCTAAATCAGTCTCCAGTGATTCAGTGCGAGGCTGCTGCTAACACTGGGCGAACCTCAGTAAAGTCGCGGCTGGACCCGATTGAATATCCGCCGAATATCCAACCTGAAACCAACTTCACCATGGTTCGATGAGTCGCCTATTGCAGTTTTGAATAGGATGCCGAGGATTTCAGTCACTCAACTTAAACAGTGACTTGTAGAAATTATACAAATAGCAGTAATGACAATAATAATCGATTTCAAGATAACTTAGGGTGTAGTGCTTTCACTGTGTGCAACTTAAATTCGCCATTTGCCCGTGATATTAAACCGATAAAAAGATATCTTTTTTTTTTGCGGCGGTGCTGAAAATCCAGCAGTAGAATGCATATAGAGGAAACACTGACACATCAGATAACCTTCTACAACGATTGCAGGTGGAGCTCTGCTTTCAATGAAGTTCTGTCGTGACAAATTAATGGACTACTTGCGGAGTGACATGAAGACATGAATTAGAGGCACAAAAAACAGCGGTGGCCGGTCATTATGTTTACCCACACCCGATCCGTGCCTTGCGTACTACCATCCAGGTGATATTCAATGTCTTTTTATAGACGTAGCCATAAGTCTCTCGCTGTTACCAACTACTGGCCTAAGCCAGTCTTTGAATCTCGAGTCCTCTAACCAGAGGTCCAAAAAATTACATGACTAGTCAATAGCAGCGAACCTTTGGAAACTTTTGGCAGTAAGCCAGCTGTGTGCTATCCAGCTGGAGCATAGACTGAGGCGCTAATATGCTGTGTCCCAATGCAGGGGCAGCATCCTTCAAGGACCCATCCTTCGCCGCCCGCAAAGGCAGGGACCTGCATGTCACGTCAACCACCACCGTCAGACATAGGCTGAGTCCGAAATTCCATACTAACATGCTATTGAGTATGCTAAAACAGTATGTGAGATTTTTTAGTATGTCCGAAACCTTAGTATGAACCCAATAGTACGTGAGGTGCATACTATTTCCGGTAAATATTACAGAATGCAAGCACTGGACACTACGCCGGCATAAATATCCCATAATGCAATGCAGTGGTGACAACAACAACACAACAGACAACGGCGGTTATTCACTCAAAAGTATGTTGAACGATAGTGGGGGGCGCTCGTGCGCAGTGATGGAGTAGACGTGTTTCCCGAGCGCTCCGTGTCATCTCCTCTATTTTATTTTTAAAACACACACATTTTATTTTACGCTGAGTCGTCGCCTAAGCTGTGCCGCAATCCCTCGGACCCAACTCAGTTTCAAAATGCCAAAGAAAGACGAAAGTCAGAAGCCGAGTGCGTCTGCTGCTACCAACGAAGCTATTTTAGCAGCCATTGCTAACCAAGGAATTGAGATTGCCAACTTAAAGAATTCTCTGGTAGCCCACCTCGACTCTATTGAAACCTGTTTGTCCTCGCTTCAGAAGAAACACTACAAAACGGAGTGTTGTATTAATGACATAAAGGAGGCCCTGTCAGCCACTGACAACCGCATCACAAGTCTGGAAGCTACATGCAGCGAGCTACAGGCAGCTAACGGCCTCCTCAGAGCCAAAATGAACAACCTGGAGGGCCGCTCCCGCAGACTCAACCTAAGGTTTGTTGGCATTAAGGAAGGGGAAGAAAAGGGCAGCCCCACTGATTTTGTCTCAAAGCTGATCCCGGAGCTACTCGGCCAAGACAACTTCAGCAGGCCTGTGAAAATTAATCGAGCCCACCGGAGCCTGCGGCCCAAGCCGCAGTCTAATGAGCGGCCGCGGGTCATCATCGCCAAGGTCCACAACGAGCAGGATGTGTTCAACATCCTTTGGCTGAGTCGTCAACATGCTCCCGCGCGTTACCTGGGCGAGAGGGTTTCCATATTCCCGGACTACACGGCGGAGGTATTGTCACAGCGGCAGGCCTTCAACAACGTGAAGAAGCGGCTAACCGAAGCAGGTGCTAAATGCTCTCTGCGTTTCCCAGCTAAGCTAGTTGTCGACCATAACAACGCATGATGCTGAATGGTATGCTAACTCTTTAGACACAGCAGACAAATCTACATAACCTATGACCAGTTCTAACAGTTTATCACTCAAGCCTACATTGGTGGAGTATTAATGCTCTCAAAACGCTTTTGTACCGGGAAGGGGACACTCAGCCTTTTATACTTACACTGGAGGACCTTTTATGCAATCTGACTCTTGTTACTAAAACATGCATGGACATGTCACAAACACAGACAGCCCCGTGCGAGGCAGCTTCTCTCTTTATTTTAAACTGGCATGACCCATGTTGAGCCAAGTTGGGATTATGTATTTACTTTCAATTTTTTTTTTTTTTGTCTTTTTTTTACCTTACCTTCATATTATATCCATGTTGTATATGAAGTATGAAGTAGCGCACTGTTTGTGTTGGAGTATAGTTTATCAGGTAATACTGCGTTTACCCAGGTAAATACATTATGTACTGGGACACTTTACTATCTTTTGGACTCAATACTGGCTGCCCAGCCTGATGGCTATCCTCTTTTCTTTTCTTTCTTTAAGTGAGTTAATTAATTTTCCTGTTCAGTAATTTCATTTAATTTTAAGTTGTATGTTTATGTACTGCTCCAGCTATGCCACCTTCCCGGACAACCTACCCACTGTTGGATCTGGAAATTTCCTTTACTACCTGTTTGATCCCGATAGTGCAGTGTTAGTGTTAGATACATGTTGGAGATGCACGCAGTGCTTAGTTTAAGTGGGTTTTTCAGCGTGCAGTTTGGCTGGCTCTGTTACCCGGCAGCCTCCTTGTTAACTAGTGGAATGTACTGCTTGGTTCCTTTAGTGGGCCTGAGCATTTTGGGGTTTGTACATGTTGTCCTTTGTTTCTCCCTTGTTGTTGATGTTACTTGTTGCACCGCCAGCCCTTTGTATGCCACATGTCATTTCTCACTTTTTGTCCCTCTCTTTAAACTTATGCTAACCACTCACTCTAGCCAGGAATGAGCCATATCACTTTGACCTCGTGGAATTGTAGGGGTATGGGGAAAGCCCTCAAATGGGGCAAAGTATTTTCACACTTAAGTTCCCTGTCATCTGAAATTGTTTTTTTACAGGAGACCCATATTAGACCTTCAGAGCAGAGGCGCCCGGGGGCCATGTGGGTGTCCCAGTCCACCTTTTCCTCTGGGGCGAGGGGGGTTGCCATTCTTGTTCGCAGATCAATTCCATTTGTACTTAAATCTCAGACTACTGATCCAGGTGGGAGGTTCATCCTTGTTACCGAAACGGGCAACTCACTTCCAATAGCCCTCTTAAATATTTACGCTCCTAATTTTGACTGCCCCGAGTTTTTCTGTAAGGTATTTAACCTTCTCTCTGAACATAGTAGTCAGAATAATTATTTTATTAGTAATTTTATTGCTGACGGGGATTTTAATTGTTGCTTTGATGCTCTGCTGGACAGATCCTCCTCGAAAGGAGCCCAATTGCTGAAATCTGTCCCCGTCCTCAGTAATCTTGCAAAATCATTTGGCCTGGTGGACATCTGGAGGCATCAGCACCCTTTAGAGAGGCAATATTTTTTTTTTTTCCCCCGTGCTTGGTTGTTTTACCAGAATTGACTATCTGTTGGTTGACTCTAGACTAATCTCAAAAGTAATAAATACCACATACCACAGTATTTTAATTTCCGATCATGCCCCCCTTTCAATGGCGATCGATTTCAATCTCTGTGCTCCTCAGTATAATTGGAAACTCAACCCTAGTCTATACTCAGAGGTTCCTTTCAGTAGCTACATCTCAGCCAAGATAGTAGATTTTTTGCACATAAATGACAATGGAGCTGTCTCAGATTCTACTCTCTGGGTAGTCCTTTAAAGTCGTCATACGAGGACACATCATTTCATACCAGTCGTCTCGTAAAAGGGCCAGGCTGAAGCGTTTAATGGACATCGAGGCAAGGCTATTAGAATTGGAGGACTCCTACCGTACCACAGGTTCTGATGACACACTTAGCTCCATTTTGAAAGTAAAATATGAGTACAATCATATCCTTGGCAAGCAGGTCGGGAACTATATCCGCAAATTAAAGCAGAAGCATTTCGAGTTAGGTGACAAGGCCGATAAACTGCTTGCAAGGCAGCTGAGGGGTGTCCAAGCTGACAGGGCAATTCATAAAATCTCTTCACCCTCTTGTCACCTACTTACAGACCATAAACAGATTAACGATAGATTTTCTAGTTTTTACAGTCAGCTATATGCTTCTAAATCCACTGCCACCGATTCGGATATTGGAAAATTTCTCCATACACTAGATATTTCAGTCCTCACGGAGGCTGCGAGACAGGAACTCGATTCTACCTTTACGCTGGAGGAGATCAAAACTGCTATCCGTTTCTTTCCCAGTGGCAAAGCGTGCGGCCCTGATGGCTTTGGAATAGAACTGTATAAGAATCACATAGACATCATAGCCCCTCTTCTACTCCTGATGGTTAATTGCTCGGTGGAAATTGGTACTTTTCCACATACACTGTATGATGCTCACATTTGTGTCCTCCTGAAAAAAGACAGGGATGAAATGAATGTTGCATCCTATCGACCTTTGAGCTTGCTCAACTCTGACCAAAAAATAATTGCAAAAGTCCTGACGAACAGATTAAACAAATATATTTGCTCGCTAATTCACCCTGATCAATTGGGCTTCATCCCTGACAGATACTCTTTCTCCAACACCAGATGTTTATTAAACGTAATGTATTCAACTAAGTTGCCCCACGCAGCTGTTATCTCATTAGACGCCCTGCAGGCTTTTGACCAAGTGGAGTGGAAATACTTGTTTGCTGCATCTTGAAAAATTCGGTTTTGGGCTGAAATTTATGAATGTCTTAAAGATGCTTTACGCTCGTCCCCAATCTTCTGTTATAACTAACCACGAAAGGTCCCCCCTATTCTTATTACACCGCGGTACTAGGCAGAGCTGCTGCCTCTCTCCAATGCTTTTCACTCTTGCCCTCGAGCCTCTGGCCATGGCCATCAGGGCCAGTCCCCAAATCTCTGGAATAGGCTGTGCAACATCTGAATGTACCATTGAACTGTATGCGGAGGACGTGATTCTGACTCTGTCGCACGTTCGGACATCCTTCTCCCCCTTCTTGATCTAATAGATGGCTTTGGGCGACTGTCTGGGTTCACCATAAACTGGGGAAAATCTGTCTTTATGCCTCTGTCTGATGGTCTCGATTCCAGCTTTCTCAACAACTTGCCTTTGACAATTTCCTATGACCATTTTACCTATCTGGGGATTAACATCCCCAGAAACCCAAAACTTCTTTTTAAACTTAACTATTTGGATCTGGTTGATAGGCTTAAGACCATGATAGATAATTGGAAACTTCTTCCATTAATAGGTCGAGTTAACATTATTAAAATGGTAGTGCTCCCTTAATTTACTTATCTCTTTCAGAACGTGCCCATTTTTCTCACATCATCCTTTTTCAAGACTCTAGACCAGGGGTGGGGAACCTTTTTCCTATTGAGGACCATTTCAATTTTCATATCGTCTCTCAGGGGCCATGACCTTTTTTTTTTTTTTTAAAGGTAAGCAGCTCACAACATGATTTTATGGCCTTTTTAAACTTCATTGCAATAACATAAATATCATGACTATTAATTAATGTTTTAGCCAATTTTAATTTCATCCATCTCAGTGTCAGTGTTTCCTCTAGGATTTTTAATTTCAATTAATTGAATTAAAACACTATGATACACTGTATCTTAGTGTTTTAATACAATTAATTGTCTATTCCTGTTGGTTTTTATATTCACTGATGTTTAGCAGTTTAAGCAGTAGATAACCTATAATGTACCTAAAATCATTTCAGAGCATTCTGATGTGAAATAAAAAATAAAAAAAAAATCAGCCCTCTCAAATCTCATATATCAGCTTTAAATTACTCGAAAATGACAGATCTGAGCTGTCTTATATAAGGTTGTCTACTGTCAATCTGAGGAGAAATTGTTGAGTGGATACAGGGAGTTTTTTTTTTTTTAAGGCAGACTGAATATAGCTCCAATGTCATTTTTCAAGTGATTTGAGAGGGACGTATTTGTTTATTTTCACATCAGAATGTTCTGAAATGATTAGAGGTACATTATGAGGTTGTCTGCTGCCAATCTGAGGTGGAAAACTTACTTATCAGTATCATTATCATATCAGTGTGACCTAATATAATGCGATGGCTGGAACTGCTTCTCCTCGGTGAGATGTCTGATGTCAGGTGGCAGTGATGACGATGCTGCTCTCAGCTGCTTGTCCAGGTTTGGATCAGTCGGTCTTGAGCGGAGCCGAGTCTTTGCAAGAGTCAGTTTTGAAAAGAAAAACTGGAAATCTCTTGCAGAATCCTTAAATGATTTCTCAGTGTCTTGTGCCATGCCAGTAATCCGATCTGAGACGGTTCTCCGAGACAAACTGACACTTTGGAACAGCTTGATTTTTTTCTGGCGTGCGCAGCTCCACAGCGGCAACGAGGCACAAATTCACCTTCGGCATGAAGTTTCAGCTTCTTTTAGCTCACTCACTACGACGAAGCAAGCCTGAGTCACGTTGTCCTGGTCCGCTCGCGGTTTGGATAAAACTGCTTGCTGGCCAATCAAACTCGGAGAGTGGCAACTTTATCCACGCGCACTTGTCCTTTCAACGCATCCAGTTTTGCATGTTTCGCGATATAATGACGCTCAAAGTTTGAGTTTTCATTACTGCCGGAGTGTCCCCACAAACCAAAGAAGAATTCATTCGTCTATTTATCTTTGAAAGAGCGACACTCTGCACCAACTTTTCTTTTCTTACTCGCCATCTCCCGTTTTAGCCAACGCGAGTCTCCTCCTGTTGTTGTCACCTGTCAATCACTGAGGACACGACGCGATGAGATGACACGCGATGACAGTTACGCTGATGTTGTGTTCAATGACCTTGGTCATGGCCCGGAAAGACGGACACCCGCCCCGGGGGCATTTAATTGCACATTTGAAATAATTTTTCCTGAATTAATTTTTTGTGAACGTATTTACGGATTGCCTCGCGGGCCGGACCAAACTGTCTCGCGGGCCGTATATGGCCCGGGGGCCGGAGGTTCCCCACCCCTGCTCTAGACTCTATAATTATGCCCTTCATTTGGGCCTACAAGCCCCCCCGTATCTCAATGGCACACTTACAGAAGCCCACTGAGGAAGGTGGCCTAAGTCTCCCCGTCTTTCGTCATTACTACTGGGCCTGTAACGCCAGAGCATGGGTCTTCTGGAGTCGGTCTGCGGCTGGGTGAGGTGAGGAGCACGGACTCTACCCTAGATGGCCTGAGATAGACTCCTGTAAGGCTATATCGCTTACTAGAGCCTCCTTGGATGCCGTTTTATTTTCTAAACCCAATATCAATTTCAAATTGTTGAATAATGATTTTTTGTTTTGTAATTCGCTCCAAAATTTTAAGGCAAATTAAGGGCGTCCTGGGTCTCCCAGATTTGTCCATTAATGCCCCCATTTGCCATAACCCCTGTTTCATGCCAGGACTGATGGATGCAGTTTTTAAGCAATGGTTAGATAAGGGGTTAACCACCATCGAGGATCTCTACATTGATAACCACTTCGCTTCTTTCGCCCAACTTCAGACAAAGTTCAACCTACCTTCTGGTCAATTTTTTCGTTATTTGCAAATTAGAAACTTTGTTAAGCAATTCTTTCCTCACCTTGAACCGATCCCAACACAACATGCTTTTTATGACACCATGACCCAAACTCCTACCTCCAAACAACTGATCACCCAGCTTGTTAACCTCTTCCACACGGCAACCCCCTCTCTTGTGATTAAAGAGGCTTGGACCAAGGACACTGGTGAAAATATCTCAGATGACCTATGGGAGAAAGGGCTAATGAGGATAAAGGCATGCTCTATTAACGCTAGAGTTCAGCTCATTCAGTTTAAAGTACTTCACCGATTGCACTTTTCTAAAACCAAACTGAACAGAATCTTCCCTTCTGTCTCTGCCACTTATGATAAATGTAAGTCAGCGGACGGGATGCTCGGACATCTCTTCTGGTCCTGCTCTAAGCTCACAAGTTTTTGGGCTGACATCTTTCATTTATATAGTGTTGTATATAACAGACATGTAGCTCCAGACTGTCTCCTTGTGATATTGGGCTGTTCTACTGGTTCTCTAGTCCTCCCCTCCGCTTTACAACAAGCCCTCATGTTTGGTCTGATAATTGCAAAACGGGTCATTCTGAGAGAATGGAAGTCAGTCTTCCCTCCCTGCTTTAAAAAATGGCAGAACAACATGGTCTCTTGTCTACACCTTGAGGAATTACGATATACTCTGTCTAGCTCCCACACCAAGTTCATGAAGATCTGGGGCGCTTTCATTGAACATATTAAAAGGGAAAGGCTGCCAGCCCGAAATTGATTGAATATGCCTTTTTCTTATGTGGCTTTGGCGCACTGTATTGCTCCTGTTTTCCATCTACACCTGAGACACAGACTTTCTTTTAACAAAGTGCCTGCCTCGGACCTCTTTGATCCTGCCCTCCTGGTCTTCAATCCTGCTCCCTTCCTTTTTTTATTTATAACTATTTTTTATTTACCTTCTACCCCTATGAGTGGACACTCTGGAGCCCCTTGTTAAATGAATTGACATGTGTAGACATACATTTCCTTCTCCTTGTACTGAAAGTGCTGGCGTTCTTTATGTGTTTGATTTTGCTTTGAGTGTTTTTCTGTGTTGTTTTTTGTGCTTGTCTCTGCTGTTGTCTGGTTTCTTTTGTTCGTTTACTTTCAACTGTTTGCCTTAACACTGTTGTACAAAAACTTCTATAAATAAAATTAAAGAAAATGGCAAAAAAAGTATGTTGAACAATAGTACACATATTGAGTATGTAGTGTATAGTATGGAATTTCGAACGCAACCCTTATATATACGTAGACACCTCATGACGTGCTGGAATGTAATCCAGCGTCGCTGCCATATTGGTTGGGTCTCCTCACTCTAGGCTAGCACCAGAGTCAATTGGAATCAACGGAGAGCGAGCAACTATGCCCGTATATTGTTCAGTTAACGGTTGCAATAACCAGCGCAGTATTGTTACCAGATCGCGGGGGATTATCTTTGATAAGTACGTTTTTGTTTTTTTTTTTAAATAATTTTTGTGCAGTGCCTTGTATCATAACTGAATCTCTGCCGTTTGTAACCGTGTGAAAATCCGGTAAAAATTCCGGGAGTTATGATTATTGCAGTTGGGGATACACCTTCCTCAGTAGAAATAAATGCAGGGGGGCGCATTGGGGACCCATCCAAGATGGCGGCCGCGCTGAAACGTCCGCTCCTATAGGCAGCGTCAGTCTATGAGGCATCTATGTATATGTTAGCTGTGTCTCAATTCAGGGGCAGCATCCTTCAAGTACCATCCTTCGCCGCCAGCAAAGGCAGGGTCCTTTAGAGAGACCTGCAGGCCGCTACAGCCTGTTGTGAAATGGGACAGTTATAGAATGCGCGTGTGTGTTTTATTGAAAGCGAGGCTGAGTGTGCGTAGGCTCTAAATCAGGGGTGGGGAACCTCCGGCCCCCGGGCCATATACGGCCCGCGAAACAGTTTGGTCCGGCCCGCGAGGCAATCCGTAAATACGTTCACAAAAAATTAATTCAGGAAAAATTATTTCAAATGTGCAATTAAATGCCCCCGGGGCGGGTGTCCATCTTTCCGGGCCATGACCAAGGTCATTGAACACAACATCAGCGTAACTGTCATCGCGTGTGATCTCATCGCGTCGTGTCCTCAGTGATTGACAGGTGACAACAACAGGAGGAGACTCGCGTTGGCTAAAACGGGAGATGGCGAGTAAGAAAAGAAAAGTTGGTGCAGAGTGTCGCTCTTTCAAAGATAAATAGACGAATGAATTCTTCTTTGGTTTGTGGGGACACTCCGGCAGCAATGAAAACTCAAACTTTGAGCGTCATTATATCGCGAAACATGCAAAACTGGATGCGTTGAAAGGACAAGTGCGCGTGGATAAAGTTGCCACTCTCCGAGTTTGATTGGCCAGCAAGCAGTTTTATCCAAACCGCGAGCGGACCAGGACAACGTGACTCAGGCTTGCTTCGTCGTAGTGAGTGAGCTAAAAGAAGCTGAAACTTCATGCCGAAGGTGAATTTGTGCCTCGTTGCCGCTGTGGAGCTGCGCACGCCAGAAAAAAATCAAGCTGTTCCAAAGTGTCAGTTTGTCTCGGAGAACCGTCTCAGATCGGATTACTGGCATGGCACAAGACACTGAGAAATCATTTAAGGATTCTGCAAGAGATTTCCAGTTTTTCTTTTCAAAACTGACTCTTGCAAAGACTCGGCTCCGCTCAAGACCGACTGATCCAAACCTGGACAACCAGCTGAGAGCAGCATCGTCATCACTGCCACCTGACATCAGACATCTCACCGAGGAGAAGCAGTTCCGGCCATCGCATTATATTAGGTCACACTGATATGATAATGATACTGATAAGTAAGTTTTCCACCTCAGATTGGCAGCAGACAACCTCATAATGTACCTCTAATCATTTCAGAACATTCTGATGTGAAAATAAACAAATACGGCCCTCTCAAATCACTTGAAAAATGACATTGGAGCTATATTCAGTCTGCCTTAAAAAAAAAAAAACTCCCTGTATCCACTCAACAATTTCTCCTCAGATTGACAGTAGACAACCTTATATAAGACAGCTCAGATCTGTCATTTTCGAGTAATTTAAAGCTGATATATGAGATTTGAGAGGGCTGATTTTTTTATTTTTTATTTCACATCAGAATGCTCTGAAATGATTTTAGGTACATTATAGGTTATCTACAGCTTAAACTGCTAAACATCAGTGAATATAAAAACCAACAGGAATAGACAATTAATTGTATTAAAACACTAAGATACAGTGTATCATAGTGTTTTAATTCAATTAATTGAAATTAAAAATCCTAGAGGAAACACTGACACTGAGATGGATGAAATTAAAATTGGCTAAAACATTAATTAATAGTCATGATATTTATGTTATTGCAATGAAGTTTAAAACAGCCATAAAATTATGTTGTGAGCTGCTTACCTTTAAAAAAAAAAAAAAAAGTCATGGCCCCTGAGAGACGATATGAAAATTGAAATGGTCCTCGATAGGAAAAAGGTTCCCCACCCCTGCTCTAAATGTTCAGTGTTTTTTTTTTTTTTGTATTACCGTGTCGGAATGAACAAGCACGTGTAGCTACTGTCCCTGTACAATGACAGTAAAGACCTTTCTGACAGTGAAAACAGCTCAAGCCTGTAAGATTTGTGTTTGGGCTACACTGCCCTACAGCGGGTGAAACACTGATCAGTTCATCAGTTTATTCATGGCCACATCAAAGAAATAATTAACTTTACTCATTATCTGTGACAAATAAATACTAGGTTGGCCTAATTAATATTTCATATTGCATTTTATTAAGATGTGGAAGCAGCAGTCGGACATGGCAGCAGGTGTGTGGATAATATACTGTATCCCATTTTATTTTAATATCATCACTATCTTCAGATTGCAGATTCTCAGTAAGAGCAGAACCACTTTGCGGATGGCGCAACACGCAGTGTTCTTGCTCAGATTTTCTGCATCACCAACTGAATGTCAGTAGGTTCCTGTGGCAAAAAAACGAAGGGTTACACAAACAGTTTGCCCGACAGTGAGCGCACAGCTTCTTCAGTGGCATCCTGACACTCGGCTCAATAAGTGAGCAAATGTACCGAGTTCCTCGGCTGAAAATCTATATCGCTCATAGAGAAATTCATCAGGAAATGCCAGCGGATCAGCGCGATCTCGAAGAAGCCGCTCACGTCGTAGTGCTGCCAGAATTGTTCTTGCTCCCAGGTCCACCGGGTTCTCAATGAATGATGACGCCATCTCCGAATGAGTTACACAGTGAAACAGTGGCGCTTTTAAGCTGAAACTCTGAACATAACCTGGTCGGGACCAGGTTACGAGCTAAGCATAAGTTACCATGGTGATCTAGCCGGGTTAAAAGAGAGCCACCTTTGTAGTACAGGAAAGCCTGGCTTTAGACTCAACATAGCTCGCTGACCCACTAAACTGGCTTCGCAAAACACCGCTCTGGTTAGGTTCATAGAGTATGTTACCATGGTAACTGACCGAGAGCTTAAAGGTGCAGTTGGTAACTTGAAGGAGAGAGAGGACTTGGTATTAAATTTGAACAAGTACAACTTTCAGATCCCTCCCCCTCCCTCTCGGCTGCTCTCCTGCCCTGCCTCAAAGTCCCTCCCCAAGAGGAGGCTGCCGTGCATGTGACGCACGCGACTGAAGAGGCCAGGTAAACAACATGGCACAATGAATCAGTAATAACACGAGCTACATTCCATACAGCGAGATATAAAAACGCTTTACCTTACCTAGAAACTTGTTCCTCAATTATTTACATGTTTATTTAGCAATAAAGTTTAATTTTGTGATAAAAATAACGTTCGGAAAGTGTAGTAGTTAGCTTAGCACATCAGTCACACCGGTAAATTAGCAGCTCATTTATTTGTCGCTTTGCAAAATGTGACATTTTTATTTGATATTGTTAGTTTTGAGACTGAGACACTGGGCTCAGATGAAGACTACACCCCAGCAGCTGCTTCTACGAGCACGGGTAGACGAGGGAGCCGTGGCCGAGTTGGATCAGGCCGAGGCCGGGACCGTGGACGCCGGGGCAGAGGGGGTCGCGTGGGACAAACACCCGATGACCTCCGTGCAGATGACACTGCTCGAGTCGGACATTTGAGATTGCAGAGGATTGCATTTGAACGTGTAAGTAGTAATAGTCTGTTTCTAAACACAAACAACTGTCATTGTATCTCAGGCAAGGGCGTAAGTTTGGCTTTGACATTGGTGGGGACGGGGACCTAATCCCCCCAAAACTGCCACAAATGATATAACTTCAACCGAATCAATCAATGACACACATTGATAGTTTACATTTCTGTTTACTTCGGCCATGAAACGGGTCTCCATGAAACAAAACAGTACAATAACAAGAAAAAAATGTAGGCCTACTTTATTTTCAATTATACAGTATTAAGCAGTTAGCGTGATTTATATTTAAAGAATGAACTTTCCTCCTGCAATGGTGTAGGGCATGCTATATGAAAGGAGTACTAAATAAATAAATACTTAAATACTTAACATCACTTTACATCTTAACATTACTTTACATCTTAAGACTTAGTAAGTATTTCAGCCATACTGCAACTGTCATCTCAACTGATGAGCACAAAAATAGGGAATTAGGCCTATGTGAAGGAGCCAAACACATGCCTTCGTCGCTCGTTAACTGCGACAAACTGCTGGCATATTTGTTTTATGTCTATATTATCCATTATGTCCTGATGAACATGGCATACAGCAGCATTGTTTAATCTCACTTGGGTCATTGTTGACCGCAGCCATGTTTTCAGCCTTCTCAGGGCACTGAAACTTCTCTCTGCTTCAGCTGATGAAACTGGCACAACTAAAAGCAGTCTGACAAGGCTTTCCACTTCATTAAACAGACCCCTCACCTCAACTGGCATCCCTCTGATAATAGTAGCCACCTCACTACTAGATGTAAATGTATATTTTGACCTGAACATGGCCAACTGAATCTCAAGAGTCTGCCTGTTAATTTCTGGGTACTGATCAACAATGCCATCCACCTTTCCAGTCAGCAGAGTTTCTTCCAATTTCTGCAAGACACATAGATCAGGTTGGTTAAACCTATCCTCAAACTGAACAGCTACAGTATCCAGCACCTTGTAAAATTCTGGTCTGTAATACTCCTCAGGTGTCTTGGGAGTGTGACTGCCTGCCTCACCAGTGTACCGTTTCGGTGGCCGTCTCTGGTGAGGAATCTGAATTGGCTCAAGTTCCAGGGAATCCACCATTTCCACAGCTTTATCAAACACTTTCTGGAATTTTTCCTCATTTCTTTTACCCTGTAGGGTGGATTTGACACACTCTACTGCTTCCTTCATTCCAGCAATTGTTGCTGTTCTTTTCTGCAGGGACTTATTGAGGCATTCTAGCTCCTCAATGACCTCCAATGCCACTAGAAGCCCAAGCACTGTCTTTCCCTTTGAAAATCTTTCATGTAAACCATTTGCCTTTGCAGCTGAGCTTGACCCACTTGCTGCCATCTCCTCTAGGCTAACCAGCACACTCTCATATTGAGCTAGCACGGCTTTGACAGCATTCCCCCTTACTGTCCACCTGGTTGGGCAGAGTGGTCTGAGAGATACACTTGGTCCCTCTGAATCTGCGGCTACAGCTGAAAACATAGCCTTGAATTTGCCTGACTGCTTGCTTAATGTCCCCAGATCATGCACCCACTCAAGGGCATCACGAATTAAAGGACTAGCCTGACATGCAGCCTGTGTTATCAGGTTCAGGCAGTGAGGCCCGCAGTGCACATACAATGCCAGTGGTTGCTGTTTTTTCATTTCTGCCTGTGCACCTGAATAAGATCCTGACATGTTTGCAGCACCATCGTATGCCTGACCTCTCAAATATGCCAATGGAATATTCAGCCTCAAAAGCACATCCACCGCTGCTCTTGCTATCTCCACTCCAGTAGTTCTTGACATTTCATATAAGCCCACAAACACCTCATGTGGAACCAGATCCTCATCCACATACCTAAAACATATGGACTCTTGCTCAGTCCCTGAAATATCTTGAGTACCATCTATAATGATGGAGAACTGCTGCACAGACAGAGATCTGAGAGTTTGTGCAATATCTTTGACTACACAGTTTCCAAACAACTGTAAAATCTCATTTTGCACTGTTGGAGATGTATAATCATGGCAACGGGACAACCAGTCAGAGAGACAGGCGTCATCCTTGGCTTTATGTTTCAAGTGTTGAAACAGGTTACCATCTTCCTTTCCATGGCCACGCATTGCCAATCCCTGCCTGCTAAGGAACTGTACTGAACCCACAATACTTCTTAAGCAGTGTCTGGCATTTTCCTGCTGTTTTGACCAGGCACTTGAGAGTTGTGAATCTATGGGGGCTGCTTGTTGAGCATGCACTGTGACTGCATGATGATGGGCCTGAGAATTTTGGTGCCGTTCAAATCTTTCAAGTGCATTCTTCCAGTTTGTATACCCCTTGGAGGAGAATGCAGGGTCTGCTTTTTTTGACATAGCACTTTTCTGTACAGTATATGCCTTCACACAGTAAAAACAGAGAACTCCCTTCACTGCAGGGCTATAATGAAGCCATGGGTACTGTTTATACCACCTTTCTTGAAAATGGAGGACCCTACTGGTCAATGTTTGAACTGGGATGGATTTTGGGTCAGGCTGGTTTGGCTTATTGCCAATGTCCAGACTATCACCACCACTACACTGTTCTTCATCACTGTCGGTGTCACTCTCACTGCTGCTCTCCCTGATGCTCACTACAGGTGTGCCAGTTTCCTTAGAAATAGACCACATGATACCATTAGCCATACTGTAACATTATGTGATAATAATTAAATGTGACCTCATGATATCACCACCCACATAATTAACTGCATACTTTTTATCCTCACATTAAAAAGCATGGTTGTCCTTAATTGACCTCACCTTTGACCCTAACTCTTCTCCTGTATCTTCCCCTGTATCGTGTGTCATGATTGCCACCTGGTAAAATAATTCATTGATACGCCATACAAAAAACGAAACATGTCAATTCATTTTTTTTTGCCAAGCATACACCAATAAATCACTTTACACCATCAACCAACATTCATCTACCAACATTCATTATGTTAAAAAATACTAGTAGTATCAATCAATAATCAACAATAAAATTCACCTGTGCTCTTGTCTCTTCGCCTTTGTCTGAGCTACTACAACATGGCTGAGCTGTCACCTGTTAAATAGCAGTGACATCCTATAAGCATTCACTAAATGCACTCAAAGACAGTAATGAACCATCATCAGCCTATCATTGGTTAAAATGGTAAATTACAGGACAACTTCGCCAACTAAATCATCATTCAGCTTCACCTGTGACTCTTTCTCTCCATCGCCGTCTGACTGTGTTGTAGTGTGGCGTTGTGATGTTGGATCTGTCACCTGGACAATAAAATGGGCCATGAATGCCATTTGATTTAAAAATGGATAACGTTAGCTATGGAAAACTTTTTTTGTCTGTCATATAGGCTACTAACGTGTCCACCCACGTTTTACGAAGGCGCCCTCGTGATAAATCTGTCTCATGTTATGTTGACGAGAGGAGTTAATGACTATTGTGTGTTACTGTCACAAAAATTCTATCAGCAGGACACATGCCTATCGTGACAGCCATTGGATATTCAACTACACACCAGTCTGCAGTTAGTTGTGCCATCTTATACCACTTGATTCATAGATAACGATTTTGCCCTGCTAACGTGCTGTGTTCCAAACGTCATTTCATTAGCGAGTGATAGTGTGACTTACAGATTTCTTAAAATAGCTCCGTATGTCCACTTTCTTCCTTTTGCTTGCCATCTCAGTGATACAGTGGTACTGAAAAGACCTCACCTTCCATTTTTTTGGCGCTCCTGCCTCCTAGCAACCATACACAACCTAGAGTCTCACGTGAAAGAAGGGGAAGGCACAGCCAATCAGATTGGTCGTCAGCCTTTGGCAAAGGACTTTTGGTTAACCCTTTCTTCGCCGCAATGTGAATGAGACGGAGACCGATCGGGTTTTTTTCCCCAGTGATTAAATTGGTGCGGACAAAACAATAATCGCTGAATATTGGTGGGGACGCGTCCCCTCCGTCCATGCCGAAATTACGCCCATGATCTCAGGTAATAGTTGTTTTACTAATATATACTTTATCTTCTGGATGTACATCAGGAACGCCACATATTGAGCAAACTTTGACACAGGACCCCAGCCTCATCTGTGATGTCCTCAGCCACTCAGCCCCTGCTGCTGCTCCAACAGCACCTCCTGTCCAGCTTCAGCCCAGAGATGCAGCGAAAGGCCCACTGTTGTAGAGGAAATGCTGCAACCAACAGCCTGAGATGTGCATTTGCATTTTTGAGTGTTGTGCAATACTGTACATAGATTTCTTTTTGTTATATTGGTCAAAATTTACAAATCAAAATATTTGTGATTTCATTGTTTATCTAATAAAGTTTCTTTCTAAAAGGATTTGTTTCTAACTGCATAAATGTAAAAACACACATAGCACTTTACCTTATTTTATAGAAATACCCTTCGGACTTGTTTAAAAAACTAACCTTCATATAAGAAATTGGAATCACTGTGTCTGGGTCTAGGCATGCATGTCTCAAAAGCAAATATGCTTATCAAAAACATGTAATAACTCTATAAATATTGTCAGGCTTTATTTTTCAAAGTAATATAACAATGTAGGTTGTATGCAGAGTAACAATGCAGTTGTCAGTCAAGCTGAACATAAACTTTTATTTTTGCTGGAAGAGTATTTATTCTTCAAAGTGCAACAGCATGCCTCGATGTCTGTGGCAATCTCTGACCTGTGGAAAGAGAATAAAGAACTGGATGTAATATACACACACATTTAGGAAGAGTCAGAAGTTAGAACAGTCTATAGTTGCATGGGTTTTATTTCAACAAAGTTATTACATTGAACATTTGAAACAGTCAAAATGATGCCTTGGTTGTTCTAGTGTGAAATTTTGAGTTTGGCCTTGCCAGATGAGGCCCCTTGTTTTTAAATACATTATTGTGCCTTTTACATTTTTCAGTAACCATCAGGGAGGCAGTATCTAGCTGTGACAGCTTGAACACAACTGGCCACAGTCTAAATAATAACAGCTAACTAGCATCCTGATTATGATCGTGTTTTTGGAGGATCCTGGTTATGTTTTGCACATGTAAACATGTTATCCCAGTTTTGAGAAACCAGAATACTGTTGCATGTAAAAACCTGATCCAGGTTACTGAACATTCTTTGTTGGTACAGAACATAGTGGCTGAGATGGTGAGAAATTAAGATAAACTTAATAACATTTATTATGCTTATAACATACTCTATGGAGCCGTCAGGACTTCTCTTGGAAGGCCTGTGGACATGGTGGTTGTAGTCCAGATTCAGGCTTCATAGACTTGAGGGCTGAAACTGAACCCTTGCTGGCATACATCAGGATGTAGTTGACCTACAAATTCAGTGGGAAATATCTGATTATAATTTCTTTCTGAACTGTACTCTAAGTGTACATGTACAAATAAAAACACTGAATAATCTTTGAGAAGCGGCACACAAGGGAAATTAAACTGCATAATCATACCTGGAATGCAAGAACTTGTGAACCTCCTTCAGCCATCCAGTGACATGGTGCAGAAGGCAATCCACATGTCCTAAAGCAGAACAACAACAGGAACATAGAGTTTGAACTTAAAAATGCAGGCTAGTTTATTTCTCTGAGTTGGCTTTACTTGTACACCTAGTTCAGCTGTGAGCGCTCAGAAACGTTACACATAATCATGAGGACAAAACAAAACCGGTAAGCCTGCCAGGTCACTTCCTACAGGTATTTTCTGTTACTCTCTAATAAAACAACGCCAACCAGTAACGATAGCATTAGCATCGGAAACAAGCTAATGCTAGTGTTAGCTTCGGAAACAAGCTAACATTAGCCCGACTGCAACATCACAGTAACATCACATGCACTACGGTAACAATTAGAATTAGCTTTTTAGCCCGGCCTAAAATCAAATCAAACATTGTGTAAGTCAAGCAGGGATAATTACCTGTCAGGCAGAAAAGTCGCCAGCTCTGCGTCGGTTTTGAATCCTTCCAGATCACGGAGCTCCCTCCACCTCTGAAAAGCCACTCCGATGTTTACTCTGGTTTTATCCCGGGCTCTGTCTAATTCTTTCTTTTGTGCTTTTTTTCTTCTGGCTTCTTCCTTTTACTCGTGTATGCTGTTGTTGGTAACGGAGGTATCGGTAGTTGTTTCCTCGCTGATGGTTGTTGCTCCGCCATTACTTTCTCTGGACTACAGAAGCCGCTCTCCTAGATATGAGCTTGACCGAGTGGAGCTGAGGAGGAAGGGGGCGGGAGCTGTCCGCAGCGTGTGCGTGTGCAATGATCGACAGCTGTCAGACAGTCCATCAAACACCATCCTGGCTCTGATTGGTTCTTGTTGCCCGGTCGCGGTGGATTCTGACAATTTGCAGAAGGAGCAGTAGGCGGGACTCAAAGAAGCATTTCACCGGTGGAAACATTGATCTTTATTGAAAGAGGGTCATATTTGTAGTCAAACTGTAACATAATTTTCGAATTGTGTGCATATTTGACCGAGAAAAGGCAGAAAGTGACTTTAGGGTGCATTTGTATGAAAGACAACAACTCCCACAATGCACCACAATGCACAGCTCTGCAAGCCACTCCCACTAATCCGGCACACCACACATATCTCCGTCCGCTGTAGATATTTCGTCGCGAAGAAACTGGCATCTCTGGAATTCACTGCAGCAGACAGAGTCCAGTTCGGTGTCCATAGGCGCACAGCGAGAGCACCACCAGTCCGCCCCTGCTTGAGCCAGTCCGGGCTCCTCGTACGGGACAGGCAGGTCTTCCGCCTCGGCTGCAGCAGCCGCCGCAGCCGAGGAGGAAGACCTGCCGCCTCCATCTCCCTCAGCCCGTACAAGTAGCCGCGAACATCTGACTCGAGCGTCATGCTTTCGAAATCACTCTCTTCGATATCTGAATGATCATCTTGAATACAAGAGTACAAGCCTGGCTGCACAGCCTCTGTTCGCTTAGCGTCCAACAAAGATGGCGGCTATGTATTTTCGTTTCTGCAAGTGAAGTCCTGCCCACTGGTCTGTGATAGGTCTGTAGCGTGAGTGGGTCCCACCTCTAGCTCCCACCCTTGGAAAAATGAGCGAAGCGTTTGTAGTCTTACCCCCTCGACTAAGATATAGGACTTCCTGCTTTCAATGACGTAAAATGACGATTTTTACATCATAGAAAGCAGGAAGTCCAAAACTGAAATCTGTATTTCTCCTGTCTCAGGGCAAACTGAGGGAATGATGCACGACCATTCAAAAACATGACTGTTTTCCTGAAGATACAAAGCTTAATCGGTGAAGTTTCCCTTTAATGAGCCTGTTTTTTTTGCAGATTACTAGTTTCATGTAATGCTGTCTTTACGTAGTGACAGTTTTGACAAATGTGATAAAAAGTCACTTTTACAAGAGTTACCAACTGCACCTTTAAGCACATGGGTCTTGTGCTGGTTGGAGGGAGAATGAATGCAAATTTTTCAGTCCATTCTTCTTCGAATTGTCGATTTTCAGTCCACTTTTCTTTTAGCAGTGAACTTGCAACACGCAATTTTCATGCAATCTAGGGTCCTACAGCCGGCAAAATGCCAATATGCGAACTGCTCCAAAAACGAAAGTGAAAGTTAAAAATTGCGCGGCAGCAGTGAGTGACCCAGCTGTCTGTGTATCGCTGGCATGGAGACAAGTCCCGGTATACACGTGCTGACCCAACCAAAACACATAGTGAAGGAATAACAGTTCTGGGGCCACGGCTGCCTATTGAGGACCACTGTATAGACTGATGTGGATACATCTCTTATCTTATTGTCTTCATGTGATTGGACACACCACACACTGCGACTTGGGACACCTAGACTAGATTCATCAAATTTTAAAGTCACTGGACCATTTTGACTTTTTTATATTTATTTTTTGTCATAACAGACACGATCTATTATGCACATACACACAATTTTCCTATTTATTTTCCAATCATAATATAGAGGAGATAACAAGCAAACAATCATTTAAACTTAAAGTGAAACTCTTGCCGAAATGCAGCCTAGACTTCTTTTCTGAATGTTTATGAGTCAAATCTTCGTGTAAAAGCATAATTACGACGAAAGCGGCACTTTTAAGATTGACCGTATTTTCGTTTTCGGCCCAAACCTTATTTTCAATGGGAGCGCATGGGCACTTTTACGCTAGCATTAAAATCGCTATATTTAAAACAATAAGAAGGCTCGACACAACATGAAACTTTGCTCGTAGTATCACCAGGGTCTCTACACATAGCTCAACTGAACCACATACGCTCTACCCAGTCGTGTCGATCCCAGAGTACGTCTGGGCTGCCATGATGATGGCTAGTGGAACAAGCTACTGCTAACGTAAGTTGTTCAAAAACTGTCTTTTTAGTAAACTCTGTGTACACAAACAATGTTCTCAATGCTCGTGTTCATGTGTAGAGACCCTGGTGATACTACAAGCAAAGTTTCATGTTGTGTCAAGCCTTCTTAGTGCTTTAAAAATAGTGATTTTGATGCTAGCGTAAAAGTGCCCGTAGCATTCCCATTGAAAATGAGTTTGAGCCGAAAACGAAAATATAGTCAATCTTAAAAGTGCCTAATTATGCGTAATTATGCTTTTACATGAAGGTTTGACTCATATACTACATTCACAAAAAAGCCTAGGTTGCATTTTGGTGAGAGTTTCACTTTAATAGAGTTTAAAAAATATTATTATGATGATTATATTTTGTTCACCCTTGAGAGATAAAAACTGTAAATATTGTATTGTTGTATTTGTTTCAATCAGGAGATGATAATCTGTCATTTCATCATAAATAAATACAGACATCTGTTTACCTCTTTACCTTTACCCTAGAAGACCATCTGTGTTTCAAATAATCAGATCAGTCAGATTCACATTTATAAATAAAAGACAGTATTTTTTAAATTACTCAGGACTCAAGTCATTTTTCGTACTTTGGTACTCTAGTTGAAGTAGCTATTTTGATCACTGCCTTTATTTGTACTTGAGTAGGCCTACTTGTTTTAGTAACAGTTGTAAAGTACAACTTAGTACAGTTTTTTGGTCTGCTCTACTCCACTGTCTCTGCATATTAATCTGACAGCTAACTGAAGATATACTGAACATAACACAGATGAGGAAAACTTTAATGTTGGATTTTTCACCAAAGTATAAGACAACATAGTTTTAACAGCTATTTACAGATAACAACTCCAAAAAAAAAAAAAAGCGAGCTCCATAAAAAAAGAAAAATGTAATAATCTTGAGCTCAGCACTTAAACCCAGCCCACAGCCCTGACTGTAGACTTTTCATTTTAAAACTGAATGCAGACCAACACAACAAAGTCCCACCGTCCTGAATGGATGCGCGCGCGCGTGTGTGTGAGAAGCACGCGAAATCAATGTGTGCGTGACCCTCTCTCGAGCACAGATTTCCTTGAGTATTTTTCAAAGCGGGTTACGATCGAATCGTCCGTTCACCGCGCTGTGCTCAGCTCCATTTACGTAAACTGCGTTATGGTCTCTGGCGAGGCTTTCAGCTGGTTAGCCAAACATCCACAGAAAAAAGAGATGAGCAGGAAAACGAGACGAAGAAATGAGAACAATTTATGACAAGCTACAAAAATAGCGACGAAAGAAAACTTGTTTGGGTATGTCAACTTTTTTTGACAATTGCACAAATGTGTTTGTTGAATACGCTAGCTATGTTTATGAATGACTGTATGGGCAGAAATTCAGCGTTAGCTGGCTAGTTAGCATGTTAGCCAGCGTTAGCTGCTATCAGGCTAGGTCTTGGCTAGTAAACGCTAGCTGGGTAGCTAGTTGTTGACATGGTTCACTATCTACCTGATTCACTGCTGTACGTTAATATTGCGCGTGTAATCTCTAACATTACTTCGCTTTTGTGCTCCTGCATTCTCTCTCCTTGACCTTTTCACTTTTGTTTCAATGAAACTAACGTTGTCAAGATTCACTGAGGCCAAATACACACACAAACTACTCTGGCCTAAACCTAACTTCCTGCGTTACCTAGCTCGATTGATAGTTTGACGTGTAAAAACACCACATTATTGTCTTTTCCAAAACAGGCGACCAGCTATCGTCGGACAGCGACTGAAGGCGTGTAGTTATCAGATTGAACAGGGATTGCTACTAAGATGAGGAAATATGCTGCAGTAGATCTGCTAACATTAGCTCCAGTAACAAACTCGAGCTCCTCTGGTCTGAAAGCTGATCACTTTAACACCTTCCCGATCCAAGATGTGAAAAGCTGACCGTTCATGGCCGTCTTGAACAAACCTGTTTTGATACAGGTTGCCTCTTTAGTTTTCAACAGTCATATTTGGGGAAGAGTAAGAGGTGGTGCAGCTAAGTTAATCAGTGGTGTGTGGGTGGTGCAACAAGGCCATATTAGTCCAGCTATGTACTCTATTTCTCCTAAAGATCTCATCAAGAGCTGCTGAGAAGAGCTTGAAATGAATAGAATGATTGTTTGGACAAAGACGTCCTTCAGTACTGCAAACACTCATTGGTAGATACACTGTAAGGTTCCATTGACGCACGAATGGAAAACCCTCAATAGGATCTGCATTTGAAATGTTGTATACCATACCTAACACCACCACCACTTAATAGTGGACACACTGGACCAGCAATGTAGAGACAGCACTAAAGGTAGCAATTTGGTATTTAGATGGAGTATAACATCACCATTAACTACAATCGGGGGAAAGATAGAGTGAAAGGTCATGAATGAATAGTAATTTGAAAAGTTTGGAAAGCTGTCAGAAACAGTTCCTTAATGTTGACCAGCAGTATAAAGGATACTTAAGGGCAATGTAAACTTTATTATACCCCAGGGGCAATTCATTTTACAGGTGGTGCAACAGATAGATGGGGCCTCCTTTTTTTAGTTATTCTCTTATAAATTAGAATAAAAAAGTGAGTGTTCATTGATTGTTGTATTGTAAAGTCAGTAGATTGCTATTGTATGAAATGTACTTTATTATCTAAACAAGCAAAACACGGACACCATTTTCATTGTGTGATAGTTGTTTATAATTTTGTATAGGTGACATCTCAACTGGCATATCTGAGATGCAAATTGGGTCTGATTTTTGTCTTATGGAGGAATGGTTGGATCTGCCATTCCAGTTGTGGAGTAATCGCGGTCAGGTGTGAGGCCGATGGCGTGCTGTGTAAGTGGATAATGTTGGATGCAAGGCTGCGTGGAGCTTAGCAGATGTGTTCAACGTCTAATCTTGGACTGCTCAGGTCGATGTATTCAGAAAAGAAAGGACAATGACATCAGGCATGTGAAGTTTATTGTTAAACTGTAAAATATCATGCCTCGCCTTGGGTAGATTAATGCCTTATCATGCCTGATAACCACATTTGAGGGCTCATGACAAAAACTGTGTGTCTGACGATATATTAGGCTAACATCGGAAATTTTTAAGCTTTACCATTGGTACTAGCACCAGCCCAAAAAAAAAAACCAAGTATTTCAGAGCTGGTGTCACTGCATGAGTGTAAAAGAGTTTATAGGAGAGAAAGTCAATCTTGGACAATAATTTGTCACCCTAGAGTTTGTTCAGAGATATAGATAACAGGCATGGGTGAAAGTACGTTAAAATTGCTTAATGAAAGTTTTGGTGCAGCAAATATTTTTTTTAACTTAAGGCAGCTTGCTCAAATATATGTTTGAGCAAAGGCCTCATTCTTGCATATTCATGCAATATTTGCAAACTCTTGTTTTAGCTGAAAGAAAGTGTGTGGGAGTGATGTTGCCTTTCGCTTTGCACAGGCCTAACCCTTTTTCACATATGGCCTATACAGCAGCATTGATTTTTGCTGCGAGTTGCTCAATATGACAGAGGCCTCTGTAGGAGGGAAAACAAAGTGTTTGACCTGCTACAGTGGGTGTAATTAAAAGCATAGACGTAACTTCAGTCAGGTCCAAATTCTGTTCTATTTTATTATGCAATCTGATTTTATAAAAGTCTTTTGCAACCCTGTTTGTTAAGTTTGGCACAACCTAATTCCTTCATTTGATAAACTCAGCTGAGCCCAGTGCTCACACAAACAACCAGGCAAAGAGTTGACGTAGCTGCACTGTAGTTAAACTTGTTGCTGCTCATAGCTCAGAAGTCCACAGAAATCCCACTGTGTTCATAGATTGGTATCGGCATCAGCCTTTTATATTTAACATGCATTCAGCAACTGTTATTGGCTTTGCATATCCTGTGAGGAGTGTGATATGTGGATGAAATCAGAACGTCAGTATCTGACTAGATTGTATATCGACCCGATTTTTGACTATAGCCCCTTTCGCACTGCCTTTTCAAGGTGGTAGCATTGCGCCTTGCTGTCTCTTTTAAAGTTACAGTGGTGAAATGAGGGGACAGTTTCGTTCTGCCTCTGATCTGCCAGTGGAGGTAGTAACAGAGCTGCAGCAGAGGTGAATCAACATGTTACCAGCACAGGACAGGGGTGTGACAGTCCACTGTATATCACTCAAAATAAAAGAGAAATGTCCCACACTGAAAACCAACAAAGCAACATCACAAGACCAAACAACTGTAATGTTGTAACAGCAAAAATGTTAACTCACATGTCTTTGTTGCCCTCCACATTGTGTTGTTGTAGTTGCTGTCTCTGGCACTCCCTGCTGAGTCTTCTGTGAACCTCTTCCCAGAAAACAGCATCCCTCTCTGGGAGTCGGAGCCAGACATTTACTGACTATGTGATGTCATTTAAAGCAAAAACCTTTTTTGTCACTTTTCACGCTGCATGACGTGTCAGGATTTCAATCACAACACATTATAACAGTATCCATATGATTTATAAAAAGTTTGCTGAGACATTTTTTAGATTTACAGAAACAGATTGGAAACAAGCAAAGATCTAAACATTATGATGTGTACCGTCACGCCTCTTTTGGCTCTGCAACGCAGGTTAGAAGCAAGCAAATAACTGAAATTATATATCTGATTCTTGACGAGTTTACACAAATGAGCTCTGTTTGTAGAAACCAGTGGGAGGTTACCTCGAGGCCAACAACGAAGTTTGATGACTTTTTAAGAGGGGGCAGTGTGTTTGACTGTGTTTGATGCATGGTGTATATTCCTCTGCAGAGTTAGATTCTCATCAAAAGCTCATACATTGCCAAGCTTGTAATAGCATGAAAGGTGGGATGGAAGGAAGGTGAAGATAGATTGGATGTACAAGAGAGAGAGAGAGAGAAGGAACTGGAGTAGCTAGGATGAGACGCTGGAGAACATGTCCTGTCCTCCTGGAGGAAGCTCTGAATTTTTGTTTTTTTATTTGATAGGCCAAATGCTGTCAGTTATTACTATTATCAATTTTGGGATGCAAAAAAATATTTTGTTAGATTTTCTCAAATCGGGCCTGGTTTCTAACAACCTATTGGCATGCTTTCTGATTAGGTTTTTTTCCCTTTCAGTCACATTTCGGCAGTTTTGTTGTCAGATTTTTGTGATTATGACTCATTATCTGATCTGTACATAATATCAGAGAACCAATTAGAGAAAAGGTCAGATATGTCAACTGGGAGACTAGTATCTGAGGCTTGTAGAAACACTAGCAACTTTTAAATTATTTCTTGAAAATTTAAAAAGGTGCTGTATAAATCACTATTAATAATATTATTATAAAGTAGTGCTGGGCGGTATGACGAAAAATGTATATCACAGTATTTTTCAAAATTTCTACGGTTTCACGGTATATGACGGTATTTTTTTTTCATGCATAATCAGGTGTTCACAGCATTTTCTACTGGTTGAGAGAGGAATTACTAGCCCCTTTAAGATAGAAAAGGCAGCACATTTGCTGCAAGGTAAAGGCAGCACTCTGTCTATCTTTAAGGGAGGTGTAATTTTCTTTCCCAAAAAGCTGCCACTGGGGTCGGCGTAAACATGTGACGTGACGTGAAGCACGAAGTTCGGTGTGAACAGTGACGTACAACATATGTATCGGTAGAAATGTGGCGATACTTGATATATTTATTTAATTATAGATTCGTGGCCCATATTGTCGGCTCCTCAGTCAAACACACGCCGATGTTAAACCCCCACTAGTAATGGAAGCATGCGGCCGAGCGCACCACCCCCTCCGTTAGCTGCCTCAAGCAACAGACAGCTAACAGGAAGCAGGTGGAACTTGTCTTCAAAATAAGAGCTTTACATTGCACCCCATTGGAGTTTAGAACTGGGTTCTTAGCGGGGAGTAGCGACCGTTCCTAGCTTGCCGCTACACATGTAGCAGACACAACCAAACAGTTACAGAGACGAGGAGACGCTGCATCTCCCGGATCTCAGCGGCTTTCCAGTTGCTCATCTTGATGTCCGCGAGTGAAGTCATGATCTGCAATGTCTATCCTATCCATCTTCACCGTAACACAACTAGGGCTGGGACAACGCGTCGACGTAGTCGACGTAATCGACGACATAAATTCGTCGACATGAATAATTTGCGTCAACGCGTCGTCCCAAACAGGTAGTGGTAGTACCTGCGGAGGCTGAGAATAGCCCCTCTCACACAGAGACGCTGCATTAACGCCGCAGCGGCGGTTCGTCAGTTCTCCGCCGTTGGTCATTCACACAGAACGAAGCACCACTGGAATAAAGACGAACCGCCATGTAATTCACACAGAAAGCTGCGCTGCCGCTCCTAAAGAGACGTGACGGTACACGTCATGGTGATGACGTCGGGGTGTTTCCCAGGTGTCCCCCCTGTCACTCTAAACCCGCGGACCGTTCATAATGTGTAGTGATTGAGAACCCGGCCCCCTAAACATCCTGGAAGGTGAAAGAGTTTAGTTTTTCGCGCTAAATTACATAATAACATAATCGCCATCAGTAAACAGGTCGCTGCGTGACTCTGTCACTCGCGGGGATGGAGGCAGTTTTCTGGGGGAAAGTTCACTGAAGTCTCGGTCGGGAGGGCTGACCGTTGCGGTGATTTCTATCAACACAACCACTTGAGTGAGTTAAAGGTTTTTGCCGGTGACAGACACTGTTTTTCGGGCAGAAATGTGAGGAAGAGTTGGTAGGACAGGCGGGAGGACAGACGCTGCTCCGCCTATAACTGCAGTATTTTTTTCCTCAGATAAGTTACCAACGACAGTTACAGTTACTGGTTACTTTTGTTTGGTCATGTAACGTTAAATTAATCGTTAGATTAGTCGACTAATCGAAAAAATAATCGCTAGATTAATCGTTAGAAAAGTCATCGTTTGGAACAGCTCTAAACACAACACCAGAGCACTACTGTTTACCCTCGCAGTCGCACCATACCTGTTTAGCAGCGCAACACTGAAAAGGGTCCCGTCTGAAACAGTGTCGCGCGGCGCAGCATTGCGTTCCGAACGTTGTGTATTCAAATACAACGGTATGGCGGTATATTAAAAATTCATATCATAACGAAAATATACACCGGTATTCGGTGTGAACCGGTATACCGCCCAGCACTATTATAAAGCATACCAAACATCAAAGCAACGAATTAGCAACGAAGGTGGATTGTTGTGTTGCCTCACGTCGTTTCATATCGCCTGTGTCTTCAACACACAGCAAAGATGACAGCTGTCAGTGAGGGAGGAAATAACACTCCATGCCACTAGATAGCAGTAGTCTGAACTCATCATACATAAAGGAAAAACGTACTAATGATTGTTGATATACAAAGGCATTATGCCCCCCGATGATCTGCCTCATCCTGGTTATTTACTGTTATTTTTAATCTGTCGATGAGGACAAACAATCCTCAGAAGGACGAGCATGCTAGTAGCATAACAACATAGCAGCTTTGTCTTTTGGCAAAGTATTTAGTGGTTAGGTTCCCAACACGTTACACACACACAGACCATGGAGTGACACTCCCACACCGGCACACCAACCTGTGGCGTTTCACCACACCATGGGATCCAATGTGAATCCTGCTGCCCTGAGATTCTTCCGCTTCAAGTGCTCGAGCATGGCAGTTGTACTGTTAACATCCTCCACGTCGACGCGTAAACATAGTGTGCCACTTCTGTTTTCACTATACACTAGATCACTAGGCTCTGCAATCACCTCACATGGATTCTCTTACCACTGTTACGCAGACAACACCCAACCTCTCTTTTCCCCATCCTCCTCTGACACTCACGTTGGAACACGCATCTCGGAATGTCTGGCAGACATCTCAGCTTGGACAACTGCACACCAGCTCAAGCTTAACCTTCATAAAACTGAATTCCTCATCATCCTGGGGAAAGACTGCCCTTAAATGGACCTGTCAGTTACTGTCCAGGACATCACAGTATCACCTTCATCAACTACGACAAACCTGGGTGTAATCCTTGACGACAGACTATCCTGCACCCCCAACATTACTGCTGTGGCCTGATCCTGCAGACTTGCCCTCTACAACATTCGCAGTATCTGGTACCAATCTGGTGCTGGCCTTCAAGGCCGCCAACAGAACTGCCCCCGTCTACCTCTGAACACTTGTCTGACCACACACCCCAGCGCGAGCACTTCGCTCAACTACATCAGCTGGCTGGCTGGTACCACCATCGCAGAGAGCAAACAACGGTCGCTCAGCGAAGTCACGACTCTTCTCTGTTCTGGCGCCTCAGTGATAGAAAGAACTCCCCACCAATGTCAGGACAGCAGAGTCACTCGCCATCTTCTGCAAATGACTCAAGAATCGCTTGTTCGAATTCACTTTGAACCCACATAGCATGACCCCCGCCCAAAAAAACCCCAAAAACTATGCACATGTATGTTCTTACCCTTAGCACTTAGATCATAGCACTTATGTACTCAATGTATCCTTGATAAATGGCAGCTACTAAGCTCAGACGAGGGCTTGAAAATTGTTTCTTTTTTTTTCTTTTAACTCTTATCAACGTTGATATATTGTGCTTTCTTTCTTGTGACAAATGTACTTTTTGTCAGTTGCTTTGGACAAAGCGTCTGCTAAAAGCAAATTTATTTAAATATTGATTACGTTGACATGTCACAGCAGCCGTAGATCTATAGTCACCTGCTGTGTATCCAGCCAGTGACAGCACCTAGCACTGTCACGGTGCTGTGAAGATATGTCTAGTTATGGGAGTCTGCATCTATAGTAACTGCATAAGAAGGCAAGTTCAGCTGAAATCAGTTCAGTAGATTTCTATCATCATTATGGTCTGTTACGTCATGAAGGTGCTGGAGAGACTGGTTTTGGCCAACCTGAGGCCGCAGGTGAGAGCCCTGCTAGACCCTCTGCAATTTGCCTACCAGCCCCACTTGGGAGTTGATGACGCTGTCATCTACCTGCTGCAACGAGCCCATTCGCACCTGGATGGTGGAGGAGGCACTGTGAGAATCACATTCTTTGATTTCTCCAGTGCTTTTAACACCATTCAGCCACTGCTACTGGGGGAGAAGCTGCGGGTGATGGGTGTAGACGACACAATGATCTCCTGGATTACTGACTACCTGACAGGCAGGCCACAGTTTGTCCGTATGGGCAGTGTTCTGTCTGATGCGGTGGTCAGTGATACAGGAGCTCCACAGGGGACTGTACTGTCTCCTTTCCTGTTCACCTTATACACCACTGACTTTCAGTACAACACTGGGTCGTGTCACCTGCAGAAGTTTTCTGACGACTCGGCTGTTGTTGGGTGTATAAGTGAGGGACAGGAGGAGGAGTACAGGGCACTGGTGGACAACTTTGTGGAGTGGACTGGACAGAATCACCTGCGGCTGAACATCAGCAAGACCAGAGAGATGGTGATAGATTTCAGGAAGAAGAGGAAGACGGCTTTCCAACCTCTGTGCATTCTGAGAAGGGATGTGGAGGCGGTGGAGGATTATAAGTACCTTGGTGTTAACATCAACCACAGACTGGACTGGAGATCTAACACTGAAGCTGTCTACAAGAAGGGGATGAGCAGACTTTACTTCCTGAGGAAGCTGAGATCCTTCAACGTGTGCAGCAAGATGTTGGAGATCTTTTATCAGTCTGTGGTGGCCAGTGTACTTTTCTTTGCTGTGGTTTGTTGGGGAAGCAGCATTGGAGCCAGTGACACCAACAGACTCAACAAACTGATCAGGAGGGCTGGCTCTGTGATTGGCTGCAAACAGGACACTCTGGAGGCTGTGGTGGAGAGGAGGACACGGAAAAAACTGTTATCCATCATGGATAATCCTCTCCACCCTCTCCAACTCACACTGGTCAGACAGCGGAGCACCTTCTCCGGAAGGCTGCTTCAGCTTCGCTGTCGTAGCAATAGATACAGGAAATCTTTCCTGCCACAAGCCATCACTTTATATAATAACTCTCTCACCTCTGCCTGACAAAGAACTCTGGTCTCTCTACTGTTTTGTTGTATATATTATTATTGTTTATTGTTTATAGCACACTGTGCACTGTATATATACACTATGTATATATTGGATTCTATTTATGTTATGTACGAAGTGTTTTATTTGCGGACCCACTACTGCTGTAACAAAATAATTTCCCAGTCTGGGATCATTAAAGTAATTCTATCTATCTATCTATCCATCTATCCATCTATCCATCTATCCATCTATCCATCTATCCATCTATCCATCTATCCATCCATCCATCCATCCATCCATCTATAGTCAGTCTAATGAGAATCTAGTGAGAGCCTAATGTCATGTTCTCTGTCTTTCAGGTGGTGCATTCAAACTTCAGCGCACAGCATTTCTCACAGCCAGGGTGCGGAGCTCATCTGGTTTTCTGTAGAACTGAGACGCGGTGTGACAGTGGGCAGGTACAGAGGTCCAGCATTTGAGGAACACTTCTCAAAACCAGCCAACCAACGGACACATGGCAATGAATCAGATGCCTAAAGTAAACTGTCTGACCCAAATGTCAGGTGTAAAAAAGAGGAACCACTGATTTTTGAGAAACTCAATTCATTCTTGCTGTCAAAGTCCCCACTGGGGTTGTATGGGTGTTGTGCTGACAGCAGGCTCTTGTCATGGTTGATTGGTATGTCTGAGCCTGAAGCTAGCATAGCTTCTCAGTTTCATATAGCATGTTAGCATATGGCTAGCTACGTATGGTGACGGAGCAGGCCATTATCCACCCCTCCATCACCATTTCTGGCCCCTACAAGGGGGTATATACTAGTTGGTAGTGATTCCCCCTCACCCCGTCATCTTCTCATTCCTCTGTCATTTAGTCATCTATCCATCGATCACAGTCATCAGTTTAAGCTCCATCTTTCGCTCTCATCAGTGCTTATCACATTCTTACAGTACTAAGCCCTCTCAAGCCACTAGGCAGTTGTTTCAGTAGTTTCTTTGGTTGCATGGAATAGGCTTAACCGTGGAGAGACCAGGCTACCACAAACTGATGGACTTTGACAAGCGAGGAGTAGGAGGAGGAGGGGGAGGTGGAGGAAAGGGAGAGACAGAGGAGGGGAAGAGGATGTCTGGGAAGACGGGGAGTCGATCAGGGCATAGTGGCCGGGGTGCTGGCTCCAACTCTGGCGTTCTAATGGTCGGCCCAAACTTCCGGGTCGGGAAGAAGATCGGCTGTGGGAACTTTGGAGAGCTGCGACTTGGAAAGAACCTGTACACCAATGAATATGTGGCTATCAAACTGGTAAAACTTATATTTTCTTTATATAGTTTATAGTATTATAGGGCAGCACACATAGTTTGAGAGTGCGAAGAACAATTATTAACCCATATTTTCAGAATAAGAATGCTCTTGAAAGGGACAGAAAACAGTTTCACATTGGACTTAAATTGTTATAGCTAGGTTTGGGCGATATGGCCTTAAAATAATATGATATTTTCAGGCCATATTGCAATGCACAAAATATGTATAGATATAGTTAAAATCTAATATCACAACATGCTTTAACAAATACCTTGATATCAATATTTTGACAACATTGTAGGGATGACTATAACTTGCGCTAAATATATACACATTGAGATGTTCGATCAATAATCATCAATATTTTGGAGTGTGTGAAGACCAGTGTGAGATCAAGTAGAACTGTCTGGGAAGTTCAGAAAATGACATCACTTTACTGTAATGAGACTTGCAAACCAGGAAAAAAACAACACATGTTATATCAGTATGTAACCACATCCAAGAGCTCAGACCATAAAGTCTCATATCATGGTAGCAATATGATATTCATTGCTTTCTCATTTCCTCTTAGAACATGCTTAAAATTTGACTCACCTGACTATCACAGTATTGTCAGAAAATGTGCATTATAACTTTTATTTTATGAAACTTTTATTTTCTACCGCTGTTGTATCAAAAAGAATGATTCTAATTCAAACATAATCCTCTGTAGGAACCTATCAAGTCACGGGCACCACAGCTCCACCTGGAATATCGTTTCTACAAACAACTGGGAAGTTCAGGTGAGATCCACTGTCTTTTTTTCAGGTGAATCAAGCCACATTTTAATAACCCACATGTATAAAGAAGCATACACACAAATGCCAACTAGCAAACAAGACTTCTAAAGTACATTATTTTCTCCCCTATGTTTGCCCCTTTTGGGATGCCCATTCCCCTTGCTCTGCTGTCCCTGTGATTTATCTTCATTTTTTATTTTGACTAACTTTGGGACGTCCATGCTATCGCCCTATCAAGACCAACCAGTATCAGCTGGTAGTGCTCCAGAAGCACAAAACCACTTGATGGGTTTCCAAACACACACACTGTTAATTGAAACACACAATCAAGCCATAAAGAATTGCTTCTGGTAAATGAATCCCGGGCCTCTGTGTCTTCACTTCCATATTAAGCAGTCCCTATTTAAAATCCCACTTTTAAAGCAACATCTTATAGGTTTAGGGACCTAACTCTTTATAACGGAGAGCTGGTCCTATTAACGAACTTTAAAGTGAAACTCTTGCCAAAAAGCAACAAAGGCTTTGTTTGCATTTAAATCGAGTCAAACTTTTGTGTAAAAGCATAATTACGACGAAAGAGGCACTTTTAAGATTTAGTAGTTTAGTTTTTGGGCAAGCTCATTTTCAATGGGGTGCAGGAGCACTCTTACACTAGCATCAAAATCGCTATTTTTGAAACACTAAGAAGGCTCGACACAACATGAAACTTTGCTTGTAGTATCACTAGGGTCTCTACACATGAACACGAGCATTGAGAACATTGTTTGTGTACACTGAGTTTACTAAAAAGAAGGTCTCACAGTTGCTGCTGCACCTCCGGCGCAACCGCCGTCATAAACTGACAAAAAGTGTAGACCCTGGTGATACTACGAGCAAAGTTTCATGTTGTGTCGAGCCTTCTTAGTGTTTTAAACATAGCGATTTTGATGCTATCGTAAAAGTGCCCCTGCACCCCATTGAAAATTAGCTTGCCCAAAAAAAAAACTATGGTAAATCTTAAAAATGCCTCTTTCGTCGTAATTATGCTTTGACAGACAACTGACACTACTCCTGTGTAGACAGACCATAAGCAAAGGTCCTGAATTGATCTCAGACAGCCTGAAATCAGTGAGGACTAGACTAGACTGATTTGAACACCACCAACTCAGATCCCCACTTGAAATTGACTTGGACTGGCTAGAGTCCTCACAGCCAGTCGCATTAGGGGAGCAGTAGAAAAAGGTGACATTGACAATAAAGACCAGTAGATAAACAAAACATACCAGATAACGGTCAGTGATGTCAGTAACTCTGTGGTCAGTTAAGAACTGGTCACCATGTAACATTTTGTTTGAAAGTAATAAATGCTGTTTAAAATCTGCATTACCTCTGTACGTTTGTTGCATTTGTGTTTGTTGTTGTTCATCATTTAAGAAATGTATAAAGCAAATTTAATTGATTGTAGCCAGCATTAGGACTTCTTTTGGACTCAAAACGCAAACTGTAGAACTTGTTGGTCTGGACTTGGGACTTGGCTGAGTGAATCAGCTCGCCTCAGGATAAAAAGCAGTGTGGTGGCCTTTGGCTACTGATGTTTGATCAGTGTACAGTGTTTCTGTATTATGTGAATTTTCCTTATGTGTATCTAGGGGGTGTACCCCAAGTGTTTTACTTTGGACCATGTGGTAAATACAATGCCATGGTTCTGGAGCTGCTGGGCCCCAGCTTAGAAGATCTTTTTGACCTCTGTGACCGGACCTTCTCTCTAAAGACTGTACTCATGATAGCCATACAACTGGTAAGACAAGCATAGAAAGCATTCATTTTCACTTTAAACGCAAGCAGTTTATTGCTATGTTTTTTAGCTTTGCCTTTTTTGCTTTGCAGATAACTCGTATGGAGTTCGTCCACACCAGAAGCCTGATATATCGAGATGTGAAGCCAGAGAACTTCCTGGTGGGCCGACCCGGCTCCAAACAGCAACACACCATCCACATCATAGATTTTGGCCTGGCGAAAGAATACATAGACCCAGAGACCAAAAAACACATCCCATACAGAGAACACAAGAGTCTGACTGGAACTGCTAGATATATGAGCATTAACACACACCTAGGGAAAGGTGAGCTGCTCCCTCATGCTACATATGCACACATGTACCACATGTACCTCTCTAACCATATCAACCATTCATGTCTCAGGCCTCTGTATGTATGTGAGCAAACACAGATCTTACATGACAGGTTTATTGGTTTAATTTTTTGCTTTATTGATCTTTGAAAGAAAGAAAAACAATAACGTAAAAACTAGGGATGCACATTTTTAATTTTTTTTATGACCAATAACCAACGCTCATTAACCGATTAATAACCGTTATTACACGGCTCTTCTTAATGCTGCAGAAAGCTCCATTCTCTTGAATGGAGTGGCCTTTTTGCCTCTGAATCGCGTATTTCGTATCACTCCGCGCTCTAAAATCTTTGCTCTGCAAGTAGTCCCGGTCACTTATCACCGCAGCGTCTTCGGTTGCTAAGCGACGTCAGCTGATCTGTAGTTTACTTCATATGGGAAAAAACTACTCCTATGCCACTAGTATGGATGAGTTTCACATTAACTTTAATATTTTTGGTAAATACGGTGATTTCGAGTCTTGGTAAAAAGCTGAGTTGTCAACAAAGGTCAAGAAAAGACGAAGAGGAAAGTAGCGAAGAGGGAGAAGCGAAACGGCATCGGTTTGGCGAACTATTTCTCTGCTGAAAAACACTGAACGCCTGAACGGTAACAAATAAATTGTAAAAAGACATACTGTGTGACAGTTTTTTTTTCGTGTTGGCAAGTAGCCGTGTAATAAGCGGGATAATATATAGAACGGCGGTCATTTTCGGGAAAATAAGTCCCGACAGGACGAACCGGTCTGGACCGATCATGACCGCCGTTCTATACATCATCCCTTACTTAACCGATAAGATTTAAATGCTCTATAGAGTGTCTGTGATCCATTCAAAAGTACCGCGTGTGATCTCCTCAGACCGCCGGGCGTCACATCTTCTCCCTGCCATCATGGAGGGCAAAGTTTGCTGTGATGGTCCTCCATCATCTGATCCTGGATGTTTGCTTTGCAAGTGCTACTGTATTGTACTGGTACTGCTTGAATATTTCAGTTCTGTACTGCATAGTTTGCAAATAACCTCATCTCCTTTTCAGTCGAAATTGTCCCACACAGAACTCCTTTTTGCTCGCTTCATTTTTGCTGTGAAGTGGGCTGTGGCAGAAAGCACGTAAAGGCACGTGTTGCACGTGTCGACACGCCCCCATGAGTTGATTGACAAGTAGCTAAAAAAAAGTTTAACCGATAGTATTAATCGATCAAAGTTCCTGTTATCGGTTAACGGTTAAACGGTTAACCATGTGCATCCCTAGTAAAAACGGAGAGGAACCATCACCTATAAGATGATAAGTACTGTTGGAGGGTCGTAACCCAGACCTATGTATTGCTATCCAAAAGGATCTAGATGGTTCTGGTGCTGGTTCTGTTTCCCTGGTGATTTATAAATTACTGAAAAACTAGATGCTTCCTTAGAGCCAACAGTGCTATTTTGAGGCAGCTTCCTGTGGTTTCTACTTCATTCATTTCACGCTTGTTGCATATGTTTGTGTTACCAGTGTTACGCTGTGTCTGAGCGTACACAAATGACATTACTTGCCTACGCCCTGACGTCGTTTTGCTTTTTATGTAATCAGTACTAAGTCAACGGGCAACTAGGGCTGAACGATATATCGTAATCGTATCTATATCTAGATATGAACATTTAAGAATTCATATCGAAAAAAGAAACAATATAGATTTCCCCCGCTCGCCAAGTGCGTAACCATGGCATAGATATTGGGGGGGTCCAAATCAGAGAGCCCTTTCCCTGAATTTCTTTTTTTAAAGTACATTTCCCACAATTCTATGATATTTTATATATGAAAATTCGCACATTTAGAAGTTTTGAGGACAACATTGACCATTTGAATTCACATGTAAAGGAATATTCTGTGAAATTGCATGGATTCCTACAGAATCAAGATAAAACTTCTCTTTAAATTCCCATTAAGTGAAAATCAATGTTTTTATCTCAAAGGTTTTGCTCTATATCTCACCTATATGCCAGTATCAGGCCCAATGTTACTAGTTTTATTTACTGCTGACATGTAGGCCTGGGTTAAACTAATGTTATCAAGCTGTTTAAGTTCTCATTCAGATTTCTCACCTGTTTATCTGTATCAGAGCATGTCCCTGCCTGGCCACTGCTGTCACCTGCCTCTCCCTCCCCTGTGTCTCTGTGCTGCCTACATTGTGACCAGATACCATTATTTTACCAGAAGAACAATGGCTGACCTTGATGATCATTTTAATTTAAAACATTGATTTTTCTGCTTGTGTTACTAGTTTATTTGCTTTACCTATATAGTAAGTGCATAAATAACAGTGTAAAATGTACAGTAGTGTAGCCCCTTTCACACATGCACTGCTATTCTGAACTTATCTGGACATTACCTGGAGGAGCTGTATGTGTAACAAATGAGAGCAGTAGCAGGGATGAGTTGATGTAGGAGATTTTCTTCATTGAAAACAAGGTTTTAAGCTCCAACAAATAGCTTTAAATAACGTAAATGAACACCTACTGAATGTACTCCTGTCACATAACTCCACTTACATGACAACTTGACTTGAAAAAGAAGTCAATCTTCTGCTGCCTCGTTCTTTTTGGCATTCATGATCATATTGAATAATATCAAAATCAGTGGATGTTTCTATCAGTTCTATCTGTCAGTTACCATTAACTTTACCTGGCTTACCTGGCTTGGCCTAATTGTTTGCCACCTGGCTTGCTTAATATTAGCTAACATGCCACAAAGCAAGACAGAGTTATTTACAGACAAAATTCTACATTATTAACTAGTTAAACAACCGTTTCATACCTCCACTCTGTTCGCTGTCTGCAGCAGCAAGTGACTGCAGCTCCTTGTTAGCATGTAATTGTTTATGTTCCGGGCGGCTGGGACTAGTGGGTTTGGTCAAATGGCTATGAATGGCTTGATGGCTGTCAATCACTCTAACTTGACCAATGGGTTTTCATGTATGGGAAAACTTCTCAGCGTACTGAGGTGCGCTCCATTTCAGTATGCTGTTACACCGCGAGGGCGGGCAAACGGTTTAATACCTTAGGATGGGCGCAACCAAGTTTACAGTTAGGAGGGGGGGTTCACACATTTATGTTTTCCTTAAAAACGGAAATAAATTATAAGAATAAGAATAAGAAATAACGAGGCAGATCTGTTGACAGGGTTTATAAAGGAGTGCATAATTAACATATTTTCTACTGTATATTGGGGGGGACATGACCCCCCCAAAGAATGCGTGGTTACGCCCATGCCGCTTGCCCTGCATGTGCAGCTCTGGATGTCACAACAAACATCATTTTTACGATTGCCCATGAATGCACTGCTAAGGCCAGCCAACCACAAACCCTATTTCATACTTGCTGTGGATCGACAGCTGAAGCCAACCAATGACAAACATACGAGGGCGGGATTGAGGGAGACGGAGACTGAGACACACACACACGACAGGGTTGCCAACTTGGCGAATTTCTCGCTAGATTTAGCGACTTTTCAGACCCTCTTAGCGACTTTATTTCTAAAAAGCGACTAGTGACAAATTTAGCGACTTATTCAGATCATCAGGGGAAAGGCGAGAAATATATTATATTGTAATTCTCATGCTGCTGAGAGTGATCGCTGTCTACGGCTCCTCTGCAGCAGCACCGGGCTCTCTCCCCTCTCACGCAGCTGCGCAGGCGGCAGGCTGGGGCAGCAGGAGCGGACGCTGCGGCCGCTCGTTCTGTGGGTTTGAGCCCGGATAGCTGACGTTTACTCTGTTTTGATCCGTTAGTTCTCTGACTTCTTAGACTTTTTGGATTCCACTAGTACTTTACCGGCGATAACCTGAGAAGCTGCTGAGTCTCGATCTTCACTCTCACTCTCTCTCCAGATTAGGTTGTCATCGTTCATCATGTAAAAATGCACATAGTTCGCTTGATCTTCTCCCTCCCTTTACTGTTGTTACTTCAAATATATTTGTCTCTGTAGTGAGTTTGTGATTATTTGGTAAAGATTTCTCTATCAACCATTTGTATATGGCTTAAAATAATCTCTTTATTTTCCTGAAAAATGCTTGGTTTTCACCAAACCCGTAGTCATATCGTATCATATCGATATCAAGATATCTGGCATAAATATCAAGATATGAAATTTTGTCCATATCGTTCAGCCCTACGGGCAACCAGTTACAAACTACAGCTGTCCTGTCCATGTAGTGGCAGCAGAGTGGCAGCACAGAGTAGCAGGAGTTATATTTCACTTATTGTGTGTTGAGATTAAGGAGAGTTGCCCAGAAGAAAATGTTGAGGATTTGTTGTCAAAGCAAAGAGCAAAAGAACTTCTGTCAAATTTAAACCTAATGCTAATAGGGAACCTGGTAATGTTGATGAGTAGAAACGTAATTGGTTACCTCATGTGAGGTTGGAAATGTGCATGCTGCGGCCTGCAGCTCGTTCCATTGCTCCCACAGACTATATAAAACTTCACTGACATCAAATGCAAAAAATGACTGTTCTGCTCTGTAAACACATTTTTGACAGTGAGTGTTACACATTGCATTTCCTGTGACTAGCCTACTTTATAATAAAATTCAACTTAATCTCAAGTGAGTAAAATGCTTTTAATGTGAAGCTGCAGTTGTAGGAAATGTTCAGTTTGCATTAGCAGGAAATTAACAAGGTTCTCTGCAGATAGTGAGCATTTTTTTCTAGTAAAAAGCCTAGCATTCTGGATAACACCAGTCTTATGAGTTTATTAGTCAATGGGAAAATGTAGTCACAGCAGATCCCCTATTTTAATTCTGACATGCAAGACTGCTCGTCCTGTTTGAATTGACAGTTTGAAATGGCTGTTTCCTTAAGCTTATGTAATGATAGCTTGTCCATTGAGCTAACTTTGATAGTGTTTGACTTCTAAAGCCCACCAGAGTGGCCACAACAACTCTCTCACAGAATAGCATCCATTTCATCATGTTCACTCTCAGGAACGATACACAACAAAGAGACAGAAATAATGAGTGTGGCAGCTATTTTACTGTTATTGCTTAGTTACAGTAATAATTCAATAATATTTCAAAAAAGTTTTGATTAAATGTTGAGTCTAAATGATCTGATAGTCATAAAAAGCGGCATGCATTATTTCCAAGAATTTGTGATATGAGCAGGCATTCAGTAGTCAGTCTATCAGTGAGAAAATCATCTACATATTTGCAGAATAAAACATCAAAATTGTAGTTGATATTTTTTTAAAATCCCCAAATCATCTCAGGGAGTCTGAGTACTGTCACCTTTTTCAAGCCAGCTTTCATTCCTGCAAACACATGCTCGTGACAGCTTGCATATGTCCTGACTAACACATAAAATCTGTACTGAACACATGAAGGGAATTTTAAAAACCAGCCAGATGGGAACAGTAGTAACCTTGAGGTTGTCTATAGTAACATTTTTATAAAGTTGACCTTTTTCAAAATATAATAACACCTTTGGGAAATCACAAGTTGAAATAGTTTGTAATGTAAGAACCAGAGTGGATGTTGAAGCATGAGAGGTGTTGAATTTAACACCAGTGATGTGGTTCAGCAGTGTAAGCCTCCAGTTTTTGTTCTGTTATTTCAGAGCAAAGCAGACGGGATGACCTGGAAGCTCTAGGCCACATGTTCATGTACTTCCTGCGAGGCAGCCTACCCTGGCAGGGACTCAAGGTGAGGAGCTAGTGTGTTTATCCCTCTAGTCATCTTTGTTTATTTGTTTTCCTTCTTTTTAAGCATGGACCTCCGTCTTCAGTTGGCTGTTATGAATCAACTCCTGCTTGTCCTCATCTTTAGGCTGACACTCTGAAAGAACGTTATCAGAAGATAGGAGACACAAAGAGAGACACACCAATCGAGGTCCTCTGTGAAAGCTTCCCAGGTTGGTATTCACACATACACACCTCTACAGAGAAGCGGTGTTGCTGTGCAGCTGTTGCATGTGTGCTGAGGCTAGCATATGTTGATCAAACCCTCTTTGTCTCTGTGTATGAATCTGTGTATGCAACAGAAGAGATGGCCACCTACCTGCGATACGTGCGTCGGCTTGACTTCTTCGAGAAGCCAGACTACGACTATCTGAGGAAACTCTTCACGGACCTCTTTGACCGAAACGGATACATCTTTGATTACCAGTATGACTGGACTGGAAAGCCACTGGTTAGTGTGGAGTTGTTGTTTTGTTTGGCAAACACACATTAAGCTATCTGAGCTGAACTCGCTGCAGGGTCAAAGACAGGGTCACTGCTGAGAGGTCAGTTCAGCAGTGACACATAATCACATGGCTTTTCCGCAGCGCAAACAGGAATAGATAGCTGTCTTGCCAGCTGTGTTCCTGAAGTAAAATCCTAAATCTTCTTCGTCTGAGACCAAGACAAGGCTGAAACAAAATAAGTCTCTACAAGTTATTTTAATTGGAAATCAAACAGATGTATGATGAAAAAAGAATAGCATTGCTGTTGACATTTTCCTCTTGACTTGTTTAACTCATATTTTGTAATTTTTCCATTATCACTGTCAATTGTATTTAATTAATTTATCTCTCTGCATGATGTCTATTTCAAAATTATGTTGTTTTTCAATTTCTGTATAAAATCCAAGATGTCCATAAATATGGCCACAAGACAGACCCCTTGTACATTAACTTGAGTTGGGAACATGAAAAGTTGTTTACTAGACAACTTGAAGATTCCAAAAATCTAGTTAGTTTTTTGCAAGTTAGAAAAATTCATCAGTGGTGAGCTTTAGAACCTCTTCTACCTGCCTGACTGATGTCTCCATAATATCACAGACACTCCTTCCTCAGTGTTTAAAGATCCCCTCCAGAAATGTTCTAAGAAGTATATATAACACTGTACTTTGACTGATAATGTGTTTCTGATATTGTTTTTCCATAGAAAGTTCTATTGTTAAATTCTTAAAACTGCATTTACTCCTCCTGCCTTGCATAAAGAAATGTCATATAATCATTGTATGTTTACTTACTGTGATCCCATATTGACTTCACTTCCTTTGTTTAGCCCACTCCTATTGGTCCAGTGGCCAGTGAGACTCCACTTCAGACAAGCAACCGAGAGAAAGCACCACAGACCAAGAATCAGGTACATGCACACATTCTGACAAGTACACAACAGGGCTAAGTTAATGTTGATGTTCAGGTAAATTTTGATTGCATCTGAGTATTTGAAACCGTTTCAATACTGAGCCGGTCAAGTGACTGCCTCTTACTCACAGTGCTGCTCCCGCTTGCCACTTATGTGTTTGCTGCCATGTCGCAGGGACAACACGCTTGATTTCTTTTTCAGTCAGCACTTCAGACAGCAGGCAATATGTAGGCAGTGCTGCAGTGTTCCAACTGAGGATGTTAACAGACTACAGTAGATTGTTATTGTTAGGCTTAAAGTGAAACTCTCGCCAAAAAGCAACCCAGGCTTTATTTGTGAATGTATACGAGTCAAACCTTCGTGTAAAAGCATAATTACGACAAAAGAGGCACGATTAAGATTTACTGTAGTTTCGTTTTCGGGCAAGCAAATTTTCAATGGGAGTGCCATGGGCACGCTTACGCTAGCATCAAAATCGCTATTTTTGAAACACTAAGAAGGCTTTCTCGTAGTATCACCAGGGTCTCTACACATGAACACGAGCATTGAGATGACAGACAAAAAGTGTCGATACCCGAGTGCGACCTAACAGGAAGGAGAGTAATGGTGGATCTCCTACCTGTTAAGTCGCACTGGGGGATCAACACTTTCTGTCTGCCATGACGACGGCGCGCCGGAGATGCAGCAGTTAACGTGAGTCGTTCAAAAACCTTCTTTTCAGTAAACTCTGTACACAAACAATGTTCTCAATGCTCGTGTTCATGTGTAGAGACCCTGGTGATACTACGAGCAAAGTTTCATGTTATGTCGAGCCGTCTTAGTGTTTCAAAAATAGCGATTTTGATGCTAGCGTAAGAGTGCCCTCTGAGAGTGCCCATTGAAAATTAGCTTGCCCAAAAACGAAACTACGGTAAATCTTAAAAGTGCCTCTTTCGTCGTAATTATGCTTTTACGCGAAGGTTTGACTCATACGTTCACAAATAAACCCTGGGTTGCTTTTTGGCGAGAGTTTCGCTTAACATTTGTTGATGACCTCATTACCACGATACCATTGCTCTCACTCCCTGTTGGTTCAACAGTGTTGGCTGTGAAAAGTTCTTGTTTGCTTCTTCAGGGAGGATGGCAGCTGTAGTACACACCTCTAGGCACAAGGATTCACTGTACCCCGACCCAAAAATAGCCACAGATATGCCAGAGCCCCCCACTTTTTTTTCCTTCAAAAATCAGACAGATGGCATGAAACATGACGTCTACAGATTGTTGTTCTGCATTTTACAAGCATGCATCCAAGTACAGAAAGTGTATAGTTGGATCGAGAGAGAGCCTCCACTCGCTTGCTCTCTTTCTCCCTTCTGTATCAATTAAGGGGCGTCTCACCTAACTCTGATTAACCTGTCTGAACTAGTTCCAAGATTCTGTTACCAACTCTGCCTATCTCTCTCCTAAAATGTTTTCAGAAACATCTTTAGTGGACTGTTCAGTAGTAATACCATATGTTTTTTAAGCAGCCAGTTGGAAATTGTTTCGAAACAGACTTTGAACCAAAAAACAAGCGCCACCCAACTTCTCACCAATCAGTGGGAATGTTTATTGGTCTGGTGAGGCTCAGTGCATTCTGGTTGTTGTAGGTTATCTCTGCCTTTTGAGCAAAAGAGAAGACCACTGCCCTTTTTCTCTGGAGGATATTGGACGGATCCATGTGCGCTACATTTCCAAGTTGCTTTGGGATTTTTCAAAGGAAATATTACATTGGCAGGCAGGTGCAAGTTTTTATAAATCAGAGTATGTTTTTTTCTTGTGTTCAATTCCTCTTTTATACATACACAGTAGGGCTGCCCGATGCCCAATGTGGCCGACAAAGACCTTGTGGTGAAAAGAAACAGCACTGAGTGTGTGCTGATTGTGTGAGTATTTATGTGTGTATCCAGGAAATAGTAGGACGAACAAGTGTGCACCCTTGATCACGCTACTATGGGAATGAATTACGGGATGTTTTTAACTCCAACGTGAAGGGGGTCAGAGAGCTGTGTGTGTGTGTGTGTGTGTGTGTGTGTGTGTTGCAGCCACAGACACCACGGAGCAATATGCATTGTGTTAAGCTGCTCCATCACACTGCTATATGAACTTGTTTTCGCTTCACGTGAGACAACGTGTGCACCTGCAATACAACCATAAAGACCTACACGAAAAATTCAAAACTAACGTTAGCCATAATTAACTGTATAGTTAATAATATGCAAACTTCAATATTTGTTTATTTATCGCAAGGTATATCATCATCGCAATGTTGAACAGTGTTATCGCACATCGCAGATTTTTCTCATATCGTGCAGGCCTAGTACACAAGCATGTACTTTGTATTCTCTTAAGAGATTTGAAATGAGGTCCCACACAGCTATAGAAAGGAATGGACAGAAAGCCAAAACCTGACTTTCAAAGGTCACAGGGACATAAATACTGTATGTATAGAATCAAAATTCACATCTTCCCAAAAGAAAACACCAGCTCTCGACACCAGCTTCTTTAATGGCTTAAACCAGAGGGCCTTGGAACACCCTGACGCTGTCAGCTCATCCCTGTGCAGCCTTTGAACAAATGCGAGTTCAATATCTTAATGTTTGAATGACCTCACATTTCTTGTTAATCTTGGGTGTGATATCCTCCTTCCATCTGCACTAGGGGTGGGTAAAAATATCGATTCATCAATGCATTGCAATATATTTTTTCCCAATTCAATATCGATTCAGAAAATCCTCTGAATCGATTCCGGCAAGCAGCGGCCCGACCACCCGCTGTCCCTCGCCGGACCTCTCGGTCCCCGCCTCTCCAGCAGCTGGAAGCGCCTCGCCCGCGACCTCGCTCGAGGGTCGGAGGGTGATGCGCCGCGGAAACACCGTCGGAGCTGCGGAGGCTGGTAGCCGATGTCTGACGCACCGCTCTTTTGGAAACTGTAAACCCCCAACGCAGCCGGTCTCACCCTGGCCGCTGCACCGTGCACCCGCTGGTAGCACTCTCCTCCGGGGAGAGAGGGGGGTCAGTGGCAACCTTTTACCCCCTCGCGTCTAGCTGCAGGGCGGAGGGACCGCGGTTATGTCTATGTTTATGTCAGACAAAAATGTACCATGCAGTCCCAGAAACAACACTTTCTCAGCTTAACTATGGTTGCACTATTTTATATCTAAACACATTGTGTGCCTTTGTTTACATTTCAATTCGAACTAGAACTTCCTAGAGGAAAGATTTATAATTTAAGATTACTTTTTTAATTTAAAAAATATCAACAGGTACTCTAATGAATTATTTGTTTATTACTACTTATTACTGAATCGATATCGAAGCATTTAAATCAATATTGAATCGAATCGATATTGAATCGAATTGCGAGCTAAAAAATCGAAATCGAGTCGATTCGTGAGCTTTTTAACAATACCCAGCCCTAATCTGCACCTGCACCTGTGCGACTGTGACTTGATTGACTGATATTTTTCCTGGTTTGGCTGTGATAATGCAGGCTTTTGGGGGGAAGGGGTGGAATATGTGTCATATGTTTGCCATTTTGGCGTTACAGACTTGTCTATTCAAAAAGCTTCAAGTGTTTTTTCTCCTCTCTAATGTCTTTGGTTTCACAAGCACTAATGAACTTCAGCCCAGCTTTACAAAGGCACCAGTAGTGAGGTTGCTCTGCCGTATTAACAGCAGGTGTGAGGCAGGAGAAGTTGAGGTAACACGGGAAATTGACGACCTCCTCCTCTTGCATGGGGCTTCCACGTAGGTGCATCCTCACAGTAGTGCACACAGTGCTCACCCTCCTGTTGCTCCTCTGCTAAATACTGAGTCTGTACTCACTATTTTTCTCTTTTCTTTTTCACTCTTTCCTCGTTCTCTCCTCACTGTACTGCTCCTCTTCTCAATCTGCTCATCTTCCCACCCCTCCCTCGCCACTACTTCTTCTTCTTTTACTCTTTTCACCTCACTCATTCCCCTCTCCATGGCAACCCTTCTCTTCCATTTCATCTCACCTATGCTCTTATTTTGTTCCCCCTTCTCCACCACCACCAACACCTCTTCTCCCTCCTTCTCCTCCTCCCCGCGATCGGCTTCCTGTCTCCTCTAGTCTCCAGAGGGGAAAGGCAGTGAGTCCCAGCCCACTCCAGTGACCAATCGAGAGCTGCTGGGCTCCCATCTCACTGCTGATAGGCTGGGCGGGTCTGTCCAGGTACTGAGAGGAAGGGTTGGCTCTGCTGTCTGTCTGCCTAGCTGTCTAACTGTCTGCCTGCATGATCTACTTTGTCTCTACAGCAGGGCTGACCTCAAGTCTGTTTCCTCACAACCTCAATAATTCCCTCACATGTGACTTTTGTAATAAAAATTCCAAACCAAAATCTTTACTTATCCAGGTTTGCACGTTTCTCTAAGAATAGAGTCTACATGCAAGGGGACAGACTTGCTTCTCTATTGACTATTGAAACCATATGATATAAACTGATTTCTGTGCGCTGGCTTGTGAAAAGGTAGAAGAAGATGGGTCACCTGTGTTTGCTGCAACAGCTAGAAAACAATAGAGAATTGGTAGAGGTTCAGTTGGTAGTTATGGCTGAGATCATATGAGTTGGTGGTTTTTTTTTCCTCTTGTTTTCAAATTCCTGGGTGTGAAGTTGGGTTCAATTAAGAAAAGTTCAACTTGCATTCGGCCTTTCATTTGTAAAAACCCAGACACAGCTCTGTAAATGTGAATCAAGTTGTTTGCAAACAACATCTGCAAAAAATGAGTGTCGGTTGGGCTTTAATTGCAACAAAGCTGCATCTTTTTAGTGGGACACTAAGTCTGTGTGTTGAAGGCGTTTCTAATCAGCATGGCGTATTGTGAACCTGAGAGATTTTGGCAAAGTTTATTTAAAAGCATAAATCAGTGAAAACAACAAATTTCAGTCATGGCCTTTGGCCTGCAAGAAAAGACTCTGAAGGTGAAATCCACAAACACTGTCAGTCTTAAAGCAGAGGTGCAGCTACTTTGCATGGCAGCAAAATGACTGTTCATGGTGTCTGCATCTCTAGAGGTGTGAAGCTTTCCCTGGAAGTCACAGCTCGAGCACGTCCACATTAAGCTGGCTACATTTAAAAACTGTCTTTTAGAGCAGAATACAAGTGGACTTTGAAGTAGCTGTCAACTGAAAGGAAAAAGAAAATGATTTGTTTGTCTTTTTGATTAGGGTGTCTTCTACAGGTCCTTCTCAAAAAATTAGCATATTGTGATAAAGTTCATTATTTTCTGTAATGTACTGATAAACATTAGACTTTCATATATTTTAGATTCATTACACACAACTGAAGTAGTTCAAGCCTTTATTGTTTTAATATTGATAATTTTGGCAAAAAAGTCAAGAAAAAACAAAAATCCCTATCTCAAAAAATTAGCATATTTCATCCGACCAATAAAAGAAAAGTGTTTTTAATACAAAAAAAGTCAACCTTCAAATAATTATGTTCAGTTATGCACTCAATACTTGGTCAGGAATCCTTTTGCAGAAATGACTGCTTCAATGTGGCGTGGCATGGAGGCAATCAGCCTGTGGCACTGCTGAGGTCTTATGGAGGCCCAGGATGCTTCGATAGCGGCCTTAAGCTCATCCAGAGTGTTGGGTCTTGCGTCTCTCAACTTTCTCTTCACAATATCCCACAGATTCTCTATGGGGTTCAGGTCAGGAGAGTTGGCAGGCCAATTGAGCACAGTAATACCATGGTCAGTAAACCATTTACCAGTGGTTTTGGCACCGTGAGCAGGTGCCAGGTCGTGCCGAAAAATAAAATCTTCATCTCCATAAAGCTTTTCAGCAGATGGAAGCATGAAGTGCTCCAAAATCTCCTGATAGCTAGCTGCATTGACCCTGCCCTTGATAAAACACAGTGAACCAACACCAGCAGCTGACATGGCACCCCAGACCATCACTGACTGTGGGTACTTGACACTGGACTTCAGGCATTTTGGCATTTCCTTCTTCCCAGTCTTCCTCCAGACTCTGGCACCTTGATTTCCGAATGACATGCAAAATTTGCTTTCATCCAAAAAAAGTACTTTGGACCACTGAGCAACAGTCCAGTGCTGCTTCTCTGTAGCCCAGGTCAGGCGCTTCTGCCGCTGTTTCTGGTTCAAAAGTGGCTTGACCTGGGGAATGCACCTGTAGCCCATTTCCTGCACACGCCTGTGCACGGTGGCTCTGGATGTTTCTACTCCAGACTCAGTCCACTGCTTCCGCAGGTCCCCCAAGGTCTGGAATCGGCCCTTCTCCACAATCTTCCTCAGGGTCCGGTCACCTCTTCTTGTTGTGCAGCGTTTTCTGCCACACTTTTTCCTTCCTACAGACTTCCCACTGAGGTGCCTTGATACGGCACTCTGGGAACAGCCTATTCGTTCAGAAATTTCTTTCTGTGTCTTACCCTCTTGCTTGAGGGTGTCAATGATGGCCTTCTGGACAGCAGTCAGGTCGGCAGTCTTACCCATGATTGCGGTTTTGAGTAATGAACCAGGCTGGGAGATTTTAAAAGCCTCAGGAATCTTTTGCAGGTGTTTAGAGTTAATTCGTTGATTCAGATGATTAGGTTAATAGCTCGTTTAGAGAACCTTTTCATGATATGCTAATTTTTTGAGATAGGAATTTTGGGTTTTCATGAGCTGTATGCCAAAATCATCAGTATTAAAACAATAAAAGACCTGAAATATTTCAGTTGGTGTGCAATGAATCTAAAATATATGAAAGTTTAATTTTTATCATTACATTATGGAAAAGAATGAGCTTTATCACAATATGCTAATTTTTTGAGAAGGACCTGTATGTAGAAAAATAACTTTTTAAAAGTGACCTGGAAGCACCAGTGTGGAGCTGTATCTTTTCAGATGTATCTGCCTTAATGTGGACATAATACAAGTCTTTATCATTTTATCCCAAAAGGATAGGATGTCAGTGTCAGCACATCTGTACTCATCCATCTGTCTTCCATTTTTTACCTCCAGGTGATGAGTTCAACCAACGGTGAGCTGAATACAGATGACCCCACTGCAGGACACTCCAACGCACCAATCACAGCTAATGCGGAGGTGGAAGTGGCTGATGATACTAAGTAAAGGGACACACACACACACACACACTTTTGACAGTTTTGATTTTTTGTAAAGACAAATATTGTGCTGATTATTCATCAGTTTCATTGTTTAAGTCCAGGTATCTAGGTTGAGTAAAGTGCTCAAAAAGTTTCTACATATGCTCTCGGGTCTTTTAACAGCTTCCTCCTTTGAAGCCATGCTGGTTATATTTGGTCACTTATTTTAGTTATGGTACCATTAGGTGTTAACAGTACTCAGCACTACCGAGGAGGGCTCACATGTTGATGTTCATTGTTAGTTAAAATACTTCCACATTAAGGACTATTTTATTAGGTAAGCTGTGTTTTCTGTGTGTTAATAAAGGTTTGTGTGTTGCAGGTGTTGCTGTTTCTTCAAGAGGAGGAAGAGGAAAGCTCTCCAGAGACACAAATGAAAACGAGGGATGAGAGAGAATCCCCCAGTCCCTTTTTCAACTTCTATTTTTCCTTTTCTCTCTCTCTCGCTCTCTCTCTCTCTCTCACCCTCTGCATATAATCCTCCACCCTCAGTCCCCCTCTGACCCTCCTCCTCTGCTGATGGAGGTCCTGTGGTCTGTCTTGGGTTGGCTGGACTGGCTGGACCGTCATGCAGCAGACTATGTTTGCTAAGTTGATCTACTGGTTTCGACTTCTCCGGACTGAGCACACAGACACAGAGTAACATGTTTGCTGTTCCACCTCGTGGCTTTAAATGTGGACCAGCTGTACCAGCTGGGGCGTCTTCATTTACAAACTGAACTGAAACTGGATCAACACAAACTGCTGTGGGGAGACAAGTGACCAGTGAGACTGTCAAAGGCATCTGATTGGGTGACAGACTGGCTACTTCCGTCTTTTTGTTCTCTTTTTTTTTCTTCCTCACTGACAGGTTCAGAGGAGAGAGTCAGGTATTTCTGAGGAGATACACAAGAGAGGATAACAAAAGGATGAGAGGCAATGAGACTGTCAGAACACACACACACACACACACACACACACACACACACTTTCTCGAGCTCATCATGAAGAGACATCATGGACACAAAGATGCAGCTCTTGCACATAGTCTATAAAGTTTTTATTGCCTATGGTCGATTGAAGTATACTGTGAGCGGCTTGGTCTATTTCCTGCAATGGATCAGACTCTGTGTACTTCTCAGAATCATTCACCCTCTGAGAAAAACCTCACAACCACCAGAATCAAAAGTTAAAAGATGTTTATGTGAAAACTATGCTTTTTCCTGTTTTAATTTGTAACTAAACAGACTGTCGACAATTTGGAGCCTGTGTTTCTTTCTGTCTTGAATTGTTCAAAAGATTTTGTGTTTTGTAGCTTTGAGTGTGTTCCTCAAAATGTTTTTTTTACTTGTATTTTAAATTTTTTTTTTTCTCTTTCTCTCTGGGTTGAATGATGGAAAGGCAGATAACTCTATTAAAAACAACCAAACAAAATAAAATCTGATCTTTATTTAATGGAATCAGCAACAATATGAACAAGTGTTTGATCATGCAGATACCTGGTTTTGGAGTATGTGAACAGAGGCATAATTATTTCGCTTGAACAGAACCTATTTGTCACTCATTTCATGTTTTGATGGTGGTTCAGTTACAAAATATGAATGAAAATTACCATACTAAAAAAATGACCTCTTTCATCAAACAAAACTGAATACAATGCGTCTGCAGCCCAATAATAATATCTCTGTATGGCTGCAATGGATATTGAAAGAAAGTTTAGATATAAATTTTGTTTTTTAAGTCTGACTGTTCAGTAGTTGAACTGAAGTGCAGTACATGATGTGTACAAAGTTAACCATGTGTTAACATCTGCTGATGTGCAAATAAGCACAAAGTCTAGATGAGGCTGATGGGAACACCATTGTTTTCTGGTATATGATGGTGCACCAAAGTATTTGTAGTGAAACTTTGACCTGATGATTGTGCCAGAGGATCACCAAAGTTATTAGAATCCATCCTGAGAGGAAAATTAATCTCTGAATCAAATCCATCCAGTGGTTGTCAAGATGTTAACCAACTGACACTGGCGTCCTGAGAGCCACAACGCTTGTCTGGCTGAAGAGTGGAGCAGGATAATGAGTCCAAACACATCAAAGCTTTGACACAATCACTGAGGACCAAGGAGTCCCGATAACTGTCGTACTCAGTCACCTGACCTCAAGACTGAGAAGCCCAGCACTCTGAAGGTATGTGAACACTGTTAGATCATGCTGAGATAACACGAGTCAGCAGGTTTTACACCGACTTGTGGAGTCAAAGGTTAGAATATAAGTATCATCACTAGTGGTCTCAGACGTTTGTGTGTGTGTGTTTTTATATATACAGTATATGCCAATCAATATGTATTTTTTTGAATAGACTGAAATCAGTTTTGTTGTGTTTGAAAACAATATCTTGACAATGTATTTGGTAACTGCTAACATGTAGATGGATATTAAACGGCGCCTGCTTTTCTACATTTAAAGTGACTATTGATCGGGATTTTAAACTTTTAATATGTGTTATATCGTTTATTACGCAACAGCGGAGGTGAGTTGGGGATTTCTATCTGTTATATACGTGATCTTTGGTCGTCAGTCTGTCGTCACGTGATAAAGTGTGACCCACGAGGCGTCCACTATTGGCTGAGAGGAGCACTGAGCGTTTGCTATTGGGCTGTTTCTGCCGACATCGTCACCGCAGGTCTGCGCTGTTGTTTACGTCTGTTCGTGTCTCTGTGGTGTTCGTCTGTAGCTAGTTAGCTAAATGTTAATGATGGAGCCGGTCTCTGGGCCGAAGTGGACCCAACTGTAGACGCCGTGCGGAATGTCTGGAGAATACCATTCAAGAGATGCCTGTGTAAAGACGACGTCAGGTCTTAATGGGAATGTATGAGTCGACGTCTTTGACTCCCACCTGACAGACAGCTGAGGTGAAACACGTCCATCTGCTTCAGTCGGAATGAATGTGATGTCGGCCGGTTGGTCCTTGCTCTGTTTCGGTTTCTCCTCTGACGCTCCTCCTGGCTGGGGCACAGCTCTACACGGTCACCTGACTGCCACAGGAAACTGACACCGAGATGGAAGGAAACATTTGGGAACATACAGCCTGCTGAATGGACTGACACGATAATATTAAGTATATGTAAAAAAAAAAAATAGTATGATGTGAAAAAGGGAACCGAAAACAGGTCTCTCGTCATTCAACCAGATCTACTTCTCCTAAACGCAAAAAAACATGGGCGAACTTCAGCTAAATCAGTCCGATTGACTTGTTCCTGTTAATGTAGCTGAGATGAGAAGTGCTGAGATCTTCATTTAAACGGGGTTTGTCTGCCACGAACCATAATGTCGGACACACCGAGCTCTCTGCCTGCCCTCAGGAGGCTCAGCTATGCGGTGGGACACTTTCTCAACGACCTGTGTGCCTCAATGTGGTTCACTTACCTGCTGGTCTTCTATCATTCAGTCCTGGGCTTCCAAAACACTTATGCAGGTTAGTACTCTGTCTGTCTCTCTCTCTCTCTCTCTGTGTGTGTGTGTGTGTGTGTGTGTGTGTGTGTCTGTCTGTCTGTTAGGGATGTGACATACCAAAAACCCACAGTAAGATGTGGTCATGATATAAAAAAACAACAAGAGATGACCTGAACAATGTCTTTTAATTTTAAATGTGATGTACACAGGATTTATTATTACGTTTTGCGTGAGGCCCTTCTGCTTTCCGCCTATCAGAAAATAAAAGTAGCATCCATCACCTACACTAGGGCTGCACGATATTGGAAAAAACTGACATTGCGATTTTTTTTTTAACCCTGCGATATATATTGCGATATGAATACAGGAATTTTCATCAGATGACCTGAATTGCACTTTATGTTATGCTGCACTGCTGCTATCTTGTGGACGATTAACTGATCACTGATCTTACCTCTTTTTGCCGTACTGAGCTGTGTGGTACCGACGTAAATGGTCAAACTTAGTTGTGTTACTTCTGGTTGTGGCAACACGTGTTTGGTCAATATCATTCTTATTGTAGCTGAAATAATTCCAGATAACTGACGTTGCTTTTCTTTTTGCCACCAAGTCTTTCTTTTTGGCGATTTTCTGTTGTTTGGTGCTCATTTTTCAATGTTGTTACCAGCGACTCACTCCATGTGCAGGGGCTGGTCTGCTTCGGCACACTGATTAAGAACTAATGTGATTGGTGGATCGCTGCGCCTGCAGAGTCTGCATGCACAGTGTGCGTCAGGTTCCTTTGAAATTAGATTAATTCATTTGCGTCCTACATCGCAGGCTCTGTGATGTGACTATTGCACACACATACATCGCGATGGCGATGCTCAAACGATATATTGCGCAGCTCTAACCTACACATGTGTAAACAGTAGCCAATCAAACCAATACAGCAGCCAGCAGCAGTTCCTCACTCCTTTTGGTTGTCCACGACAATCTCCGTCAGCATCACCGACATGTTATTGTTTCCTAACTGTATCTTCAGTGGTTTTCTGGTAATAATGGTTTGATGTTGTGTTTTTCCTGCGGTTGTTTGAAACGAGCTGACGCAGCAGATCTTGAGCTGACCACGACTCACTGCCACAGCTGCAGTTTCTCTGGGCTCATGAAGTGAAGCAGACCAGAAGGGTGGTGGAGCAGGCCACCCTGTGGACGGCTGGCCTGCTTGCTCCATGTAACAAGCACAGTGACACTTTTGTAGCAAAAAGTAGCTCCAGAGAATGAGTGGCGAGGTCGGAGTGTTGCCAGCAAAATAACAACATAATAGGTTGGCAGATATCGTCACAGTCCAGCGACGGTATTAAGACATTTTAGTTTGATATTGGGAAATTTGGTACATTGTTACACCCCCTATCTATCTATCTATCTATCTATCTATCTATCTATCTATCTATCTATCTATCTATCTATCTATCTATATTTCTTCTCTGTCTGTCATCGCTGTATGTTACTGAATGTCTACCTATGATGCAGGTGTGTTGCTGCTGGTTGGGCAGGTAGCTGATGCTATCTGTACGCCTCTCATTGGATATGAATCTGACCGAACCCCTGGCTGTGGCAACTACGGCAAGAGGAAAACATGGCATTTAGTAGGTAAGTCAAAGAGAGCGACAGGTAGATAGGCTGGTATACATGCATTCTCTGCTGTCACCTTTTAAAGGAGTTGGTTTTTATTTAATAGTATAACTAAGCGTGTACACGGATACATATTTATGCTGACAAATTCTCATATTCGTATAACTTTGAAAAGCATTAGTGGTCTCTGAATGAAGCTAGTGGTGAAAGGCTTAGGATCATGTAAACTTTATGGAAGTGCTGTTTGGACTATATTTAGACTATGCTCCCATACTAAACACTAAGCATATATTTTACTGATCTGAGTCGTTTTACAAGACTTTTTAATGACAGCTTTTAAAAGCTATGCAGATGTGGTTTGTATGTAACAAAGCAAAATATTTTATTATGTTTTCATTTGAATTTGCATAACATTTTTCATCTAGAGATGTCACAGAATTATTGTCTTTCATTCTTACAAGTGTTCCCATAAACGTGAAACTCAGTAACAGGAAAACACACTTCAAAGCTTTGATACTACTACTGAAGACCAGAGAAGGTCCTCCACGGTCACAAGACCTCAACCCCAGTCAACATTTTTAAGGGCACATGAAGATTGAGAAAGCCAAACATTTAGCAGTCAACCAAATCATGGTGTGAACGAAAGGAGGGTCTTGGTGAATTCTGTGCAGAAGAGATCTTTTATTGATCTGTAGCCTATCCGCCCTGTATTTATGTTAAATCACTTCATGGTAACACGTCAGTGCTGGAATTTATCCTGACCTGAAACAGCTGTGCTGTTCTCCACTCTGTGTAGTTCATTAAAACGTGTGTGTCAGCAGTTTCACAGAAACAACTGTGAGTCATAACTGTCGAGTCAGTGAGTTCCCTGTCAGTCTGTTTCACGTCATGTCTGAAATTCCCTTGATTTGTTTGCAAAAAGTCAGAACTAAGACACAGCAACATGTCATTTTTCTCAACCACTGGTGTGAAAATACCCTGAATTCATTGTGTGTATGTATGTGTGTGGGTGTGTTCTCCAGGTACACTGAGCGTGCTGCTGTCCTTTGCCTTCATATTCAACCAGTGTCTGGGCTGCAGCACTGACACCCCTCAGTGGGCCAGTTTGACCTATTTTGTCCCGTTCATCATCGTCTTTCAGTTCGGCTGGGCAGCCACTCAGATCTCACACCTGTCTCTCATTCCGGAGCTGGTCACCTGTGAGCACGCTAAAGTTGAGCTTACTGCATACCGGTATGTTTTACAACGCACACGGAGAAACTTTGTACTCATGATCTGATTTAAACCTTGGTGTGTGTGTGTGTGTGTGTGTGTGTGTGCGCGCACATAGGTATGCATTCACAGTGATGGCCAACATCACAGTGTATGCAGTGGCTTACCTGCTGTTCCATGTCCAGGCCGGAGGCGATGACGACCCGCTCAGTGATGCACTCGGACCAGCAGATGTCAACATTTTCAGGGTGAGGAGGTGTTCTAATCACATGACAGTGTTCCAGAACTGGAAATGCTGCTGCTCACCCTGACAGTGAACACTACTGAACATATCAGAACAGGCCCTGATTTCCTACCAGTGCAAAGCCAGTAGCAGAAGCTATTGTTGTGTTTGTGTCTATAGAGTGGTATATGACTTATTTATGTAGCTAACCCTGAAGTTAGCATGGCCCTGGTTCCCTCTGTGGAATTATTGAATTGGATTTTTGGTCATCACAGAAAATATGTGTGTCACAGAAAATATGTGTGTCACAGAAAATATGTGTGTCGAACACAGGTTTATGATAATTTGTGACTCAAACGTCACCACCACTAAGAGTCTTACTACACACTTACTATCCAGACTGTCAACAGACTCTCAGACTTTGAGATGAGGGAATTTGAAGCAGTGAAGCAGTTTGAAATATTCAGAATTTTATATCTCAAATCTCAATTTTTGCTCAAATTTTCTCAAATTTTGCAAACACTGTTTTGTATTTCGATGGCTGCTTCTCCTGAGGTGGGAGAAGAGGTGCAGGTGCAAGAGGGTCATCAATTTACCTGGACTGTCACTCCACGAGTCCAGCAGGAATATCCTGTCAGTGGAGTTCAGACACATGTGGTGCTGGTGAAGGGGTGAAGAGCGATAGCAGAACTTGTGGTTGAATGTGACATGGAGCAGGAGGGAGGTAAGAGGAATCATGGACGCTGGTTCAGATAAAAGTGAAGGTGAATGAGTTGGAGAAAGTCGCATTGATCTCACACTGAAGTGACAGCAGCAGAGACAGGAACTGTTTGACAGTTTGACAGCAACGATATCCAGGATTCAAGATTAATTGATTGATTGTCATTTTGCAATATCAGAGATTGTATAATGTATAATATGTATGTGTAATGTATAATAATTCTTATCAGGCCTAACCTTTAAGGGGAAGTACGACATCTTATCTTGTGCGGCCAGAGTGTTCTGGACCGTAGATTTTTCTCCGACACAGACGAATGCATAAATCACAGGGGAGAAGCTGCTCTGTAAGCTGGTCTTACATCAGTCACTTTCTGTGACTTCTTGCTCACAGACGTCGTGGTGAAACCTGATTGGTTCTGATTGAGGTTATGGAGTGAGCACCCTCAGTAAGCTGAATGAACAAGAAGAAAGAAAAAGAAAAGTTAGAGGGGGAAACCTGTGAATTAATAGAGTAAGCATGCAGACAGTCTTCCTGATTGGGCGCTGGCCAAGCTTCACAGTCACAAACGTGCATTTGTTTGTGTGTTCTCATTGTGTTTCTGTGATTCAGTTTGAACAACATGGAAGCTTGAAATGGCCCTGAATGCACTGCTCATTGGATTTGGACTTGTGGACTGATGAGGGATTACCTAAACACTTGGAAATCTGTTTTATAATCAAAACTGTGTTTTTTATCACCAGGGACAAAGAGCTCACAGACTTCCCCAGAACCACAGACCACACCCTTCTGTTGTGTGTTGATTCCTGCCCTTTACAATGGTGTCTACATGTATTTAGCTAGTACACATTTAATGAAAGAGAGACTGTGCCTGTAAATGTGATTACAGCAGAGTCTGTGTTGGAGAAGATTCATGTTTCAACCACTCTCAGCATATGACAAGGAACTTTGAACTTCTTATGAAACTGAATTTAATACTGAGGCCTCTATAAGACCTACATGAGCAAACGAGACCATCAGTTAGAAGACTGGTTATCTCTATATAATTATGATAGTTATTCTTAATGTCTGGCGCTGGGTTGGATTCTGACTTATCCAACCTTATTCATTCAGGAGTGTCACAGTCTGAAGGAAGGAGCTGCTCTGTAGTCTGGTGTTACGACACTAAAACAAAGTTTACTTTGTTTCACCATCCTAATATTACAGTCTATTGACCCCTCTTAAAGATGCATGGAGAGAACTAAATAACCTAATTTCTGACAAGATTGAGGGCAATCTACGATTTGCAAAGAAAAAATTCTATGAACATGGAAACAGAGCTAGCCGGTTGTTGGCTTAAAAGTTAAAATCTAAAAATTCAACTACCTTTCTTACAAAGCCAGATGAAATTGCTGAATCATTTGCAGATTTGTATAAGGCTTTATACCAAAACACGGATACCTGCTTTGATGACGAACAATTAATGCATTACCTGAAAGGTATCAAACTAACTCTTAGAACTTGAACTCTCAGATTCGATGACAAAAGAATTGGATGACCCTATAAAAGAAGGGGAGATAATCTCGTCATTAAAAAATAATAAAAGTCCAGGCCCAGACGGCTTTGCTAATGAATTCTATGAAACTTTTAAAGATGTAATATCACCTCTATTACTGAAAGCATACCATCATGCTATCATGGCCCCCTCCTGGAATGAAGCAACAATAGTAGTTATACACAAAGAGGGGAAAGACCCTACAGAATGCCAGTCATATCGGCCTATATCGCTACTGAACGGGGACCTTCGCATACTAACAACCATTCTGGCTAAACGAGTGAGCAAAATTAGCACCCACATTATACACCCGGATCAGACTGGGTTCATCAACGGAAGGTATTATGGAGATAATATTCGTAGGCTGCTAAATTTAATAACGTATTCACAAGGGAAGAAGCAAGAGACAATCGTTCTATCACTTGATGCACACAAGGCTTTTGACCGTGTATCTTGGCAGTTCCTAGTTTAAACATTGAAAAAATTTAAATTTGACCCAAACTTCTTGAAATGGATTCAAACACTATACTCGAGCCCGCAGTCATCAGTTAAAGTGAATGGATGTAGACTGAAGGCCTTCACATTACAACGTGGATGCAGACAGGGATGTGCATTGTCCCCACTCCTGTGTGCAATTAGTATAGAACCATTGGCTCAGCTCATCAGAGAGGATAACAATATAAAAGGCATGATAATTAATTGAGGGGACCATGAAATTTCATTATATGCATACGGTGTGCTGCTTTACCTGACAGTACATTGACAGTCGCACACTTAAAAGAGATAATTTCTGAATTTGGATTCTACTCGGGATATAAAGTGAACTTAGATAAAACAGAGGCTATGAGTATAGGACGCAAAGTCTCACAGCAGTTTATAGATGGAAGTGGATTTAAACGGCCCAAAGGAGGTATTAAGTATCTTGGGATATCCCCCATCATTAAAGAAATGTGATGCAAATTGTAAGAAAATAATTAAAAATATTAGCAATGATATGGACAGATGGACGGCACTCCCTTTATCCCTACTAGGATGCGTGGAAAGCATACGGATGAACGCACTGCCCAGGTTACTTTATCTATTCCAAATGCTACCATTAGAGATACCTAAATGCACATTTGAAAAATTGGACAGACTGTTCTCCAGATTCATTTGGCAAGGGAAACGTCCAAGGGTCAGACTTAAAACTTTGCAACTCTCCAAAATATTAGTTTTGGGCAGCACAATTAAAACCTCTGACAGCGTGGCTCAGAGACCTCACAGACACACGATGGCTCAACATCTCTATCTGAGCTACCCTTTCTAGATATTTCTCTGAAAAACACTGAGATGGGAGAGTGGACTATGTCCACCCTAAAGATCTGGAGAGAAATACAATCCTCATTTAAACTACCCAGACCAATTTCCTCACTAACAAGCATAGGCTCAATTAGGAATTTTACACCAGCCCAATTAGATATAGGATTTAGAAGATGGTCGGAATATGGACTTTCAATTATGTGAGAAGGGCACCATGAAGCCATTTGAAAAATTAAGGAGCAAGCTCCTCCTCCCCAAAACTGACTTTTTCAGGTATCTACAACCGAAACAACTTCTAACAGCACAGCAAGATTGCAAAAATTGTAAATCCCACAGGATTAGAGCAATTTCGGATGCATTTACAGTCGGGAAATTATGAGGCAAAAGCAACATCCAGATTTTACCAGGAATTTTTACTTTTGAACCCGAATAATTCAGTACAAATTAAAGAGGGATGGGAGGCTGAGATGCAACAAGAGATATCAAGGGAAGACTAGGAGGTAATCTGTACTGAGGCACATTTGGAAACCAGCTCAAACATATGAAGGGAATTCAAGTGGAAAGTTTCCACTGGATATTTTCGAACACCACACATAGTGGCAAAAATGGGCTCAACACACAGTAACAAATGTTGGAGAAGCTGTGGAGCGCACATAGGTAAACATTTACACATATTCTGGGCATGCCCCAAACTGAGGCCATTTTCAGATGAGGTATATAAAGTGCTCGTAGAGGTTTTTCATGCTAACATCCCTAAAGATCCACTGATTGCTGTATTGGGGAGTAAAACCACAAGTAATAGAGAGAAAAGCTTCCATATTGTTTGATATTCTAGCATTTTGCCTTTGTGTTTCTATATTCTTTTATTTAATTTTCTTTTCTTTTTTTTTCTTTTTCTTTGATGTGACAAGATAGGAAAAGCAAACAACCAAAGCAAATGTAACCGATGATATGGTTGTACTGAGAACAGAAACAAAAAACCTGCAAGTTCCCTGTGGCTGGTTTAAAACAAAACTCCAGACTCCCCCTCTTCTAGATGTTCAAAGTCATATTGAAGATTTTATGTTCAGGATTATGATGCAACTGTTTCTCACAATTTTTGCAGTGGAGACAATATTGTGCATGTAACGTACCCAAATATGACTAACTGTAACCTGAAACCTTTAAATCATGTTACTGAAGCATGACAACACAGATATCCTCTAAAAAAAGTTCACTTCATAATGCACAGGAAGTGTAGTTACTGGAACATCTGTGTCTCCTGAAAGGTAAACACGAATGTGAAACGAAAACCAGAGCGTTATCTACCCAATGTGTAATTTAAACCCACATCACACTGAAGCAGTCTGCACTCATGCAGTTCAGGGGAAGTGGAAGAACAGGAAAAACAGGCTGCCATCTTGCAGTTTATTAACCTTGGCCTGTTGTGTTTGATCACAGAATCTGGCATTGATTGTGCTAGGCATCGGCACTCCCTTCTGCATCTTCTTCCATCTGGGAACCACAGAGTCCAGGCCTGAAGGAGGAGAGGAGGAGCAGGAGGAGGGCGAGCGGAGACCGCTGCTGCGCCGCCCAAAGACGGTCTCATCTCTTCTGCAGTGGAAATGTTGGCTGCAGCAGCCTTCTTTTTACCAGGTAGGAGGAGGGCAACACGTCAAACACCAGATGTGACTCTGACCTCACCTGAAGCTACTGGCTGACAGGTGTGTGTGTTACTGTTGATCTCTGTAGGTGGCCTTACTCTACATGTCCACCAGGTTGATAGTCAATCTGTCTCAAACCTACATCTCAATGTATCTCATCAACACTCTTGGTCTGCCCAAGGTAACCATTCTGTTTCATATCTATATTATCAATTCTCAGTCATATTCTACGGAAGCCCTAAATGGCCATGCATTCATACATTTTATTTCCTCCGTTTTCCCGTGATAACGAGATAATTTCCTCCGTTTTCCTGAGATAACGAGTTAATTTCCTCCGTTTTCCTGAGATAATGGGATCATTTTCTCGAGATCTCAAGATAACGAAACTTTGTCTTCCCGAGGTAATGATATAATTAAGAGTGAGCGTGTGTGTGTGTGTGTGTGTGTGTGAGTGTGAATGAGTCAGTCAGTCAGTGTAACGACTGTAAATGACCTTTAATGTGATAATTGTTTATAAGAACATCTTGTTTTCATTTAGTTTACTGATATTCTTTGAAGCCAGGACTTTTATTTTGAAAGCGTCTTGCTGTGAACCGAGAACACCCATGTTCATGTGAATCGTGTGTGTCTGCGCGTTGGAAGTGTGCCTGCATGTGTTTTGCTGAACGTGATGAAAGTGATTTACTTAGCACCCTGCTGATAAAGGGCACAAGCTCTTACGATGTGACCGAAGGTGTGTTCGAGTGCGCAAGGTTCCTGTAATAACCTCCTTGGACCCTCAGTTGGAGTCTGACCATCATCCAGCCGGAGATGCTACAACGATGACATCAGGCTCACTTAGATTGCGCCGCCGATATAACTGAAGCCTTGCTAACCGTCTTCTTAGATTACACACATTAATGTGTATATTATCTGTAATAGCAAGGCATAATGCTATTTCAGCCTGTCAGGCCTTGATTGAAAAGATATGTGACGCGGTGATCGATATGCACCTGCTCTGACATTACTACAGTGAATGATGTTTCCTGCAATGATTTAATATACTACAGTAATGTTTTGTTTTCTCGAGATCTCAAATTAAGTATATCGTTATCTCGGGAAAACAAAGTTTTGTTATCACGAGATCTCGAGAAAATTATCCCGTTTTCTCAGGAAAACGGAGGAAATAAAATATATGAGTGCATGGCCTTTAGGGCTTCCGTAATATTCTGTCAGCAGTCTCTCCTCTGTTTCTTCATTCAGTTTCTTTCTCCCTCCAACAGAAGTTCATCGCAACAATCCCATTAGTGATGTACGTGAGTGGCTTCCTGTCCTCCTTCATCATGAAGCCTCTCAGTAAACTCATTGGAAAATGTGTAAGTAATTCCTCACACCTTATAGTAGGAAAAATTACCTTAAATATATATTTATATTTTATCCCAGTGATGGTATTATATCACAGTAGGACAAAAACAACAGGGATAATCCTGTCAAACATGATTCTAGCTCTTATCACTCTGTTGGCAATAGAGGGAACATATCTTAAGATAGAAAACACATTTTAAAGATGAACGTGTTTATTGGCTTCACATAGGAATAGAAATGAGGTCCAGGCCAGTGAGTGTTTTGGGAGAATAGCCTCCCTGATAATGTGGGTTTATTAGTAAATGTGATGTGATTCCTTCTCTGAGGGGCTTTTCTGTCAGGAACATTTACATCCAGCAGCAGCAGACACATACTGAGGATCACAGAGCAGAAGGAGTGTTAATGGTCAGCTTGTGGTGCAGCATAAAGTTTCACAAAGAGAAACGTGAAAATGTTTCCCCATCTACCCTGCCACCGATCTAATGTATCCATTTCAAACCAGGCTTACCGTTCACACAGTTTCTCTTGACTGTCCCTCCATACTTAATACTCCAACACTGTTCCAGCGTGCTACAATAGACGGCAGCCACGTTAGCCGTGGAATGTGCTTACAGCAACAGTTCAACAGGTTAACCTGTAAATTTAACTGTAAAGAACCATAAAAATGACAAAACTTAAAGGTTCGGGGGTTGAACTTTGTAACGATCCATCTTTGAGCTTGAGTTCAATGTTCTGTGTTACAGAGATGTCCTTGAAGTTAGCATGCTAACCAGCTAGTCCTGGCTCATCTGGCCCCCTTATACCACTTTGTAGCTCAAGAGGTGATGGTCTGATGGCCCCATAGTTTCAGCTGGGAGACATGTGGCATAAGCACTTTGAGTGTAATACATTAATAAAATATACTCACGAAACACCAAGAAAGGAAATATTCTCACATGTATTTTCTGTACTAAAAAGAAAAATTCAACCGGACACAGTGTGAATTCAAGTGTCTCTCTTTTACTGAACAAAGACAACTCATCATAACAGACCTCTTGTAAACTCAGCAGAAACAATTCAGATGAATTCTAGACAGAGCAACTTCTAATTTTATTTATTCTACAATCCATGTGTCAGCTCGTCTGTCATACATTGTGTCTGTCCTCTGATTGGTCCAGCTCACCTACTTCGTGGGCCTGCTGCTGATCATGGCCTTCTCCTACTGGGTGCTGCTAGATGATACGATGGGTCAGCGGGTGTACGGGGCCGCTGTGCTGCTGGGGGCGGGGTCAGCCACAATCCTGGTTATATCACTCGCCATGACCGCCGAGCTCATCGCTGACCAGACAGTAAGGCGGCCAGTGTGTGTGTGTGTGTGTGTGTGTGTGTGTGTGTGTGTGTGTGTGTGTGTGTGTGTGTGTGTGTGTGTGTGTGTGTGTGTGTGTGTGTGTGTGTGTGTGTATAACCTTCACCGATGGTGTTTTCTACATCACATTTCCTCCTCTTCATCTGTGTCTCTGCAGCAGAGTGGGGCGTTTGTGTACGGGGCCATGAGCTTCACTGATAAGTTGGCTAATGGAGTGGCTGTGATGATCATTCAGGCTCTGCATCCCTGCCAGTTAGTACAAACACACAGACTTACTACTCACTGTATTGATATACACACGGTATGTATGCATGTTTACCTAACTTAAAGGGACATTATACTGATTTTACATGATAGGGACAGTTGACTGGTCCAGAAGGGTGTACAGGGTTAGGGTCAGCGAGGATGAGACTAAAATCAGAAATTTCCGTGTCACACATGTGGCTCTGTTAACCTGGCTACATCACCAGGGTACGTTATGCTGCAGACCTAACCTGGTCTGGACCAGGTTATGCTGAGGGTTTTTCTGATTCAGACTCAGACAATTTAATTAATCCCACTAGGGGCAATTTGAACAGCCGCCTTGTACACATACTAAAACAAGCAGCAACATGTAGACACACATGGAGATTAATAATAAATAAAATAAAAAATCTCAAGGAGTTCAGTGGAACAAAATAATTTATAATAGATAGTAAATAGATAGTTAAATGATCAATTAATAAAATAAATAAAAACATCTAGAGAGAATTTCCAAGACAAATTGCATTGTTGATTGTAAAAAGAGTTTAAAAAGGGAGCCTGAAATCAGCTGACAGCAGCTTCACTCATCAGACGCTTTGGAAATAACGTCACTCTGCAGTCAGCGGTCATCAACTGTACACATTTATACAGTGAAGTTGTTGAGCCATAACGTGACACTGCTACTACCAAACAAAGTCATGGCACAGTAGCTCTTACTGTATTTACTGTATGTGTCACATGGATTGTTTTTTGCCATGGAACCTCTTTCAGTGCTGCAAAGGTTGAAAAGGTTGTTTTCTTGCTTACTGAACCTCTGAATGTGTTGTGGTGTGGTGTTCCCTGGACACTGGCTATGAAAGAAGCCGTGTAAAATCCCAGAACACTAAGGGTGCTTACTTGCATATGCAATGTGGTATATTTCCATCAAACCACAACATTTTCACTTTGGATGATGTTTCCATGCTATATATATATATATATATATATATATATATATATATATATATATATATATATATATATATATATATATATATATACTGTTCTCCGTCACAGTTGTACTGTGAGCTCAATGCTAACATCATCATGACACAGTAATAATGCTGATGTGAAGCAGGTGGACCACGTTCAGCATCGTGTGTTCTCAGTGTAGCATGTCAGCTAACATTAGTTAACTTGCACTAAACCCAACGCAGAGCTGATGCTGAGGAGAATGTTCAGGTCTAAACTGTATAATCATCTTCAATATTGATAATCCTGCCAATTATTATTCATGATTAACAGTGTTGGGTATAGTTACTTTGGAAAGTAGTTAATTAGGTTACAACGTTACGCATCACAGCGCTGCGCCTCCGCTGACACATCCGCAGGTGGCACAGTACTGTCTGACAAAAAGCAGGCTGCAGTCGGGATTTTCCTTTCCTTATCCGGAGAAATTCTTAAAATAACGAATTACTTTTTGAAAAAAATAACGAAGTTACTGATTGCTTAACGCGTTACGTTACACAAAAAAAGTAATTACAGTACTCTAGCGCATTACTTTGTAACGCGTTACGCACAACACTGATGATTAACTGATTGTTTTATCTATAACATGTCAAAAACTAGAATGGCACTCTGTATAGTACATTGTATTTCATGGCCGCGGGAAGTGGGGGTGCTGCAGCACCCCCTAGTGGCAAGAGGGAGATTTTTAAAAAATGTATTAAAAATATTTTGCACAATTTATAAATTCCTTATGAATATTTTGGGAAATGATTTTGACACACGTAGGCTATAACGTGTATTTTGGACTTTAAATTGAATCATTTTAGGCCTAATCAACACAGGTTCACAGAAGTTACGTTGTCAACGTCAGGCAGGCTAGTGGTCGCTGAGTAAAGAGGTTTCCCGCTCGCTCCATGCAGCATACATCCATGGCAGCAGCAGACTAGTACTTTTACATAGTCTAATGACAGAAACGAGGAGGAAACAAGGCACAGAAACTATGAAGAGAATTTTGTTCCTTTATTATTCAATCAAATAGAATAGATTTGAAACCAAAAAAGACATTTGAGAGCAAAAAAGAGTAAGTGGCAATCAAAATTTTTGTTTTTGAGATCAAAACAGGACAGGTTGCAATTGAAAAAAAAAAATTGAGAGAACATATTTCTCTAACTTTAATCAAAACTAATGTTTGTAAGTAAAAACATACGACCATTTTGCTTATAAATCAGTCCTCTTTGCTTGCAAATTCTGAAGTTTTGCTTGCAAATCCAACTGCACTTGATGGGCGGGGCCTACGCTGGTGGATGAGAGAAGAGTTTCTATTGGTTGGTTTGACCTGGCTCCAGCACCAGCTACGTCTTCCGCATTTTTCTGTGCTGTGCTGCTTGGAGGCAAGCCTGTCGCTCTTGAAAAGATTCCCATAAGTAATGAATTGCGCTATATAGCGTTGGCTACAGCCTGCCGTACATTCACAACAACAACAACAACACAAGTAATGGATTATAATGCCCTGCTGCTGCAAGCACACTGATTAGCAGCAACATGGTTGTCTCTGCTAGTCACGGACTGAGCAGAGTAGCCTAATGAGTGAGTGGATTACAGGGAGGCGTTAACAACGTGAGGCTGTGATTTAAACATTTAGTGTTGCATAGAACTCGCGGTGCCAAAACGTCACAGTTCCTACACAACAGTGCTGTCAGCCGGGGGACGGACGGACGGACGGAGAAGACCGCGGCAGCCCACAAACACCCGCTATAAAGCAGCTAACACTGAAAATGAGTATAGCGGGATGGAGATGGAGAGTGTTGTTTTGATTGTGTGTTCTGTGTGTAATGGATGTGGACAGCTGTTCAATAACGTGCTTAAATAGTTGGAGATTATTTCCTTGTGGTGTGCGTAAAAAGGTTGGAGATGGAGACGGAAAAGTGTTATTTTGCGCGTGCGATCTTTGCGTATTGGATTTGGAGAGCGATTCAATAACTGCTTAAATAGTTGGAGATTATTTCCTTGTGGTGTGCATAAAAGGATTTTGGAGCTAATAGAGTCGCGTGTGACATAAACGTAGATGGTGCAGTGACTCAGGTTCATGCCAGCTGAACAAATCTATTGCATTGTTATAGCGTTATTGTGACGTTTAATTGATAGCGCATATTCATTTGAGAACTGATGATGTCTGTGTGTTACAGGCTCTGGCTGTGTGCACTGAAGTGTATGTGACAATAAAGTAGTGAATCTCAATCTATTTATTTATTTTTAAAATGTATTTTAAATAGGCCTATAGGCTCATTAGTTTTTTGTCCAAAAAATTTTTTTTTCACAGCACCCCCTGTTCAAAATCACTTCCAGCAGCCCTGTTGTATTTGGATCTGCATCAGTTGACTTCATTGTCATAAAGAATCAAAGAAAAGTAGAAAGTCCTGATGTTTGAGGAGCTGGCACCAGAAAATCTTTGACATTTCTACGGAAAAATGACTGAAACATGTCATCAATCATCTAAAAACATAATACTCACAAATCAGCTAATTGATTAATCGACTAAGCGTTGCGGCTCTAGCTTTATCCAAGTGCTATACAGAGGCAAGCGGCAATCCATGAGGCCTCTTCACTTCTAACTGACTCATGTCTCTTGGATGAGATTTTTACTTTGAACCAAAGTGTAACTAAAACCTCTGGAGGAAACGTCACAGGATCACTAAAGTTATCAGAATCCATCCTCACATGAACCAAATATCAATATCATCATTCAGTAGTTGTTGACTTGTTTGAGTGTGGACTGAAGTGGTGGACCAGCCGACCCACATTCTTATCCCTCCTGCCATGTCACACACACTCACACAACAACACATTCGATACACACACAATAAGTATGATGTTTTTTGTGTGGCTGATGATGTCTCTAATGAAAAAGATGCTGATGAGTTGCATCATCGGAAATGTATGAGCCAGCATGTTTATAACTTGACACATAGCATGGACTAAATGTCAGAACTGGATTTTGTTGTCTCGCACGATGCTGAACAAGGTTTGCGGTCTGAGCGGAGCACAGCAGTGCTCAGCAGCTGAGCGGTCAGTGCTGTGCTGCTTCTGCTCCAACATGCTGTGTTTTCTCTCTCTCTCAGCACTGTGCTGTGCTGTCCGGCCTGTGTGTGGTTCTATCATTACGTCATGGTCATTGTAACAGGAGGCGTGGCAGTCATTGCAACATTGGCCCTCTGCTCCATCCTCATCTGGCCAATCACGATCAGACTGCGTAAGTCAGACAACTATATACTAATGTAGCTCATTGTCTCACTCATTATAGCTGTTCCTTTATATCATTACTCTGTGTGTGTGTGTGTGTGTAGGTGGTCTGCCAGTCAACCCTGAGGATGAAGCCAGAATCAACTAACAGCCATTTCCCTACTACTTACAGCCAACAGGAGGGGAGAGTGGGGCAGTTTCAGCTGGACAGGAAGAGCTTTCACTTTCATTTCTCTTTCAGAATCATTTTTGGACTATCAGGGAAAAGCACCAGGAACTCCCGACTGACTGTTGATCACTTCTGGTAGTGAGTTTAGCAGATTCCAGGGAAACCAAAGGAACTGAAAGGGGAAATTCTTAACTGACAGTTCAGACATTCACGACCTGGATCCTGTTTTCACATTATTTTCCAAACAAACGATACAAGTAGGTTAATTTCTGTTAATGTCATAGTGAATTGATGAGTGATTCAACACATTCAGACTGTATAAATGGAGCAGAGTATAACGTCTCCTATTTAGAGCTGGTTTCACTCACTCAACAATTAGTCCGGCGGCCTCCAAACCTTTTCATTTGGAACACTTTATTTTGATTCTAAGTGCTGTATCATAGGTAACTGGACTTTTAGTTTTCAGTTTGTTCTCTCATCTGAGAGGCTTCTTCAGTTTTCTTCACTTTATTTTTATATTTAACAAAATAATATTAATCGCACAAACAACCACAACAACAAGGAAAAGTGTAAAAGATATAATACAGTTAGTTACAACAAAAGAAACATACAATCCAAGTCTGTCCTGTCCTAAAAGTAAATTACATTAAAATTATAATGGGACAATGACAACAATTTTATTGCAAAATCTACATGGTATGCAAATATGCAGGGATGATTTATTTATGTAGCTAACTGAAGTTAGCATGGCCCGGGGTCTCTCTGAGGGATTATTGAATTATATTTTGGATTATCACAGAAAATAATCTTTGTGACAAACAAGTTTCTGATCCTTCCTGGTTCTGTTCATCCAGACAATCTCCACAGATGAACACCAGTTCGTGATGTTAAGCTAAATGAAAGGTGTAGCAGTAAAAATGTTGAGGCTAATGTTAGGCTACAAACAGATGACATCACAGTCACATGACTTAAACATCACCACCACTAAGCGTTTTACTACACAATTACTATCCAGGTTTTCTATAAACTGTTGTTAAGTTATAAAGTTAGAGTTAGAACAGTGTGTAACTAAAGTGGCCTGTAAAGACGGACTAATGAGTAGATGAGTCTCCATCTTCGCTGTGAGGACGTTTAATGTCCCTGACAACCTCTGAAGTCTCAGTTAGACACTTGTTAGCAACCGCTAACTGTTTTTAATAAAGAGCTTTATAATTAAACTGTGGGACATGTAATGGTGGATTTTATGTTGGAGAACAAAAATGTGAAAGTCTCAAGCTAAGTTCAAGACGAGGGGACCATAAGTGCAAAAATGATAACTCATTTCTGGATTTGTGGACATTTAAACAAACTATTCCTGAGGAAGGTAGTAATCTCCCGTATACAGTCATGTGTTCTACGAAATGTTGAACCTCGGCCCATCCTTGCTTGTGATCGACTGAGCATTTCGAGGATGCTCCTTTCATGCACAATCTTGATACTCTCAGCTGTTACCAGTGAACCTGTTTACCTGTGGAGTGTTTCAAACAGGTGTTTTAGGAGCAGTCATTTCCTACATACTGCAAGAGTGTAGTGAAGCAGCTAAAGGAACAATGAACAATGACAGTTGTGCAGAACTTTGGAAAATGATGAGAAGACAGGTCCAGGTCACAATAGTTAAACTCTGTGTGTGAGAGGAAGACTGGGAACAGACTGACATGTAGAGTTCATTGCAGACACCTCATCGCTCTAAAAGGGAAAAAAAAGTGTGGATGTGTGGACATTAGAGCCAGACATAAAAAGGATACTGGAGGGCAGCAAATACAGTATGAGATTAATTCAAGAATGAAGCTCAGAAATAACCAAGAAGAATCATTGAATCTGGTGGTCATGTTGTGTTTGTACTCAGCAACATTGGCTTGATCAGTGCGCAGATGTGACGACCAAATTTCCGAAATCTCTCCCCTGTATCGAAGCACTTCATGAAAAGATAACTCCACAACAATTTCTTCCACAGAATCCGTCACTGACACAGCGCTATGTTTAAAAAACTGACGAGCCCAGATTGGACAGGAAATAAAGGGAAATGCACAGACACAACTTAACCAAGTCATGAGAACTTGCCTTGAATGTTTTTCACAGCACTCACTGTCAGTCGCTGTGTCATTTGACATCATGCCCTTCAGAGGAGCTTTTCATTTACAACCGCTGACATGAGGGACTTTTGTTAGTGCTTCATGGTTGTGGATCATTTAGATACAGCACTCCTATTTGGGTTTTGTAACTGATGGAACAGTAGTTATTGAGATTTTTCTATTCTTATCATTTTCACTTTTTAATCACAAACCAAATTGAATATAAATATACTGATATTTTTATAATCAATATAAACTTGTATAGCGACACTGTATTTGATATAAATTAACTTAAAAGGGATCAATGCTATAATGTGTGAATACTATTAGAAGGGAATCATACTGTTATCAGAGCAGGCACTGACGTTTCACTGGGAGCTGTGGGACAGTAGAGAAGGAGTCTGTGATGAGCTCTGCACAGCTCCCTCTGATCACTTTATGTTTTTACTTCATTTTTATGTTCTTGTTGCCATGGTGACTTCTACGATTCTGCGTGTTATTGTTTTATAAAGAGACACTCATTAAACTGAGTTTTATGAGATGCAACTAGAAATGTGTCCGTGTTTGACTTCAGAACTGTTAGACATTTACTTAGCTTTCTGGAACAGTGACACACATGATCACAGTAATATGGTCACATCTGCACAGAACCCACAGGATGAAAGACAGCAGCCACCCAGACACAGTCTGTTCCCCCTGCTTCCATCTGACAACAGATACAGAAGTACCTGCTGCTGTACCACCAGACTACAGAGTAGCTTCACTCTTCAGACTGAGTGACTCCTGAACTCACCCTCAACACTCTGACATTCATTAGGGGGCCAAGCCTGAGGGGCCGAGGGAACGCACATGCAAGCATACGCGTTTCCTAGGACCAGCGGTGCTAGGAACCCTATTGTAATTGTAAAGATTTTTATTTTTAATTTTTCTCCGGCTAAAAGTGGTGCTGCAGGCTAAACCGTGCAAGGGAGGGCGGTGCAATTTGGAGGGTTGGTCCAGACTCCTGCAAATATCTCAGGCACAAAAAAACTACATATATCCGCCTGCAGGGGGTGTTATAACCTCGGCCAACATGTTTTTGCCTATAACTCCCTGGAAAACCTACTTTTTCGAACTCCTCCTTGGGATTTTGTCCAATCTGCGTGAAACTTGGCACATACACTCTTCAGCTGGACCTGATCTAAAGTTATCAAAAGATCTTTGCTCCGTCAAAAAATGCGCAAATTATTAACGAACACATTTCTGTAGCTAGCTATAAAAACGTAAACTGTTTGATAGGGCCAATGTAGGGCCAATCCTGAGGCCATATCTTGAAGGTGGTCATGACTGGTCAATGTGGGCGTGGCTTATTACAAGATAAACAACAAACATTAATTTCAGCCAAACTATTATGCTGAGAGCTTTGAAATGTATATCGCTAGCCTCATAGCATAATTGCCTACGTCGTATTTAAATGTTATTGACTTAGGCAATTATGCTATGAGGTTAACGATAAGGGGACATATAGAATAGGACACAGTTCTTCCATACCAAAAATTGCACGTGTACTCCAGTAGGTGGCGCTATAATGGATGCAATCGCGTTTTTGCCTGCAACTTCCACATTTTAAATAACACATTCGCAAACCTTATATCTATATGTTCGCTGAATAGAGCTGGGTTTTCTGACATAGGACACGCCTACTTCTGCTGCACATTACGTTCGCTAAAGCGCCACATATGCAAACCTACTTTTTCGAACTCCTCCTTGGGATTTTGTCCATTCTGCGTGAAACTTGCCACGTACACTCTTCAGCTGGACCTGATCTAAAGTTATCAAAAGAATTTTGCTCGGTCAAAAAATGCGCAAATTAACAAATTTCTGTAGCTAGCTATAAAAATGTAAACTGTTTGATATCTCAGTAAAACTAAGGGCTATTAACACCAAATTTGAGATCCTTCATTACCATGACACTGGGAAGGAATGAGCCAAATTTGGTAAATTTTGGCCACTAGGGGGCGCTAAAATATGGGAAGTTTATATCTCTTGAACGGCTACACCGATTTTTATGAAATTTGCCAGTATGATGTAGGGCCAATCCTGAGGCCATATCTTGAAGGTGTTCATGACTGTCAGTGTGGCGTGGCTTATTACAGGATAAACAACAAACATTGATTTCAGCCAAACTATAATGCTGAGAGCTTTAAAATTTATATGGTACATATAGAATAGGACACAGTTCTTCCATGCTAAAACTTGCCTATGTACTCCACTAGGTGGCGCTATAATGGATGCAATCGCGTTTTTGCCTGTAACTTCCACATTTTAAATAACACATTTGCAAACCTTATATCCATATGTTCCCTGAATAGAGCTGGGTTTTCTGACATAGGACACGCCCACTTCTGCTGCACATTTCCTTCGCTAAATTGCCACATATGCAAAACCTACTTTTTCGAACTCCTCCTACAATTTAAGCACCATCTGCCTGAAACTTTTCACATAGAATCTCCAGATGTGTCTGATAAAAAGTTATCAAAAGAATTTTGGCACTCCGAAAAATCTGCAAAATCTGAAAAAAAGGGATGAGCCAAATTTGGCGAAGTTTGATCACTAGGGGGCACTTAAAATATGGGAAGTTTATATCTTTTGAACGGCTACACCGATTTTTTACGAAATTTGGTCGTATGATGTAGGGCCAATCCTGGGGCCATATCTTGAAGGTGGTCATGACTGGTCAATGTGGCCGTGGCTTATTACAACAAATCCAAATCGGCACACATTCAGCCTTTTGCACTTCCAGTGCACTTCCCATTATAGTGAATACCACGGCTCAGACGTTGGCCTGTGTCCTCACTTTTGCCCCGAGCCCATCATCCTTTGGGGCAAACTTCCGTGGGCTCTGCGGTACACGGGGTCCGAGTCGCGCGGGGGGCTTGTCCCCGTTCATAACTGCTTGCAGTTCTAGTTTTTATTGCTTTTACTGTAAACTCACTCAGATTTAAACTAACAATTAACAATATCACTGTATATTAAAATATCAGCAGATTGAAAAAAAATGCCTGGGTGTCTGGGCTCCGGGGAAGAAAATTCTGAACATTTGCAATTTAAATGAATTAATCTCGTGCACTTTGAGAGTATCAATCACGTATCACATCAAGAAGTTGGAATAACAATTTCAAAGTTTTTAATAATGAAATATGAGCATCTGAAAAACTAACATTCTTGCATCGACATCTTGGCAAATTCGCCCATTGCCATAATCCCTTCAAGAATTAAAAAAATTGTCAAACATCTTGATGCAAAAGAAAGAACGCGCAGGAAAACTAGGATCCTGGCCGTTTAGGCAGCCCAGCCCCTACAAAATGAAATAAATTTAAAAAAAAAAAAAAATACAATACAAAATAAAATAAATTAAATAAAATACAAAATAAAATCTTGATAACATCAATGTCAGCTCTCCAACAAAAGGACATTTTTTTGCTTCGAGGTTTTATTTGTCACTCCAAATTGAAGATTAGCCTGCCCTACAGTAAAAATGGCAATCATAAAATAAAGAGTAAAGCAATAGGCCTATATTAAGCGGCAATATATACTTAAGCATTAAAGATGTTCAATTAAACCCACATTATAGTTTGAAACAACGTTCAAAACACACACAGCCAGTATCACTAAGCATAAAGTCCGCTAGCTTAATGCTAACATATAATGTAAAACCGACAGCGATAGCAGTAAAGCTGCTAAAAGCTGTTTTAATTCTGGCTTTAGCGCTGTTAACACGTCACAGTTTTCATATTTTTTCATGTGAGAAAGTCACAGTTTAAACCTCCGTCGTCATACCGGGGTAGAAAACGAGCCAAGTAACTTATCCGCACGCTTTTAGAGGTTTACCGCTGGCTGGTTAAATTCTTTTTAGGAGATTAATGTTGGTCTCATTGATGAAATCTAACAACTGTGGCAGTCGCATTAGTTTGTCTTAGTGAATAGTGTGTAGGGCCTCTGGGCTGATGCTACATCAATCGCTCTGGCTATGTTGTCTGAGGCGCCCTACTCTGCTCTGATTGGCTATAACTCCTTAGTTACCTTGAGTACCATTGGTAGTTGGAACTATCACTTTTACGAAAGCGCATTACATTCACTGGATAAAAAAAAATAGACACCTTATCTCGTAATTACGAGATCAGTATCTCATGATTACGAGATCAGTATCTCATAATTATGAGATCAGGAAAGGTGCGTTGTTGATTGTGGTCAAGCCAGCTGTGGTTAGTGTTTGCTTGGTCAAATCAGCTGCACCGTTTTTTTTTCTAGTGTGCGAATCTAATAACATTTACGGTAATCGTGCTGAAGCCGCTCTAACCCCTTGCCCCACCTCCTGAGTCGACGGATGCGCCGGCGCGTCCAAAACCGGACTTACAATAAATAATGTCCGCAGCGCTTTTTCGCAAACATTGCCATCACATTTGCTTTGTCTCTGGTGCAGGAGGAAACGGTAAAAACAGGCTTTTGTCTCGAAAGTGTCCACAAGCAGCAAGTGTTTGCAAGCAAGAAAACATGTTCTTATTGGTGGAAAAAGTCACCACACCAACCAATCACAAAATTATATGGCAAACCACGTGATTTGGTTGCTGAGGAAAAGGGGGAAGTTGTGGGAGGGACGGCGGCAGAAGAGAGACAGCAGCAGTGACGGTGATAGAGACAGCGATAGAGATGGCGGGTTTTTAGAGTTGAGAGATTTGTGACATTTAGCGTGTTTGGAGTGTATAGTTAGTGTGTAATGTAGTGTTTAGTGTGGTGTGTATTTGAGTTGTTTTTTGTGTTCTGAGTCAAAACAATGAGGAGACTGCTGAATGTTGAGCAGGCAGTGCCTCAGCCTGAGGCATTGCCTGCATTTAAGTGTAAATAGTTACATATAACTTTGTAATTTTGTATGCACAAATTTAGCAAACAACAATTTATATTTGCATTACAAGTAATAAAAATGGTTTGTTAAACATATTTGTGGTTTTCAAAGTAAAAAATCAAAGTTTTTTTTACTCGGATTTTTTGTTTTCTGTGATTTTAGGTCCAACTGTGTTAATACAGTATGTCAGAATGAAAAAATAACTGTACAGTCACACGTGTGAGGTTGTACCTAAAAAAAATGACACCAAACAAGACAAGGTAAATAGATTTCACGGTAAAATATAATGGTAAAATCAAAAGTAGTCAAAAACGGCCAATTATATCCCTGACGTCTCACCTTCAAACACAGCCTCATTTGGCCATCCATGAAAAAGCTACTTAACTTCCCACTTTTCTTTAGGAATATATACTTCCTACGGGCAATGCACTAGTTGACTAAACAGACACAGATAAACAGACACAGACAGCGGCTGTATGATATCAATTGATAAGGACTACACAGCAGCGGCTGGATATTGTTGCTGGACCCAATTCTACACCCTTGATTCTTGTGGTTACACAATAAAATACAATGTTCATAGAAAATCCTATACAGTGAATTTGAGAGTTAAAAAAACCCCAACTATTTATGTGTTAAGCTGTATTTGTCCCTTCAACCCCGTTACCATCTTCAACCTCGTTACTCTAGTCTCAACCCTGTCACACCTACATTTCCATACATTATTTTTAAGAAATTCATTAAAAAGTAATTTAATTTTTGTTGAAATCTGTCTGAAACGTTGAGAGCTATCACATGCTTATTGATTTAAGTGAAGATTCTTCAGTTAAATTACACTTTTGATGAAAAATGACAAGAGCCATTTCACGAAAAGGGACATTTCAGGCTTTAGTATAGCAAAAAAGTGAGATTTTATATAATTTTTGTCTTTACATTTAATTAATTAGTGTAGGGGACATCTAATTAATATGAAAACATTGATTGCTTTAGAACAGGGGTGGGGAACCTCCGGCCCCCGGGCCATATACGGCCCGCGAGACAGTTTGGTCCGGCCCGCGAGGCAATCCGTAAATACGTTCACAAAAAATTAATTCAGGAAAAATTATTTCAAATGTGCAATTAAATGCCCCCGGGGCGGGTGTCCGTCTTTCCGGGCCATGACCAAGGTCATTGAACACAACATCAGCGTAACTGTCATCGCGTGTCATCTCATCGCGTCGTGTCCTCAGTGATTGACAGGTGACAACAACAGGAGGAGACTCGCGTTGGCTAAAACGGGAGATGGCGAGTAAGAAAAGAAAAGTTGGTGCAGAGTGTCGCTCTTTCAAAGATAAATAGACGAATGAATTCTTCTTTGGTTTGTGGGGACACTCCGGCAGTAATGAAAACTCAAACTTTGAGCGTCATTATATCGCGAAACATGCAAAACTGGATGCGTTGAAAGGACAAGTGCGCGTGGATAAAGTTGCCACTCTCCGAGTTTGATTGGCCAGCAAGCAGTTTTATCCAAACCGCGAGCGGACCAGGACAACGTGACTCAGGCTTGCTTCGTCGTAGTGAGTGAGCTAAAAGAAGCTGAAACTTCATGCCGAAGGTGAATTTGTGCCTCGTTGCCGCTGTGGAGCTGCGCACGCCAGAAAAAAATCAAGCTGTTCCAAAGTGTCAGTTTGTCTCGGAGAACCGTCTCAGATCGGATTACTGGCATGGCACAAGACACTGAGAAATCATTTAAGGATTCTGCAAGAGATTTCCAGTTTTTCTTTTCAAAACTGACTCTTGCAAAGACTCGGCTCCGCTCAAGACCGACTGATCCAAACCTGGACAACCAGCTGAGAGCAGCATCGTCATCACTGCCACCTGACATCAGACATCTCACCGAGGAGAAGCAGTTCCAGCCATCGCATTATATTAGGTCACACTGATATGATAATGATACTGATAAGTAAGTTTTCCACCTCAGATTGGCAGCAGACAACCTCATAATGTACCTCTAATCATTTCAGAACATTCTGATGTGAAAATAAACAAATACGGCCCTCTCAAATCACTTGAAAAATGACATTGGAGCTATATTCAGTCTGCCTTAAAAAAAAAAAACTCCCTGTATCCACTCAACAATTTCTCCTCAGATTGACAGTAGACAACCTTATATAAGACAGCTCAGATCTGTCATTTTCGAGTAATTTAAAGCTGATATATGAGATTTGAGAGGGCTGATTTTTTTTTTATTTTTTATTTCACATCAGAATGCTCTGAAATGATTTTAGGTACATTATAGGTTATCTACTGCTTAAACTGCTAAACATCAGTGAATATAAAAACCAACAGGAATAGACAATTAATTGTATTAAAACACTAAGATACAGTGTATCATAGTGTTTTAATTCAATTAATTGAAATTAAAAATCCTAGAGGAAACACTGACACTGAGATGGATGAAATTAAAATTGGCTAAAACATTAATTAATAGTCATGATATTTATGTTATTGCAATGAAGTTTAAAACAGCCATAAAATTATGTTGTGAGCTGCTTACCTTTAAAAAAAAAAAAAAAAGTCATGGCCCCTGAGAGACGATATGAAAATTGAAATGGTCCTCGATAGGAAAAAGGTTCCCCACCCCTGCTTTAGAAATACATTTTATGGTCATATTCAGAGAGCTTCCATTTTGTACGTAATGGGGTTGAAGAATAACATTGCCCAGATCTTGAAATAATGACCAATAATGATAGAGAGCTAATGCCTGAGATGGGAAAATATGTTTTTCTGATAGTTAAAGATATCCTTAATGCTGTGGGGTATACATACAAATGATACATTTTAGTAAAAAATATGAAAATGTCAAAGTCCAATTTGAACCATTCTCGTGGAATGACTCATATGTAGTTTTTTTGTGTCTGAGATATTTGCAGGAGTTTGCACCAACCCTCCAAATTGCAGCGCCCTCCCTTCCATGGTTTGGCCTGCAGCAGCACTTTTAGCCGGAGAAAAATTAAAAATAAAAATCTTTACAATTACAATAGGGTTCCTCGCACCGCTGGTCCTAGGAAACGCGTATGCTTGCATGTGCGTTCCCTCGGCCCCTCAGGCTTGGCCCCCTAATGAATGTCAGAGTGTTGAGGGAAAGCCAGGGAAAAATAAAAATAAAAGTCTTTACAATTACAGTATGGTTCCTAGCACCGCCCTCGGCCCCTTGGGCTTGGCCCCCCAAAAAATACATTGTAAAAGGATTTGATGCAAACATGAGTGAGAAGTTTTCAGTGGGTTCAGAATAATGATACAAAGTTTCATTTCCATAAGAGCTGCGCCAACTAGTCGTGTTGACAATGACATGATTATGATTGATTATAGTTGTCAAGGTCAGGATTTCCCTTTCAAACTAGAGAAAAATTAAGTTTGTTTATCTTTCTTTGTTTTTCTTATAAAATGTGGGAGGGTTTTACCACTTCAAAAGAGACCTAAGAGATATTATGTCACATCTCTGCAATAAAACATTGACAAGCAGCTCACTCTTTCTTCCATATGTTGTTCAGTTGTGTACTCCCATTATCCCAAATGATTCCACCAATATTCAAACCAGAAAAATCCACAAGTGTACTCACAGCAGCGATGTGTTTCACATCCAGGAGACAGTCAGCGAATGAGGGAGGAAGCTAAAATGAACATGAACACAACTTTGAAACATTACTCCGTCTGTTTGTGCCCGATTCAAACTTTATCAGGCGCCTGTAAACACACCCGGATAGGTCAATTAGTAGGTCTAACTATAGGTGCCAAGTTAACATTAGCATCTACAGACGTTAACAAACATGTTTAGCTCAGCATAATACGCGATCATACATGCTTTGAATTCCTCAGATAGAGTTCTGCAGTGTTCTGCAGACTAGATGCTACACAGCAAATGAGAGAAAGGTCATTAGTGCCATCACAGACTTGAGACTTGACTTGGACTTGCAAAAACCGACTGAGCATCTCTGTCTCACACGGCTAGAAGTTACATGCTGTGTATTTAAAATTAATAAAATGAATGGATGTGGGGAGGGAAAAAAATTGAGCTGCTTCCAGACACTGCACACAACCTTTGATGAGGGGTCACATGGAGGGAAGTACAAAACAGATATGGTGATGTTTCCTGAGAATTCAGAAAACATCTTGAAATTATGGTAATATGGATGTACAAATATAATCAGTTTCTCCACCTCATTAGCCATTTTTAACCAGTGTAACATGCATTATCTCCACCAAGGAGGTGATGTTTCCACCCATGTCTCTCTGTTTGGTCTTGGCCCAGAACAGACCCCCCTGGACATTTGCTGTGGATCTGGGTAAAGGGATGGATTTAGGACCTTTTTCTCACTTTCTTCATTTATGTCCCCATTAAACAGGAGTCTGAGTGTTATTTGCTTTCATATATTTAATTGTTTCCTCTAAAAATAGCCGGGTAGGGGGGGACTTGTCGTGAATAATTATCAGTATTTATTGCAGCCAAAAATGTTTGCGCTGAATGTGAACGACCCCTGCTATGCAACCACTTGTCAGAGTGTGTCCAGTCATCTGTCTAACACTGATGAATGGACACATTTTGCCGTGTTGAAACAGACATGTTTCATGACGATGCATGTGACTCTGAAAAAGACAGGAAGAGATGTCATGTGGATGTGAAATAAAAAAAAAAAAGTGGAAATCTAAAACTGTTTCGTATTTGACTGGTTTGACATGAAAAAAGAAACTTCCAGATGAACAAGTGTCTTATTGTTTATATTGTGTAAATAATAAAGAATTAGTACAACACAATATAGAGGAGAATTTCTGCTCTTAAGGCATGAACTTGATATTTAAAATGTCCCATTCCATCACTCCAAACTAAGAATCAAGCCTGTAAAGCTGTAAACATCCACAGAGATCAGTGGTTCATCCTTTCGAAGGGTCACTCAGAGCTGCAGGCCGGTCAAAGTCACCTGTTTGACTCTGAACGGCAGCAGCAGAGTCGTTAGGTAAATACAAATTAAAAACATTTCTTCTGTGACATTTCGTCTTCCTCCTGTCAGGGAGCGCTGGCATTCATTTTCTCCTGGCAGCTGTCCCAGAAGTTAAGCAGTCTGTTGTCCTTGTTAGAGCAGAAGTCGGTGAAGTTTCTGAGCAGGCGGTCGGCCAGCCTCTCGTCACCCAGCACACCTGTCCTCCATGCCTTGGTTAGCATGGTGTTGTAGGCCCAGTAGTAACCGACCCGCTCCTCGCCGCCGAATGGCCCCTGGTTGTTGGAGGTGGTGGAGTTTCTGCGTCGGCGCTGCTGCCCACTCGAGTACTTCCTCTTGGAGTACGGCAGCTGCAGGAACACTGTGCCTGACAGAAGAAAAGCAACCTGAAGCTCGTCAGCCTTCAGGTAACACAGAAAGACAGTTTGTGTGTTTGAGCGGAGTGCTGTGACAAACCTGTGACGTGGATATACTGGGGCTTGTTCTCTGATGGGAAATTAAACGCTGAGGCAGAGAACTTATCATGGACAAATCCAAATCTGGGAAGAAGAGCATATTTAAACATTCACTCCTAATGTCTCTCAGATATTCAAAGAAAATATTTGGCTGGGAATTGTAATCCTTAATTTAAGGATGGCTATGACACTGTATTCCTAAACACGTGATGGGACATTTTGAGCACAGAAGAAGATTTTGAAGGACATAAATGACATTTTATAGAGAAACTACTATCACTCAATATAATGCATCAGTTTTAGGAAAACAGTCCAAGATATAATTTTGTTCTCGTTTAAAAGCATTGTATATTGTGGTTAACAGCAATTATTATGCTGGCAAGCTATAATGTTACAAATACTATATATTTATATAATATTTTAGTGGTACTTGTCGGGGCAACTGGGTCAAAAAAAATTAAATCACCAGCAGCTCCAGTCATAAAGTTTTTGATCTGGCCAGTGTGTGCATCTGTTTTAGAAGTGAGTGGAAAAAAAGGTGCAGCATATTTTAACACTACTTTTTTTTTGACTTGGCTGTTTGCAGAATGCATGGAGATCAGGTCATGTATCTATTTACGGCTATGTGAGATTAATAACTGTAATATGACGATGAAATAAAGTCAACGTTTTAGTGCCGTACCACCAGACTACAGAGCAGCTGTGACTCATCCTCAGCACTCCAACATGAACATAGTTCTCATTTTATGACTCATCAGACCTGCTGACAGGCATTTAGAATAACTATGAAGGTGCCATAGAGAACATTCAGAAACTAAATGTGCTCTGTAGGCGTGTTATTAAAAAAACAAAAAAACAAAAAACAACTATTTGTCTGTACTGAAATATTATTAACATGAGCTTTAATAACTGTATGGACATAGCCTGTCTTCAATCTGTTGCTCTTGTTTGCTTCAAGCAGCACGTTTCCCGCTCATAACAACTGTACAGTGGGGATTTTTTTTTTTTTATCTAACTCACATTTAAATAATGCCAAGGCTAAGTCTTGCATTATTAAAGGTGTGGCTGCTTTGAGAGACAGCTAGCCGCGAGACTTATCAGCAAACTGCAGTCACCGATCATCACCGCTCAGACGTGTTTGTGGTGTTTGTGCCTTTTGGAGGATTTGAATGCAAATATCTGACAAACAGGCTCATCTGTCTTTCTGTGCTGTCATTGTACTAACAGACTGGAGGGGAGGGACACGTGATGTGTCGGATTAATGAGCGACCCTGTTAGTGTTAACCAGCAGACAGCTGCTGGAGCTGGACAGCTCTGGAGGAGACAGCCATAAACAAAAGTGGATTTACCTTCACTCTTATCTTCTTATTGTCATGTTTCTCAAGCTATCAAAGGGTGCTCAAATAGTGGTAGTGGATAGTGCTGTAATGTACTGTAATTCTCTCTTATTTGACTGCTGATTGGAGAAAAATGTTCTTTTTATTATGGGTTAGGGTTAGGGTCAACCCTGGACATCCTGTTGTTAGGCGGACAACCAGGTGGAAAAAAGTCTTTATTTAGTGTTTCAACAGGAAGAAGGCTTCTGTCAGTTGACCGTCACTGCTTTTCTTTCCTTGTCCCGTTAATAAAGTTGATCGATGTATAAAATATGGAGTACCAACACCACAAAGCCATTGAGGCTTTCATCATACAAAAACCAAGCCAAGAGCTGTATATTTACAGTTAATGGTTTGCTTATTGAGGTCATACAGAGGTATCAGCATTAAATTAAGACTGTTTCATAACAGTTAAAAGTTCTGTGAAACATGTTTAAGTTTATTTTTTAAAACAAAACTAGTCACATAATGAGTATAAGGCCATGGCTGTGCAGTGGGCACTTGTCAGGTTAGACAACTAACAACGAGCTTAGCTACTGCTTGTCCAGCAGAGGTTAGCTAGTTTCCTTTCACAGACGCTAAACTGCGTCTCAGTCTCAGCAATAAAGTTTAAACTGTCTACAAATTCAATTTCATAAAGGCTCATAAAACACCCAAAACAGTTTAAAATACAGTGTGGTTGTCTCTTCTATTGCACCAGTGCTTCCCTAACGTATCATTCCACTGACAAACTGGAGACAAAACATCCCAGCAGAAATTATATCTTGTTCCTGTTTTCTGATTGGCTGTAATCATGCACTTATGAGGACAATGGCAAACACACAAATCAACTTATGGAGAGGAAAATAGAGTTTGGTTTGTTCAAATAAAATAATTACTTGAGTAATGCTAATCATTTCTCAAAACATTATCAATGAGCCTCCAAAGAAGTTTTTCTGTGTTCAGAATGTCCCATCGTACTCCAAAGATCACTGTACAAGTATGACCCCATAGGTTACTGCAATTTAGCAATACCACATAACACTAACCTGTAGAGTATGGCCTCTTGAAACAGCTGCATCCTGTCCCAGTATGTCTCTGGTTCAAAACCTGTTTGATGAATTAACCAGACAGATGCTGAGACTCAGCTACTGTACATAACACACATGTGAACACAGCATTCAGTCAGATGGCTTCTGTACCTTCGAAAAGGTTGTCACTAGTGTTCTTCAGCAGACAGTGATAATTCAAAGGAATGAAGAGCTGGGCTCTCAGTGGATCTCCGTACAGGTACGACGTCAGTGCAAAGGGAACCTCCAGCACTGGGACTAACAGGAAACCGCAGGAGGCTGCCTTCCTGTGCCACCCTTGAACCTGGCAGACATTAACTGGTTTTAAACAATACTTTTCTTCCAAACTGTTCCTTCATTTGACCTTTTGTTATGCCTCCGTGCTAGTGATAGCCGCGGCCGGAGGCACTATGTTTTCAGGTTGTCCAACTATTTATATGTCTGTCCGTCCCGTCCTTGTGATATCTCAAAAATGTCCGGAGAAATAGTCACTGTGACCGTACAAAACACATTTTTGGCCACAACTAAACAATTCAAAGAAAAATTATGAAAAGAGGATGGAATGATAAAGTAATGAGATTAAATATTATTCAATGTCATAGATCAGGAACAGAAACTTGAACTGTGTGTGGAGGGATAATATGGGGACAACATTTTCACATCTTAAACTACTGTGTACTGAGGATTTATTCCAACCAAACCACAATAGTGATTTTGTTTATGCTGCGATCAGTAAACAAGGTGATTACAATTGTCTTGGTTTGACAGAAGACAGAAACTCAAAATCAGACGCTGTGCGGTTGTATTCTTCTGTTTGGCATAAGTATATTTCCTTTCTTGACATTTTGTGAGTTTATCTTACTCATTTATTACACTGAAAACTTAGATCTTATGCCATGTATCTGACAGCTGAAACTATAGTGGCTATTTCCTCTTGAGGTACAACGTGGTATAAGGAGACAGGATGGGCTGAGGCTAGATGGTTATTAGGGGTGGGAATCTTTTAGCTGGAAGCAACTACAGCCATGCTTCCACATGCTTTCTGTTAAAGCAGAGGCTGCCAGGTGAATGCTGCGCTAAGCCATTTTTATGTTTTTTTTGTTATGGGTGCACCATCGACTGTCCTGGCACTGCACTTCTGCAATTACGAGTTCCGCCTCTTGCGTTCCGTTAACATTACGTTGTCAATTAACATTTAGAAAATCGATTTTTTGACTTTTGTGAATCGATTCAGAATCGTCCACAGCCGCATCACGATGCATCTAAGAATCGATTATTTCTTTATGCTAACTTGAGTAGATATTTCTGGAACACAAAACAGATAGATTGATGGACAACCTGAAAACATAATGGCCATGGCATACAAAAAATGGCATTTAAAATAGTTGGAGGGTGGGGAGGTGTCTAGTTACCATCTCAAAGAGCACTGCAGCAGTGGCAGCCATCCAGTGCAGCTTAATCTCAAAGGCAGCATTAAGGGAGAAGTTTCCATGATAATAACAGCTGCACCATTCAGTTCGGTCACTGCGGTTGTTAACGTCCACATCCAGAGTGACTGTCTTCTGCTCTGGGACTGTAGCAGCTGGAGGACAGACGGAGGGAGGGAGGGTGGGAGGTGTACAAACAGGAAGACAGGAAGCAAAGGAAGCAACAGAGGGGGAGATGAATGGCATGATGGACAGGCAGACAGAGGAGTGACAGCACAGGTGGTGAGCATGGATTGAAATTAAATGTCATACGATGAGCAGCTTTGTTATTCAGTGTGTCAATTACAGATGTTAAAGACATTGACACACTGAGCTATCTGATAATATGAATGCTTACAGGGGAAGTGAAAACAGAATTAATGTCTAAGTCAACTCAGTTCAAAGTGAGGTTTCCTGGTATCATAAATAACACTTAGAATAACTAAAAAGCTATGAATGCAGCCAGTGTGTGATAAATGATTTCAGCATCACATTAGGTGTACTCCAAGGGGTCAGACAGCAAACTGAGAAAGCACTTATTTGCATGTGTTGCTGATGAATGAAGCTTTGCGCGATCGCATGAAGCAAGAATGAAGCCGAGGCAGAAACAGTGTCACAACGTGCTGTGCTGTGATAGTGCTTCATGCTGAAGAGCTCGGAGGAGAGCGACAGGTGAGGATACTGCACACCACAGCACTACTAAACCACAGCCACCAATAAATACCACAGCATGCATTGAAACAGCACACATACTGTCCACTGCTCCTGGATCAGCTGCACCACACAGCATGCACTGATTGGATGGTGGAGGTGGAAAAATTTGATCGTGACCACATCACACAGAGGCAGAGCCCATGTGGATGGAGGGATAAGACTGCAGCTACAGGAGACACTCATCATACACTTCACACTAGAGAACACACCACCAGCTGTTCCATGCAGATCTACAGTCCACTGTCAGGAAGCTGAGTCCACCAACAAGTCATGAGATGTAACACTGTGGGATGGAATACGATTTCCTGTGAATGAAGTTGTGATGGTAAATGGTATGTCTGTTTTTATGTAAGTGTAGGGCTCATTATTTTTGTTTTATTATTATATTATTAAATAAGGGTAACTCCACCACTTAAACACATTAAAGTGGGTTTACAGGTCTTGGGGAGTGCCGCTGCATATGTGAATGAAGTAGTATAAAGTATTGTTCAAAATTAATAGAGCAGAACTAGAGATATCACATGCTTTATTCCATACATTCTTCTGCCTCTTTAAAACCTTGTGCTTACATTACCCACAATGCAACTCAGCAGCCATCAGTGGAGGCTTTTCATCACAAAAGGCTTTATATCACCTTTTTTCACAAACGCAGAAGCACTCTCCAAGACCTGTAAACACACTTTAATGTGTAAACTTGGTGGCATTACCATTCAACTTGACTTCTTTTAGACATTCAAAGTAGAAACCTGCGTTTTGAAAAACACCATCTCTCAGTGGACCATTACCATACGTGGTACGTGTTCTTTTCTGACTTGCAAAGATCTAATTTGCTTATTTACATTTTTTTTGTCCATTTTTCTCGACATTTCAAATGAGTGAGAGCACTGTATGAGTTGTGCTTGTTACAAGAAAAACATACAGTGTATCAGCAAATGACTGCTGGGAGGACTGATTCACTCCCTTGCAGTAGACATGGTTGCATCAGTCCTCCTGATTGGCCCTCGGGGAGTGTGGTCTGCTCTAAACACTTGCAGGTATTTAATGGTAAAAACTGGCATAGTCCAAGAATAATGAGCCTCAGACAGATGTGGATGAAAGCTGTATAGAATCACCCACTGGAGGGTGCTCAGTACTGTCCTTGGTCATGTGAAGGGCAGGGCAAACTGTACTGCCACAAAGTCTGCATAAATAATGCAGTACTTAGCAGAAGAAAGAGAACCATGTAGGATTTCTGTTTGTACGTTTAGCTTCTATGTACATGAGTACCGTACTTTCCGGACTATAAGCCGCTACTTTTTCGCCATGCTTTGAACCCTGCGGCCTATACAACGGTGCGGCTAATTTATGGATTTTTACAGCTAACGGCCACTAGGGGACCTCCTCAATCTATGGATTGTACAGGTTACGTCCCTCACCTTTAACGCCTGGTTTATTATTATGCTTCTGCGTCGCGGCGACAGCGTAGCTACGTCGTCGACCCTACACCGTCATTGAGCATTCGGAGTTCTGCGTCGAGGGAACGCGTTGTTCTGTCGGTGGACGTCATCAACGTCAGTGATTCAGGTTTGTTATGCTAACAACACATAGTCAGACAGGTGGCGGTGCTAACGGAGCTAGCAGCTGTCTGTCAGTCTGACCGAGAAGTTTCTCACTTTACTTCGCTCTTAGTTGAATTAAATGACATTCATGTTGTCTTTAACTGTCCGTGCGAACCAGTCCGCAGCTTTGTGCGTCTGTTTGTGCGTCTCTGACTCTTGCGTGTTGACGTTTGCGTGGTCATAGGTTATGCAAATATGCAACTTGTTTGTTGAAATGTTAATAAAATGGAAGCTTCCCCAAACAGCAGTCTCTTCCCCGACAATCTCCTCTGTGCACGAGCCTTTACATATGGTAATTAAACGCTAAAACACCTGCGGCTTGTAATCGGGTGCGGCTTGTATATGTACACATTTGTGTTTTTCCCTAAAATTGGCTGGTGCGGCTTATATTCAGGTGCGCCTTATAGTCCGGAAATTACGGCACATATGTTCTAGGTACATGTACCCTCTCTGCCCTATGGTGCATGTAAATATTGGACCCAGGCAATTCTCTGAACTGGACTGTATGATCAACATCAGACTGGATGAGTGAGGACATTGCAGCTCCTGTGCGGTGTGGGCTGGATCAGGAGGATCAGGCTGGGTGTACCTAGCAGTGCGGCGGCCTGGCTGCGTCCTCCAAAGCTGCGGCTGAAAGAGCTGTGCCTACTTGCGTAGGAAGCTGGCCGGCTGGGTAGCCAGGGCAGGAGGAAGGCTGGAAGGTCGCAGGGTCGCCGCTCCTCCAACACAAAGGCCACTTCAAACCACTTCCTCTGGAACAGGGCAAAGTCCTCTAGGGCTGCAGCAGACCAGCCTCCAGTTGCCGAGGGTGGAGGCTGGGATGTCAGGCCTGCATAGGACGGGACAGACACAGTTTCTTGACAAAACCCACTGGAAACCTTTACATGAGTTAGCTGACAGTAATTTGGATAAATAGATATAGTGCATGGGTATACTGTACAAGCATGTGCAAAACTGCATGAAAGCAGTGACCAGCATGGAGTGTATCTTAAATCCATTCACCATCCTTCTCTCCCACGATTCTGTAGAAGTAGAATCCGTAGACAAATGTGCGCATGGCATCTCCAGAAGCGTGGGCCACCAAACCTTCATCCAGCATTTTCTACACAAACCACACAGACAGAGACAGGAGTAGGCCGTCTACCAGGGCCCGTATTCACAAAGACTTTTATCTTAACGTTAGGAGCACTCCTAAATCGGACTAAAAGTTTTTACGTAGGAGTTGTTTCTTAAAAGTAATTCACAAAGCCACTGAGACCTACTTTTAGTTATGAAAACAGTGAACTCCTAAACTAGAAGTAACTCTCTGTTGCTATGGATGACGTCATTTTATAAGGACGCACTTAGAAGCGGTGACAACGGTGATTGGTTGTTCAGTGACAGGGCATCCCATTGAAAAGTGATTTAGGCTACGCAATGCATGAAGTGAAAATAAGGAAGTTGCCTACAAGCCCATGACAAAGCCTATGAAAAGATATTGGATAAAGAAATGTATTTATGAGGAGAATTTGTCCAGTATATTGTAACATGCGTCAAAGACAATTTGTGTATTGATGGAATGCACCTTTTTCTGATTGACAATTCGCACAGGACTAGCATAACCTGGGGACCTCCTGTAATTTGTAATAATTGCGGAGGTCGTCTGTGATCTTAATCCCGTGAGAATCTGCCACGTCTGTAATTTGTAACGTAAAAATTCCACCGCAAATGACCTACCATATTTCACCAAACACAGAGGTCATGTGGTATTATTAGTTTTTTTGTGTTTTCCACACCTTTTTTCTGCCTTTTTCCTGGTGGAGAATTATGGAGGCTGCGTTGGGAATTATAAATGAAAGTTTTGACAGCAAATTCAGGAGGCTCATCAGAAGAGCGAGAGATGATTAGATGGATTACAGTCATGGCAGCATGTGGTAAGGAACACTTTTCCATCTTTCAACAGGCTCACCAGTTATTATATTAAAAATATCCATATCTAACCGTTGTGCTGCTCCAGTGCGATCGACCCGGGGGATAATGTCAGTAAATTCCAGTTAAACACAGACTTCGCTTATCCTGTGCGAATGCGCTGCACGAAACACAGACGTGGTGGGATCATTTCTGAATCACTTGAGGTCCCCAGGTAATACTAGTCCCGTGCGAAGAGCTGCATTTTCCCCGTAGCCAAATACCGGAGTGTTGCCAAACATTTTAACTCTGGCGTTATTGGATTGTTTCGGTTTGTTGGGAACGTTTTTGCGTCCCTTACCAACTCAACCACAACTTCAATCCCTTCGCGGTCCATCCGACATCGTTTTAATAATTCCCTGTCATTTAGCGTCTCCAACACATTCGGCTGTGATCAGGTCTTAGCGAGTTAGGAGTCCTCTGGACTACTTGTAAGGTCTCCCAGACTTAGGTGCTACTTTTAGGCCTAAAATGTTTTGTGAATAACTCTTATTTTCAAAAATGAGGAGTCCTAAAGTTACGACTGACACGCCCATTATTTTTAGGAGTTGCTCCTAAATTCGTCTGTTGGGAGCTACTTTTAGCCTTAAGATTCTTTGTGAATATGGGCCCAGATCTCTAAAGCTTGCTAACTAATTCATGTTTGTTCTGTCTGGGCACAAACCAAGAGGAACAACTAGTCTGTAAAGTCTGTAAAGTTGAGGTCTTTTATCTATTCTTTGCTACCAGCAGTGACTTCCGGGTTAATCACCTCACCATTTCAACATCAAATTCTTACCTGCATGATATCCACCGCCATCCCTTGTGTGGCCACGCCCTCCACATTGTTGACCAACCAATGAACGACCTCTGCGCTAATAAAGCAGTTCAGTGGTAGACCCTTCTGCTCTGCGAGCAGCTGCACACCTGTCCTGTTGTACCAGACAGCACAGACATTATGCTACCTGAAAAACGTGTTCTCCAAATACCAGATAAAAAAGGGTTAAATCTGGACAAGAGACTTCAAATAACATGATTCCTACAGATTTCTCATTTCAAAATGTGTTCAGTCTCATGCCATACTTGCCTTACTCTGGACAATATGGTCTGGTCTCTGACAAAGTGACTAACATTTTGCTCCAAACTCCATGAAAAACACTCTGCTTGTGTGATTATTATTTATGTTCACAAATTCAGACTTTTAAATTTTGAAAACAGACTAGGGGCTCGTCTAGAAACACAAATATGTTTCCATACTTCTCCAGACTTGATAATTACCTTAAATTTCACACTTTTCCATACTACGTAGGAACTAGTGGTGTCATGATCCAAATTCACAAACTGAATTGTTTCAATTTAACTTTTTTTCAGCACTGGCAATTCTGCCATTGTTAGACCATTGCATCTGGATTAGTTAAGATCAACAGATCATTGGTTTTATGTCCAGACAGATCTCATTTACATTTTAAAACCCTTTTAAAAGATAGGGGTATTCCACAACAACAGCTTGACTTTGTCCTACAAATTACACCAACTTCAGCAATTCAACAGTAAACAACAAGAGATAAAATTTAGCATCACAAATCCAAATCCACCTTTAAATTTTGGTCCATTTTTGTTTTAGAATGGAAATCATGACACCCCGAGTGGGAATCCTGAGATAAGTTAACAGAAAAAGCTAGAAGTCTATCAGACATTACATTATAATACATTCAAATTTTACTCAAAACATTGTTGCTGGAAGTGACTGCCAAATACACACAACAAGAAATCTTACGTGGGATGTTTGATGGCTTCCAGGATCTCCAAAAGTGTTGAGGAAGAGGACAGAGAGAGGGCTCCCGCTGCAGACTGCCCACTGTAAAAACATCCCTGATCAGCGCTGGACAACATGTTACTGTTTAGTGTCATTATCAGGAATTTATGATCAGCTTATCAGCTGGTCTCACTGGGGTCCATAAACACAACTTAAAAACAAACATTAAGACACAATTTAAACGTACTAGGATAAAGTAAGTTTTCAGTTCCAGTTTATTTACTGGTAAATTTTAACTGAGCAAAATTACATTTTATGTCATAAAATAAAAACATCCAAGACACAATTACCGAAGCTTGTTTAAAGCTGGGTTTAGTAAGGCCGTAAAAACAATAGCAAGTCAATTTTTGAAAGTATCTAACGAGAAAATTCCTCCTCCCTTCAGAGCCACTCTCCAAAACACATGAACGTGCACTGCCTGGCTTCAGACTGCCTCTTAGCCCTCACTGCTAGCCAGTTGGGAGATGTGTTAGCGGCTAGTTCGCTACATTCAACAAGCTGACTGAGCCTTTAAGACCAATAAATACATCAAAGAATTGTGAAATAACACAGTAATTTAAACACAAGCAATATAGCCACCACAAACATACCTCAGTGCGAAAAAGCCTACCCAGCACTACAGTTACTCTGGGTGTGTGCTTCATGCTAACATTAGCCACAGAAGGAGGCTGTTGCTTTCACCACAGCTCTGTTCAGCTCAGGATGTGTGCTTTATTTTAACATTAGCTGCAACAGTCTGTCACTGCTGCTGCTCACTTGTTCTTTGGCTCAGGGCCTGTGTGTCTTGTGCTACTCACTTATCAAGCTGCTTAAGAGCAGGCTCAGTGGTTGTGTACTTTGAGTGCAACATGTCATTGTCATCTCTCACAGGTAAGTAAACACACCTCACAATATCATGATGAGTATAAACAACGACCCTGGCTATTGTTAATATTCATCATTGTCAAGATAGTAAGTTAACTCTGGTCATATGCAATGACTGCACAGGGTAGTGTGTGCAGGCAGGCAAATACGTACAGTCATGGTCAAAAGTTGATGTCCACTTGTTGTGTTGTTTTTGTGACAAAGCAGTTTGTGTTCCACTCATTCCGTTGCACAAAAATGAGAGCTGTAGGAATCATTGGAACTGAAGACTGCCATAATGTACATGTTCTTTACAAGTGGACAGAAACTTTTGACCACAACTGTTGGTAGACAGATAGCCTGTTCAGTCTTTTTATAATGGCCAAATGAGATGATTGGATGGGTTTATCAGAGGTCTATGAAAGCTACAGTTACTAGATTTTGTTCTTTTATTGTCAAAGCATTTGATTTATCAACTGCTGTCAGGATGTTAAGAGATATTCTACAAATATCAAAAAAAATGCTTCTAGATTAACTGAACAACCCCAGCTTTAAAGTAATCAACTATTACACTGCGTTAACAATCATTTTTACATGCTGGATGATTTTTAGAGCTGTGAGGAGCATCCCTGCAGTATGATCTAAGAGGTTACCTGGTGTCTGCAGAGCTGCTGCCGGCTGCCGTCTCTCCTGCAGGCTGTGCTGCTGCTCCAGCTGTCACTGCTGGTTGGACTCCTTTATCTGCAGCCTCGCTGGCTTCAGCAGGCAACTATACTTCAAAAAGTGAGTTGCTTCAGTCAGTATGCTCCAAACTAAAACACTTCCTCATTTACATCTAGTGGTATCCAGTCATGCAGATGTCCTTTTTTATAGACCAATACTGGCCTGTCACAGGTAAATCGATATCATCTATACAATATGTTGTTCAACATGCACTGATATGAAAACAGATTAAAAAAAAAATGTGTCTCTTTCCATAAACCGTCTCAGTTAAACAACAGAGCAAAGAAAGTGTGCTGTTAAAAACTTACAAACTTACAATGTAAAGCATCAAAGGTCATTTTAAGTACTGTTAATACTACAAACACAACCCCACAGACCTCACTGTATAGAGGAGGCATATACAGCGTGTGGATGGATAGCACTGAAGAAATGTGTGGAAATAAGTTCATTTTTGGTTAACAGCCAAAAACAGGAGACTCAACAGCTGAAGTGGAGCTAATTAATGTATATGACCTGTTTTGTTTGTTTATTGGATATAAACATCTAGTGTTAACAACTTCAGTTCTTTCTTACACTTTTTGTCACATCACTAACTTTTCATGGTGTCAACATTTTTGTCAGTGCATTACATTCGTCACCACTAAACTTAAGTTTCAACAACTTAAACCATCACAGAGGTACTGTGGATTAATTATGATCCCAGAGTTTGACAATGTCACTATCTACCAGCAGGCACTACAGTACTGAACACAAAGTACAAACTCAATGAAAGTGAGAACTGGAATCTGACAAACATCATGTGACTCCAACATATGGGTTTCCGCACACCATGCTCATGCAGATTGTGTTAGAGGAGCTACAGCACAGACACACAAACACACACAACAAAAACACAGCTTCAGTGATGTCCAGGGACCTAGTTACTGACCTGAGAGTGATAGATGTAGGAGGAGCGAGGGCTACGTATAAAATCCAAAATAAAGGCAGCGTCCTGTCAGCATACAGGAGGAACATAACCCAGAATCAAACACCCAAAGCTCAGCAACAGAACAGAACAGAGGCATGGAGAACAAAGCAGATGGAAGGAGAAAAACAAAACCCCACTCTGAAGCACCAACAAAGATGAACCAAGCATTTGCTGCTGATAAAAAATACATTCAGATGTGTCTGCAGAAGCAAAAACATCTCTAATAAACACACAGGGAACAGACACTCACCTTGCGGGGACTGTCTACATATGTGGGAGCAGTAGCAACATTTGACAGGTCGCTGACGGCTGTTGAAGGCTTAGCCTGCTGCTGCTGCTGTTCATCCAGCGCCCTGACATGAAGCAGAGAGAATGTAGTTAAAACTGAGATTCAAAACTCCAACACACACGTTAGTCTGCAGTCCCATGAGATACTCACTTCTGGTTCTGCTCCATCTCTAGTAAGGCTGACAAAGCCGAGGTGCCTTTCTTGCCTTGTGGGGGGGCCACAGGTTCAGTGGGATATGAGGGGAGAGGACTGGTAACCTGCAGTCCTTTCATTGGTGTGCCCTTCTGCTGTGGGACAGAAACAGAGGGACATGAAACATGATCACTCTCTTATGCTGATTAGAAACTGTATTTGTGACAAGTAATCTGTTGGACTGTTTTCAGGGTGCAGCAGAGACGTATCTTAAGAAATGTATCTTTGCTGTCTGCAAACTTCAAGCAGACTTAAGTCTCAGAAGTCGATTTTCATAGCATACTCACATGAAATGAATCCAAAAATGTTTGTATTGGTCAATCAACTACAGGTTTTCCCATGAAATGTCTTGCTACTTAGTTACTTTTCACCAGATATTAGGACTGCATGATATATCATCTCAGCATGTGCACATATGGGTAATAGTCACATTGTGGGATGTGCCATGTTAACTAAAACTCGTCCTGCTGCAGCTTTTTTTGCTTCTCAATATAAAACTAAAATCTTGCTCGACTCTCATTTTCCAAAATCCCATCTACCAGAGAAGTCTGTGTGATATAACATAATGTGGAAAAACAAAACAACATGATGTAACCTGAGGGAGCCTCACCCTGATGATCCTGTCGGAGCGATGGCGACGCCGAATGCGGTTAAGGCCCTCCAGGAAGCGAATGAAGCCATCCAGCAGAACCCCATCCCCACTGCCACCCATCCCAGCACCTGCTCCCTCCCCATATACATCCCAGTGCCCCTCCCCGTCTGCCATCCGCCGAGCTCCCCCGGCTGGCAGCAGGAGGAAGCGAGTCCTCCAGAACTTCAGAGAGTCGATTAAACTGTGGAGGACAAGGGACGACAGAGAGCTGTATCTTACTCATTCCATTGTTATATCATTTTATAACTGTATTAAAAATAAAGTACATATATATACATCCAAGTGTATAAAAAGCAAAGTGCTCACATCTGAGTGGTAATATAAAGTACACATGATGTGCATGTGTTTGTCTGTATGTTTGTACCTGAAGTCCTCAGAGCCAGCAGAACAGATGTACTGGTCCAGGTAGTTCCACTTGTATTCCTCCAGTCTCTCGTGACCAAACTCCACCCAGCAGGACACAAACTGAGCATCAGAATGTGGAGGACACAGGCTGTAGCTGTACTGGATCTGAGCTGATTCGTACGGATATCTTAGACACACATAAGCACAGGACAATCAGCTTTGTAGTTATTTCTAGTTGGTACTCTAATTTTCTGGTATTCTGGGAGAGGAGGCCCGGAATGCCAAGCCAAGTGGAAAACACAGCCCTGAGACATATGACTCAGAACTCAGGACCTATAATGGACACTGGTCCTCCTTTTCATTGGAATGCATTGGAATCCAAAATCAGCCATGATTAAATGCTGAGAAAGCCCCTCTTTGTTTGGAATAACAATTTAACGTCTGACATGTTCACTTACTTCTTGAATCCACAAACTTTCGGAATATTTCCCGGATAACTTGACAATATTAGAGATGTCCTAAGTGGTCTCACACTTTTGGACCCCACTATATATTAAGAAAGCTTTTTTGTTTGACTGTCAGTCAGCCTCTAGACAGCATCCTTTAAAATCCTCTCACTAGCTTTTTATTAAAAGATGTAATAGTTTTTACTTTAAAGTTTTTGACAGTTAATGTCGAGATACACTTAGTGTTTTAATGCTAGTTGGAACACTACCTCTAATCTCTCGAGATGCTTGACCCATTCGGGAGCATCGGCATGGCATAATTAATCCTATCTGTTCTCAAGGTTGCCAGTCGTACTCACTTGGGCAGGTAGCGAGTAACAGTGATAATTTTGTCTTTGAGGCAAACTTTATGGAAGGTCCGGCCCATGCTGAGCCAGTAAACAGTCTCCTCCTCCTCTGCTCGACGCAGAGACACCAGACCTGAGAACACAAGATGAAAGAAGACACATGGAGTCACCATGGCTCTGTTGACATCTTCTACTGAAATGTCTTTTCAGAGACAAACTGTCTGAAATACTGAAACCAGTGTTTGCACACTGTTGCTCCATAACAACTCATAACAAGTATCTATTAAGTTGCAGTATAATTGAGAATATTACTAAAAGGTGGACCAGGTACATTACGGTGAAGATCCAATTTCAAGAGATAACTTTACACGAGGCTATTTGAGAAATAAGCCGTACTTAACGATCCCTTAATAACTCATCAAATAACACACTACAGTGGTCAACCTAAAAATTTGTAAGACTTAAAAAACAATACATCAGACAGAAACAAATGATGTCAGACTTTAATTTACCTCTGGAGTAAAGAGGGCTACTGCCGAGCGGAGTGGCCACAGAGGGCTGTGGTTTCCTGTTACCGGTTTGGACGATGATCTGGTATCCCTGCATCAACCTCTGACAGATAAACTCCTCAAACACCTGAGATGCACTCATCACTGGGGCTTCATCTTCCCTCCTGAGAAAGAGACAGATGCATGGGAAGAGATGAACACACAATCTGAGCCTTGGTTTGCTTAATGCTGGTCAGGGGAGTTCTTATGCAGAGGATTTTGTTACGAGCAATAGGATGTACATAGAATGTACATATGTAAATCTGCTTATTTAGAAGGCAGGAAACATCTCAATTTGGTTTGCTGTAATGCCGTTGTTATCTTCACCTCAAATTTTAAAGGAGCCATTGTAGAAAGTAAGATCTCCATGTCTAGGCACTGGATGAATTTATCAAAACACTCAATCCATGGAGAAATAAACACAGCCTGTGTTCAGAAACGGTGGGCTCTATCTAAACCAAGATCAGCTTCCTGCTGTTCAAAGGACGCATTAGATGCGCCTACACAGGCAGGTTCACACCGCTCATACACTCTGATTTTATGATTAGATTAGCGGCTGCTGTCAGTTATTTTAAATATGTCACTGTAACAAATATGGTGGCACGTTTTAATTAACAAGACTAAAAGCTCCAGTAGCTGTAGCAGCAGCAGCAGCTCCTCCTCCTCCTCCTGATTGTATAATGGTGGGACAGAGGGTCCACACATCCCTGCCCCTCACTGAAGATGAGTGCTTCTGGTTAATATGTTTCAAGTCCTGGTGCTCCTGGCTCATAGAGGGAATGGGAGACAACACTCGGATTGGTTTGATTTATGTTCCGTGTAAAGTGTTTTCACAGGTCTTAGGAAGTACTACTGGATATATGAAACAAGGTTGTATAAAGCCTTTTATGGTTCTGAAGGACTTCTACAAGGCCGTGATGTCACAACCATACAGTTATGACCCTCAGTCCCCGAAACAACAAAGATTCTTGGTCTGAACAAAAAGGGTGTAGGTGTGGTTTCAAAGGTGGAGGCTTAAATAATAATGGCCCTATAACAAACTCAACAGAGAAAGAATTGGAAAGGCTCTGTAAACCTCTGTGTTATAACTGTGTGAACCCCACTTAAAACCAGATTAGGTCACCATCTACCATATTGCTGGACAGTTTCTGGTCTGGTCGAAAATGTGTCCAGTTCATTACTGGGCTAGTCAGGGGTAGGGCTTATAATATAAATTTCTGGATATGAAATGCTCATGTGCAAATTTAAATTTGATTTGGGATTACCATTTGAAATGTGTTTTTTAAATTTTTAAGATGAGGTCGGTAAATTGGAAAAACTGTCAAGCCCAGGCTAGATTTTGAAGGTATCCAGCCAGTGAACCCTGCCCCCCTGCACTCAGGTCTCCAACCCCAGCTTTAATGCTTCTTTCTTTCTTTCTTTCTTTCTTTCTTTCTTTCTTTCTTCAACAGGATTATTCCTAGTTGTGTTGTGAAATAATTAAATACATTTTTTTTATTGATTTGTTTCACTTTTAATTTCTATTTTTGATTATGGCCTGAAATATCTTCCATACAGGACGCTTTGAGTGCTTTGAAACTGGAACTGTGAATTTCTAAACAACCATTTCGGACTGAATGTGTGAATGCACCATGTTCATACAGTAGATAAACAATAAGCAGACTAATGGTTACCTTTAATCATTAACTGATGTTCGTATAGTCAATTCTTTAACACCGAGGTGGATGAGGAAACCAGAGATGAACTCCTGACTCAGCAGTGAGTATTAGTACTGTGTATATGTAGACCTAATTGATGTTCCTTGGCTAGATCTTGGGAAAGATTTCTCATGTTTCCGCCCTTCAGACTTGTTGCACTTTTGGCAATGCATTGTTTGCAGACTTTCAGGCGCACTTTCATCGGAGCAGGTCTCTGTCTGTCTGCAGGCTGTGAGAGCTGCGGGCCTGTTAACACGGCGCTGAGGACATCGCTACATATAAACGTAAAAATGAGCTTCTAACCCTGACCCTAACCCTAACGGTTCTCTGCTCAATTCTAGCATTTTTCAGGAAAATATGACTGAATTGTGTACTGATTTTCTTTAACCCGATATATGGCAGAGAATGTAACGGTGCTTACCTTAGTCCCAAATAATGTTTGCAGTCTTCTATAGAGGCTGCATGGAGTTGCAACAAACAGAGAGCAGACTGTATGTAGCCTAAGAGGAAAAATTTAGGGCATAACATTTCCTTAAAGCATTTACTGCACCATTCAGTGCTGCTCCTACAGTTTACTGCTGTGTGACCACATAATAATTGAGGGCAATTGCTCAACATTTTGAACAGTTCCTTTCCCCAGTAGAATTTACTCCCTAGGGCCTGTGAATCAATGAACAGCTGCCAGTTGCAGGCACAAAGTTATTGGTTTCACTCTAAAGACAGACATCTTTCTACCTCTCCAAGTCACTGTGGGGCAGCAGGTCATAGCAGCCTTCAGTGTAGTCGTTCTGCAGGGTCTGACGGTCAGGGAAGTAGTCGGTGGTGAGGGGCAGACAAGCTGGTGTGGTCAGAGACTTCCAGTCCACCCCCACTGTGCAGCAAAAGCTGGGCACTGTCGGGGGCGCAGACAGCAGCAGGGCTTCAGGAGCACCCACACCATACACACAAATACAAACAAAAAATCCCCACAGCAGAGACAAATGCATGTACCCAGAGTGGAGTGGTACATGTGTGTGGGGGGCGGGGGTGAATACAGAAAGGTAGGGGAAGAACAGTGGGGTGGGTGAGGGGAGAGAGGGAGAGTATGACAATGTGAAGATGAAAAAACAAACAAAATAAAAAAAGAAAGTAGAAGAGAGGGGAAGAAAAAAACAAGGAAAGTGTTACTTTTACTGGCCTCGTTGCCCCTGCTGGTGATTCCTGAGGGGCCTGTGGTTGTGGAGCAGTGATCAAACATGCAGATTGTAGCCCTGTGACAATCAGTCTGTGATCGGCATCACTCAGAAGCTTGTGAAAAATGTGTCCTTAGCTCAGCAAAAGGTGTCAACTGTACAGTGACTGAGTGAATTTAAGCAGAGATATTGTATCATGCAAACATACAGATGGTAAGCAAAACAAAAATATTGTGCACAAGACAGATTTGTTTGAGAGAAAAAACAAGTTACAGTCAATCAAGAGAAATACACCACGCACACCGCCATGCAGGAATGAGATGTTCACACAAGGCTTGCTGAATGCAAACAAGTCATAGTGTTGAGAAATTATGGGAGTACCAATTAAATAGAGGACATTAAGACATGTTAATATTCTATCATGAGAATTAAGATCAACAGGAGGCCCAGAGAGAGATTTAAGAAAGAGTCAGACAGCAAAAGTGAGGGTAGAGAGGGAGGAGGAGAGGGTAACCCCAAACCACATGACCTGTATGAGTCGTTTATAGCTGCAACCCCTGGAGACAGACTCCCTGTGGAGAAACCTGTCTGCCAAAGCTCAATAAACTCTCACAGCTTAAAGATACCTCTGACGGTTTATTGCCATAATCAGTTGGGTGACAATCAATATGAACCCAATCCTGACGTAAGGCTAAATGACAATGTTTGTGACAGCTGACATGTTTATGCGTTTGTGAGGGTAAGACGGACTCACTTGGGTCAGCACCACTGAGAGAAAAGTCTTCAAACGAGGAGCCGCGGTTGGTTACAGTTCCTGTACAGACATCACATGAAAAACACATCTTAAATTTTCACAATCGATCAATGAGTCTTCGCAATGTCAAATAGGACAGAGAAAAAAAGTCCATCCCAGTTTCCAAGAAAAGGAAACTTCCTATCCAACCAACAGTACTGTCACACATGACAAAGAGAGGCAGCAAATCTTCACATTTGAAAGGCCGGAACCTGCACAATTTATTTACATTAACTAAATGATTCATTTAATCCATTAATCATTGCAGTGAACATGTCTGGAAACTAGACTGGGGCTGAACACAGCCTCTGTGACCAGTGAAGGTCAGTTTTCACATTCCAACTGTGTTAACTTAATGTTCCTGAGGACAGATAGTAATCTTCTCTATACAATCATGTGTTCGACAAAGTGTTGAACCAAGCCAGACCCTTGCTTGTGATCAACTAAGCCTTTTGAGGATGCTCCTTTCATACCCAACATGATACTCTCATCTGTTACCAGTGAACCGGTTTAATGTGGAATGTTCCAACCATGTGTTTTAGAAGCTTTTGTTTAGCAAACACTAAATATATTGTCTTTCTACTGTTTTCTATTGAGTTTATGTCAGAAAGTATTAGAAAATGATCACATTCAGTTTTTTTCTCTTTTGTCGGGTTGTAAAATAAATTCAAAATGAAAAGTGGCTCCATCATCATTTTCTTGCCTAAATTACTACTTTACATTCAAGACCCAAACCAACAGTGCATTAGTCCATCTCTCAATGTTTCTCTGTGCTTCTCTGGTGTCGACTGTGCTTTCCTTATCATTGCAAATAAAGAAGTGCTACAGAAAAGCACAGCAGGGGTTCAAATACTGAGTGTGTTTCAGGAGGACACTGTTTTTTAAACTGGCATATCACCACTGTTGTTGCTCCCTGGACTTCCTGTCAACTCCTCCATCCCTCCACCAATGTAAAGGCTGTTCTCTCCTGCTTGTCTTGAATTTGTTCGCCTTAACAAGAAGACAAACAAAAAGTATTTGAATCACTATGCATGCTTCAGGGAAAAATCCTTTACCAAGACAATTTATGTTCCTTATGGTTGGCCTTTCTAACCTTCCAGTGGCCTCATGATAGGCCAACTCCAGCAGCTCAGCTGAGGTGTGGGCAGGATCGCTCTGCTGGCTGCCCTGGAGTTCGGCCATGTTCTGTCTGGTCTGATGATGGATTTGGATTGCCTCTCCGGAGGGACCTGAGAATAACAGTGGCACATATAGTCTGGTGCTTGAAAAATGCCAGCATAACAGCTATAGTCTCTGGCTCTTACTTGTTTACAAAGTAGTTCTCTATCATAACTTAATGTGGCGGCAGGCTTGATGTTTAATGTGGCACTAAGTAACCACAGACTGGGGAGAATTCATTAAGAACATTTTGAAGTACCTTCCATTTGACTGATTCAGACTGTTGGTAATTGGAATATATGTTTGCTAGGGGTGGGAATCTCTTGGCACCTCACGATTCGATTCAGATTCCGATTCCGATTCCGATTCTGAGGTCAGCGATTCGATTCTAAACCGATTATCAATGCAACAATTTTTTTGGGTACATCTCTTCCTACTTTTGTGGTGATCATTAAAGAAAATCAACAGATTAATTACCTTCTCTAATATTTTATTAAAGAAGGCTTTTCTTTGTCACAAATAGATTTGACTTAAACACAGAATCCTCCTGTTACAGACAATGAGAATTTCCCTGGGAGAAAAACAATATACTGTAGCCTATATAAAAATAAAAAAGCAATAATCAATGCAGCTTGTATTTTAACACATTATGGACCTATGAAATCAGCTCTCATACTAAAACATGTCTACTTTTGGTCATAGATAATAAAAAAATTAACAGATTTTTTTTTTCTCTATGTGTCATTAAAGAAAAAGCTGCTCTCAGTCAAAGATAAGACTAAGACTTCTCTTATCACAAAATCCTCCTATTATGGGTGAAATTATGGCACCATATCCCAATGCTATGCCACTTTATGCCGCTCGCATTTCTGTAGCATGCCGGCGGCAGAAAGCAGATTGGGTTTTTCACTTAATACCATTGCTAACTGGTAAAGCTAGAGGGGAATAAGTGCATATGGACATTGATGACGCCCTTGACTATGACCAGGTAAAAATTGCCATTGTTGCTAAATATGACATTAACCCTGAGACCTATAGGCAAAGATTCAGAGGTCAACCCGGATGAGAGTCCCAAGGAGTTGTATGCAAGGCTGAAGAAGCTTTATGGGAAGTGGATCCAGTCGAAAGGTTAAACTGTTCAAGAAATTGGTGAAATGGTCATATTGGAACAATATTTGAGAGAGCTGTCCCCTGAGCTTCAGGTTTGGATCCGAGAGCGTGACCCAGATCCAGCAATGGAGGCTGCTAAGATGGCTGATGTCTTTGTGGCTGTCAGAAAAAAGGGACAACAAACAAGGACAGCTACAAATTGCCCAAACAGTACCCTCAGAGGCCAGTGACCAGTGTGGGTAAGCCTCCTATGGGGGAGAACCAGCCAGCTAGCACACCATTGAAAACTGTGGGTAACAAGCCAGTTTGTTATCTCTGCAGACTAGAAGGACGTGCTTCTGTATAATAAAAACTGAGCTCCAGAGGAATGCCGAATCACATATTTATTAAGGCTAAAAACACAGGCAGTGAATGATCCTCACAAGTCATCTGGAGCTTAGTTTTTATTATACAGAAGCGCGTCCGGCAAGTAAAGTGTTTCCCTCGCTTAGCCTCTCGGCGACCACTATTGTTCCATCCATAGTCGCCTAACATTGTCAGCAAAATGAGACAAACTAAACTGGACTGGAGCCGCGAATGAGCCAACAAGTCACGTACGTATCAACGCGGAGCAAATGGAAATAGAATGATTAATCACACACACGGACGCCTCACAGCACATCAGCTGGAAACAACGCATTGTGATCAGCCGTATGTAACCTGCTGTTACGTTGGTCTGTTGCAAATAGTTTGAAATGGTTGCTGATGAATGGAAATCAGCGTGTGCCTTGGTGTTTTCACTGACGCTGATGAAGAGGAGTTCTGATGCAGTGTTTGGACTGATGCGTCTGGTCAGTGTGGGTTTGCGCAGCACTGGACTGATTGATGAAGATATTATCCCACACAATTCTTGTGGCTGTTGATACTGCTGGCTTTGCATTGGAATCTCATTGTGATCATTATTTTGTGCATGAAAAATGAGTGCTACAAATGCTGGTTCAACTGTTGGCAAACCTGAAGAGAAAAGAAAAATAATTCTCACTGAAAAGGCCATGATGAATTAAATTGAATCAATTCAAAAGGAACATAAAAGGAAAGTGGATGAAATAAAACACATTATCTCAAAGAGCTCATGGGGGATGAAAAAAATGTTTCACTGGTCAAATCTCAACAGAATGATTTCAAGCAACTGTCTGATAATGCTACTGCTTTGCATGAATCTCTGATGTTGTTAATTCCCATGGATGAACAGCAAAAACAAGAGCTATGGTTTTCAAAGGTCAATAAACACAAGGAAGCATTCTGGATGTTAAAGCATGGTTTAAAATAATCAACATACCTCAAGGTGAACCTTTGTTGGAAACTCACATGGCTGAAAGGCCCCAGCAACAGGAAGCCTTATCAGTGGAAAAGGATGCACATGAGGTTGTGGAAACTGGACAACAGCCTCAATTTCACCAAAATCTTCAAAATGATGATCAGGATGAAATAGCACCATGTGACAGCATTTCAAATCAAGGCAGTGTTAAAGATAGCATAAAGTCTAATGTGTCATCAACTGCATCTGCACGTCTCAGAGCTGAGGCTAACATGGCTGCCTTGCTTGCTCGGCAAAAAATGCTCAAGGAAAAGCATGCTCTTGAAGAGCAAGAAGAGCAAATAAGGAAACAAAAGGAACGGCTCCAACTTGAAGCAGAGATAGCTGCATCCATGGCAAAAATAAATGTTTCGAGAACCTCTGGATCAAGTGTAGGGAGGGCTTCTTCTAAGAAACTGGTTAGCGTGGAGTCTTATTTTGAGAAAAGACTTAATATCCACACAGAGCCTTTTGTACCACATAAAGATGGAAAGGATGGAGGAGGACTACAGCCTGTGCTAAGAACTTTAAATCCACGCTTTGGAGGTGCAAGATCAAAGCACTCTGAAGGAGCCAACTGTTTACATCAGGGGCCTTTAAGGCCCCCACACACTGCCCAGACGTCCAACTGCCTTATCCGACCACTCGGCTGCCTCTTGTCTGACCCATTCGGCACAAAAGTTGCATTGAAACGCACCGCTTCGACGTGCTGCCTACTCCACAGCAGCGTGTATGTTCTGCGCTTGCGCGAGATGCAATAAGCAGCTGGCGCTTGTGTTGTGAGTTGTAAAGGAAAGGCTTATACACGCAGCTCTCTTTACTTTCCCTCAAAACGAAACTGAACTATTTCAGATAAAAACAGCTGCATACTAAACATGCAGCGAGGCATTACCAAACGAACACAGATTAATTTGTCCTGAACGGACATAATAACAGCCAGGCTCGTGCCAGTACTGCAAAGCATGAAAACGGGGAATGATTGAACGCAGTCCATAGAAAAACAAAGCGCACACATTATTCCACCCTCCCACACACCGCGCTGATTCGCTAGCACACCGCCAATCAGAACGGTCATTCAGCTGGCACACAACCAATCAGAGAATCCAATGGCTCAGATATCCGACAGCCCTCCTCCTCAGACTTCGCATGCTGAGTCGGAGCAGACAACATCCGAACGGCTCCGAAAGTTTCAGACGCAGCAAAACACACCGAAAAGAAATGTTCCCGACCTCTCCAAACGCTTCAGACGTCCAACGGTTGGGCCGGTGTGTTGCTGCCTTTAGTGCCAACAAAACCACAGAGCACAGTCTCTAAGGATGCAGTGCCCCCGGTGTTTCATCTTCATAATGCTAATGCACCTTCTTTCAGGAACATCAGCAGTGAAAACAACATGATGTCTATAATGGAAAAACAAAATGAAATAACATCAAAGCTGGTGCAGCAGCAAAGTCTAGTATCGCTGCCTAAAAGGGACATTCAGATCTTTGACGGCAATCCATTGCAATATCATGCCTTTATGCAGTCATTTGAACAAACAATAGAACAAAGGGCTGCCAATGGAGTGGACTGCCTGCACTACCTGGACCAGTACACCAGGGGGCAGCCACAACAGTTGATCAGAAACTGTCAACATATGACTGATGGAAATGGATATGCTACAGCAAAGGCGCTACTCCATGAACATTTTGGAAATGATCATGTCATAGCATCTGCTTACATGAATAAAATATTATCACGGCCATCAATTAAATCAGAAGATACAAAGGCTTTGCAAGCATTCAGTCTGTTCTTACGCACATGTTGTAATGCCATGAAAGATGTATATAATCTGTCTGATCTCAATACATCAGCAAACATGCTCACTGTGATTAAGAAGCTACCATATAAGCTTAGAGACAAGTGGCGTACATCAGCTTGTGACATAAAGGAAAGGTGTCGGCGCAGAGCTCGTTAATATTGTAACCTTCATTGAACGTCAAGTGAAATTGTTATGGACCATGTATTTGGAGACATACAGGATGCTCCAACACGGCAGTCAAGGAGAGCAGCAGAGTAAAATCCATGCCTCGTTCAAAGGTTGGGGGGAGCAGTTTTGCCACCACTGTTACCACAGTTAAAGGGGCTCTACCAGACAACAAGAGGGATGGATATCAGAAGGTCTGCCTCTACTGTAAAAACCGTGGACATACACTGGAGTCGTGTACTCTATTGGAGAGGAAAGCTCACAGCGAAAAGATCAATTTCCTGAAAACTAATGGAGTTTGCTTTGGCTGCTTGTGCACTGGGCACATCAGCAGAGAGTGCAGGAAGCTTCTTTCATGCAGTATATGTGGCTCACCACACCCCAGCATGTTGCAGATCCATCAAAAGGAAAATGAAAAGGAGGACAAGAGCATCTCTGTAAAGGCACCAGACAACAGTATGGTTGAAGTGCAAACTAGTGGTCTTACTGGAGCCGGTGACCAGGATTGTAAAGTGAGTGGCAAAGTTTGGTATATTCCTCATGATGGGGTATACCATCCTCAAAAAAAGAAGATATGTGTTGTTTTTGATTGTGCAGTAGGGCTGCACGATTCTGGAAAAAATGTGAATCATGATTTTTTTTGCTTAGAATTGAGATCACGATTCTCTGGCACGATTTTTTTCACAAAATGTTCATTGCACTGATGAACTTGAACAAAACAAAACGAACATAGTAGTATGGCAGCGGCATACTACTATGCCTCTGCCATACTACAATGTTTGTTTTTTGTTTTGTTCAAGTTCTATCATTGGATGAGAAATTATTTTTACATAAGTAAAAAAAAAAATTTAGTCCCCAAGATGAGAGGGCATCATTTAATACCTAATGTTGTACAAGGTTTATTGGGGCCGTATCTTGGCTAGGTGATATGTGATAGCTGCTGTGATCAGCTTTCTAAAACAGAGGCGTAATATTCCTCCTTTTCCAAAAGCTGCCTCTGAGGTAGGCGTAAACATGTGACGTGACGTGAAGCGCGAAGTTGGGATGTGAACAGTGACAACGTATTTGTCTTCAAATAAGAGCTTTACATTGCACCACATTGGATTTTAGAACTGGGTTCTTAGCAGGGGGCTTTTGATTTGAAAGTAGCGACCGTTCCTGCCTTTTTGCTACAAGCGGACACAACCAAACAGCTAGTGATCCAGGAGACACTAGCATCTCCTGTGTAGCTAAGCGTAGCTTCCGAAAACGCTAGCATCTACTGTACCTCAGCGGCCGTCCAGTTGCTCATCTTTATGTCCGCGGATGAAGTGATGGACTGGCTGCTGTGATCAGCTGTTTCTTGGTGAAAGAAACAGTGCAGGTCATCGACACCTCCGCCCACCTCACGCAGGGGCCGGCACATTGACGGCTCGGATTTGGATAGCAGGCGAACCGGAAATAAGAGTACCTTCCGCGCCGACAAATCGGCGGACCAAAACAGACCCCCAGTTTGCCACCCTCTGTCTAAAACCATGGACTGAGCCGCCAAGCGGACGGGCAGATTGGTGGCTCGCAGCCCTGTATAAAAACGGTTTCTCACTCACTGCTTCCAAACACTCAACTGCAGATGGGCTTCCTCCACTGAATAATGTGTTGTAATGACGCTTTACCACAGGTTGAGGGAGGAGGCCGCGGCAGTGCTGCGTTTGGGGGCACTTCAAAAAATCCAGGAAGAAAATAGGAGCATTTGTTTGAGCTGCAGCTCGAGATATAAAATGCTTCAGAATCGCTGTGTGTAAAAATGAGATCACGTGTATGTGTGAATCGAGATCGCGATTTTTTAACGATTTTTCGTGCAGCCCTATTGTGCAGCATCATTCAAAGAGGCCTCACTTAATGCACATCTCCTGCAAGGACCGGACCTCACAAGCACATTGACTGGTGTCTTAACCCGGTTCAGAAAGGAACCCACTGTTCTGATGTCTGACATTGAGGCTATGTTTCACAAGGTCTGAGTGCCAGAGGGAGGCTGTCCATCTGTGTGGGGCTAAATCTTCTCCAAGCTGTGCTAATTTTGCTCTCCGGAGGTGCGCTGAAGACAACAAAGAGTTCTTCAGCCAGCAGATGATTGAAACCATCATGTACAGCTTTTATGTTGATGATCTCCTTGCTTTGGTGGCCTCAGAAAAGGAAGCTATATGCCTGTATGAAGACCTAAAAGGGCTATGTGCTAGAGAAGGCTTCAATTTAACCAAGTGGACTAGTAATAGCTACTTTGTGCTGGCAGCAATACCAGAGGAAGAAAGAGCAAAAGAGTATATATATATATATAGAGAGAGAGAGAATATATATATATATATATATATATATATATATATATATATATATATATATATATATATATATATATAAAGCAACGGTGAAAGAGGGAGGCCGAGGGCTAGTGAGCGTCAAGGCCACGGTCCAGGATGAAACATCGAAAATTTGAGAATACATCGAAAAAATGGCCCCAAAGGATGAACTGCTAAGTGAATGACTCAGGCAGCAGAACCCTGATGAGAGTGCAGAGGAGGAGAAGGAGCAGACAACCTGGAGGGACAAGTCCCTACATGGCATGTACCACCGTCAGATAGAGGAAGTGGCTGATATCAAGAAATCCTACCAGTGGCTGGAAAATGCTGGACTGACAGACAGCACAGAGGCACTAATCATGGCAGCACAAGAACAGGCCATAAGCACAAGAGCCATAGAGGCCAGGATCTACCAGAGTAGATCAGACCCAAGATGCAGACTGTGCAAAGAAGCCCCTGAGACAGTCCAGCACATAGTAGCAGGGTGTAAGATGCTAGCTGGTTCAGCGTACATGGAGAGGCACAACCAAGTGGCTGGGATAGTATACAGGAACATCTGCAACCAGTATGGAATAGAAGTACACAAATCCCAATGGGCCATACCACAGAAGGTGGCTGAGAACAACAGGGCTAAGGTTCTGTGGGACTTCAGCTTCCAGACTGACAAACAGCTCCTGGCTAACCAACCGGACATAGTGGTGGTGGACAAAGAGCAGAAGAGGGTGGTGGTGATAGATGTGGCGATCCCAGCTGACGCCAACATCAGGAAGAAGGAACACGAGAAACTTGAGAAGTACCAAGGGTTGAAAGAGCAGCTGGAACGGATGTGGAAGGTTAAGGCTAGCGTGGTCCCCGTGGTATATATAAGAATATATACCACGGGGACTAGAATATAAGAATAAGAATATAATATATATATATATATATATATATAATAAAAAATAAAAAATATATATATATGATATAAAATAAAATATATATATATATATTAGCTTACCTCCACGCACAGTCTGGGCTCTGGAACCCAACTCCTTGAGAGAGGCTGGACTCTCTTTTATTCTGGAGTTGCCCTCGGTTAAAAGGCGGCGAGCTGGTGTGGGCTTGCTTATAGCTCCCCAGCTCAGCCGCCATGTGTTGGAGTTCACCCCAGCGAATGAGAGGGTTGTTTCCCTGCGCCTTCGGGTCGGGGATAGGTTTCTCACTGTTGTTTCTGCTTATGGGCCGAACAGCAGTGCAGAGACCCTGGGAGGGGTACTCGAGAGTGCTCCAACCGGGGACTCCGTCATTCTACTGGGGGACTTCAACGCCCACGTGGGCAGCGACAGTGTTACCTGGAGGGGTGTGATTGGGAAGAACGGCCTCCCTGATCTGAACACGAGTGGTGTTTTGTTACTGGACTTATGTGCTAGTCACAGTTTGTCCATAACAAACACCATGTTCAAGCATAAGGGTGTCCATATGTGCACCTGGCACCAGGATGCCCTAGGACGCAGGTCAATGAACGACTTTGTAGTTGTGTCATCTAATCTCTGGCTGTATGTCTTGGACACTCGGGTGAAGAGAGGGGCTGAGCTGTCAAGTGATCACCACCTGGTGGTGAGTTGGATCCGCTGGCAAGGAAAGAAGCTGGACAGACCTTGCAGAACCAAACGCATTGTCAGGGTCTGCTGGGAACGTGTGGCGGAACCCTCTTCAACTCCCACCTCCGGGAGAGCTTTGACCAGATCTCGAGGGAGGCTGGGGACATTGAGTCCGAATGGACCATGTCCTCCACTTCTATTGTTGACGTGGCTGTCCGGAGGTCTCCGGTGCCTGTCATGGTGGCAATCCCCGAACCCGGTGGTGGACTCCGGAAGTAAGGGATGCTGTCAAGCTGAAAGAGTCCTATCGAGCCTGGTTGGCTCGGGGGACTCCCGAAGCAGCTGACAGGTACCAGCAGGCCAAGCGTGCGGCAGCACGGGCGGTCATGGAAGCAACAACTCGGGTCTGGGAAAACTTCGGGGAGGCCATGGAGGAGGACTACCGGTCGGCCTCAAAGAAATTCTGGCAAACCATCCGGCGGAGGTTGGCTCCTTCATCACTCAAGCCGAAGTCACTGAGGTAATCCGGAAGCTCCTCAGTGCCAAGGCACTGGGGGTGGATGAGATCCGCTCTGAGTACCTCAAATCTCTGGATGTTGTGGGGCTGTCTTGGCTGACAAGTCTCTGCAGCATCGCATGGTAGGCGGGGACAGTGCCTCTGGACTGGCAGACGGGGGTGGTGGTCGGACGGGGCTGGCTGCGGAACACTGGACCAGCTCTATACCCTCTGCAGGGTGCTCGAGGGTTCATGGGAGTTTGCCCAACCAGTCCACATGTGTTTTGTGGACTTGGAGAAAGCATTCGACCGTGTCCCTCGTTGCATTCTGTGGGAGGTTCTCCGGGAGTACGGGGTAGGAGGCCCTATACTAAGGGCTGTACAGTGCCTGTACGAACAGAACAGGAGCTTGGTTCGCATTGCTGGCAGTAAGTCAGACCTGTTCCCAGTGCATGTTGGACTCCGGCAGGGCTGCCCTTTGTCACCAGTTCTGTTCATTATTTTTATGGACAGAATTTCTAGGTGCAGCCACGGGCCAGAGGGGGTCTGGTTCAAGAGCCGCTGGATTTCATCTCTGCTTTTTGCAGATGATGGGGTCTTGTTGGCTCCTTCGAGCCAGGACCTCCAGCATGTACTGGGGTGTTTTGCAGCCGAGTGTGAAGCGGCTGGGATGAGAATCAGAACCTCCAAGTCCAAGGCCATGGTTCTCGACCAGAAAAAGGTGGCTTGCTCCCTCCGGGTCCATAACTGTCTCCAGGGATTGTGATATATTAGTTAGGTAGAGGATAAAATCATCTGCATATATTGCTTATTTGTGCTCTTCTTGACCCAATAGCAGTCCTTGTATTTTATAGTTGTGCATTATTCTCTCTGCAAATGGTTCCATGCCCAAAATAAAAATTAGGGGGGACAGAGGGTCTCCCTGCCTTGTTCCCACAAAAAAGATTGAAAGAATCTGATATCATACCATTTACTTGTATTCTTGCCTTATTAACCAGCTGATAAATGTATCATTAAATTCAAACTTTTGACAAACCTCAAATATAAAAGACCAGGGGACTCCCTGACTGATTAGGATTTATAATGTTAGGAATAATGGATTTAAGTCCATTTGTAAGATTCGAAATAATTTATAGAACTCATTTCTTCCTGGACATTTCTCATTTTTTGTTTTTTTAAAATATCATACAATTCTGCCTCCGTTATTGACTTAATTAAATTATTAATTTGATCTTCCGTTACTTCTGGCACAGTGATATATTCCAAATACTTCTGAATTTTTTCCATCTGATTTTCCTATGTTTCAGGAGTATACAATTTTTTAACAAATTCTTTTGCCATTTCTGATCTTTTTATTAGCATATTACCAGTTCTATCTTTAATTTCTAATATATTAGCTTTATTATTCTGACTTCATAACCTCCACGCTAAAAGTTTCTGGGCCCTTGGTCCACTGTCGTAATGCTTTTGCTTGGCAAATGTAAGTGCCCTTTCTATTTGTTCTATTCTTTTTTCAATTTGATCTATTTCATCAAGTATTTGTTTGTCTGATCTCTTTTACGTTCTTCTGAGGTTCGACTCCCGGGCTCGGTCCCTTTGCTGCGTGTCACTCCCCCTCTCTCTCTCCCTGTTTCCTGTCATAACTTCAGCTGTTCTATCAATAAAGTCATAAAAGGCCAAAAAAATAAATTTAAAAAAAGTCTTGTCAGTTTACTTATCAAGTTATTTCTTTCCTTGTCTCTTTGCTTCCTCTTAAGTGAAGAAAAAGCTATTATCTCCCCTCTAATGACTGCTTTAGCTACCTCCAAAACCACTAATAGGGAGACTTCTTCATTATCAGTAATCTCAATATATTGTTTTATTGTTGTTTCTATTCTATTTTGAAATTCAGTATCATTTAAAAGAGAGTTGTTTAATCTCCAATTTGATACATACTATTGCCAATGTTAGCTCCATAGATATTGTGGCATGATCTGATATCTATTTTGCCAATAAAGCTTTGTTTTACTTTTTCTAAATTTGATTTAAACATAAAAAAGTAGTCTAATCTTGAATATCTATTATGGGCCTTTGAGTAATAAGTATAGTCTCTTTCATTAGGATGTATTTTTCTCCAAACATGTATAATACCAATTTCTGCCTCTGCCCTCTTTATCATTGCTGATGTTTTCTCTGCTTTATGTTTTATGCTATATTGGCAGTCTAGCTTTGGATCCATGATCAAGTTTAAATCTCAATCAATTATTGTTATTCCCTTTGCCTGTGAAATAATTAATGCTTTCATTTTGGCCATTGACTCCGGTCCCTGCTCTAGTGGATTATATATGTTTAACAGTGTTATTTCTATCTCCGCTATTTTACATTTAACTAATATATATCTCTCATCCTTGTCAATTTTTCCAACCTGAAATGGTATATTCTTTCGAACTAGTATTGCAACTCCTCGTTTTGCAGAGCAATGAGATGAGGAAAAGGCTTCACAAATTCGTTCTAGTTTTATATGTTCCTCTTTTGATAGATGGGTTTCTTGAAGGAATATCAACCCCCCCCCCACATTTAAGTTTTACAGAATCTTTTTTTCTTTTAATAGGATTGTTTAATCCATTCACATTGAGTGAGATTACTTTAATATCTCCTCTCCAGGAACCATCACCTTATCGTGGTGGAGAGGTTTGCGTGTCCCAATGAACCTGGGAACTAAGTTGTCAGGAGCCATGTGCTCCCGGTAGGGTCTCCCAAGGCAAATTGGTCTCAGGTGAGGGTCCAGACTAAGCATGGTTCAAAATACCCCATGAGAAATAGACGTGTGAGGCTAGAGACCCTGCCCGGAGGAAGCCCGGGGCCCACGTCTGGAGCCAGCCCGGACGGAGGGCCCGTGAGCGAGTGCCTGGTGGCCGTGTCTACCACAGGGCCCGGCCGGGCACAGCCCGAAAGAGCAACGTGGCACTTCTCCCTCCCCCATCCCGTGGACCCACCATCCGCAGGAGAAACCGCTGGGGTCGGGTGCGCTGCCACATGGGTGGCAGTGGTGGTGACGGGCCTCAGCAACCCAGACCTGGGCGGCAGAGGCTGACTCTGGGGACGTGGAATGTCACGAAGGAGCCGGAGCTGGTGTGGGAGGTTGAGCGTTACCGGTTGGATCTGGTGGGGCTTGCCTCCACGCACAGCATTGGCTCTGGATCCAAACTCCTGGATAGGGGCTGGACACTATTCTTCTCCAGAGTTGCCAAAGGTGTGAGGCGCCAGGCGGGTGTGGGGATACTTACAAGTCCCCGGCTGAGCGCCGCTGTGTTGGAGTTTACCCTGGTGGACGAGAGGGTCGCCTCCCTACGCTTAAGGGCTGGGGGGAAAACTCTGACTGTTGTCTGTGCATATGCACCAAACAAGGTCAATGATCAGTTTTGTGATCGTATCATCTATGATGGTGGTGAGTTGGGTCCAATGGCAGGGGAAATCCCTGGACAGACCTGGTAAGCCAAAACGAGTAGTGTGGGTAAGCAGGGAACGTCTGGGGGAGGCCCCTGTCCGAGAAGCCTTCAACTCCCACCTCCGAAGAAGCTTCTCTAGCATCCCTGTGGAGGATGGGGATATCGAACCTGAATGGACGATGTTCAAAGCTTCCATTGTTGAAGCTGCAGCTGTGTCCTGTGGCCATCAAGGATGGGACCTTGTTGACTTTGACTGAGGAGGTCATAGGGCGGTGGAAGGAGTACTTTGGCGACCTCCTGAATCCCACTCAGCCACCCTCTGTAATGGAGACAGAGCTGGAGGATGATGGGGTATCATCGCCGATTTCCCTGGGTGAAGTCACAGTGGTAGTCAAACAACTCCACAGTGGCAAAGCCCCAGGGATCGATGAGATACAACCAGAAATGCTGAAGGCTCTGGGTGTTGAGGGGCTGTCTTGGTTGACACGCCTCTTCAACATTGTGTGGGGGTCGGGGTCGGTGGCGAAGGAGTGGCAAACAGGTGAGGTGGTCCCTCTCTTTAAGAAGGGGGACCAGAGGGTGTGTGCCAATTACAGAGGTATCACACTACTCAGCCTGCCTGGGAAAGTCTACTCCAAGGTGTTCGATTGTTCAACCTCAGATTGAAGAGGAACAATGCGGATTCCGTCCTGGACGTGGAATAACGGACCAGCTCTTTACTCTGGCAAGGGTCTTGGAGGGGGCCCAGTCCACATGTGTTTTGTGGATCTGGAGAAGGCGTACGACCGGGTCCCCCAGGATGTTCTGTGGGAGGTGCTGCGGGAGTATGGGGTGAGGGGGTCCCTTCTCAGGGCCATCCAATCCCTATATTCTCAAAGCGAGAGCTGCGTGCGTACACTCGAAAGTAAGTTGGACTTGTTCCAAGTGGGTGTTTGCCTCCGCCAGGGCTGTGCCTTGTCCCCAATCCTGTTTGTGATATACATGGACAGGATTTCGAGGCGCAGTCGAGGTACGGAGGGGTTACAGGTTGGTGACCTTAGGATCAAATCACTGCTTTTTGCAGATGTTGTGGTCTTGATGGCATCATCGGCTGTAGAGCTACAACGCTCACTGGATCAGTTCGCAGCTGAGTGTGAAGCGGCAGGGATGAGGATCAGCACCTTCAAGTCTGAGGCCATGGTTCTCAGTAGGAAACCGGTGGATTGCCTACTCCAGGTGGGGAATGTGTCCTTGCCCCAAGTGAAGGAGTTCAAGTACCTTGGGGTTTTGTTCACGAGTGAGGGGATGATGGGGCATGAGATTGACAGGAGAGTTGGAGCAGCGGTTGCGGTGTTGCATGCACTTCACCACACAGTTGTGACGAAAAGGGAGCTGAGCCGGAAGGCAAAGCTTTCGATCTACTGGTTAATCTTCGTCCCTACCCTCACCTATGGTCATGAGCGATGGGTCATGACCGAAAGAATGAGATCGCGGGTACAAGCGGCCAAAATGGATTTTCTTCCTATGGTGGCTGGGGTCTCCCTTAGAGATAGGGTGAGAAGCTCAGCCATCCGGGAGGGACTTGGAGTAGAGCCACTGCTCCTTTGCGTGAAAAGGAGCCAGTTGGGGTGGTTCGGGCATCTGATAAGGATGCCACCAGGGTGCCTTCCTAGGGAGGTATTCCTGGCACGTCCAACTGGGAGGAGACCTAGGGGTAGACCCAGGACCAGGTGGAGGGATTATATCTCTTCTCTGGCCTGGGAGCGCCTGGGGATTCCCCAGTCAGAGTTAGCCGATGTGGCTGGGGAAAGGGAAGTCTGGGGCTCGCTACTGAAGCTGCTGCCCCCGCGACCCGATTTTGGATAAGCGGTTGACAATGGATGGATGGATGGATGGATGGACTTTAATATCTGTCATCATTAATGGGGCATAACTTTTTTATCTTGCCCCTATACAGGGTCCCCACCCTTGACTTCCGCACCAAACAAGTTAATACAACTAATTGCCTTAGATTTCCTTTCCTGCTGATCATCTGCTTGAGCCAGATCCCATAGTTTCCTCTTGTACAAACCACCTGAACAAGCAAAAGCAAATAAATAAATAAAGATAAATGTAAAAGAAAATTTAACCTGACCTCCATTGATGCTACCACTTCCGATGGGTCGCTTTGTGTTTACCATGTGTACCAGATTACATGAATACTAGGGTCCTTACAAAATTGGTACCCTTCCCTTGAAAAAAAAAGACAAAAAAAAATTTGCAGCACATGGCTGATGAGCATGTCAAATGAGCCTACTTTGGTCCGCCCCCTCAGCTAATTCATCTATTCCTTTTAACATAAATTTTTACTGGCTAAGGAGGAACACACATTTGTTTGCATTAACACAAACCGCATAAACTCTAACATCCATCCATCCATTGTCTGTAACCGCTCCCTTTTATGGGTCTGCAGTTTTGTTTGCTGGAGCCAATCCCAGCTTTCTATGGGCGAGGGCAGGGTACTCCTTGGACAAATTTGGAGCTCATCGCAGGGCCCTCACTGATGGCAGAGGCCGCCATACAAGGTGCCAACCGCACATCAGGAGCAATTTGAGGTTCCGTATCTTACTCAAGGACACTTCGACATGCAGCGCAGCTCCTTCAAGCCTTTATATGTCCAATCAATATTCATTAACACTATCTTTCTCTGCCCCACCATACACTCCAGACATGAATCCCCCCTTATCCTCTAAACAGAGTTAACACAAATAAATAAGTAAATACATCACAGGGGAGTGATAGAGTAAGAAAAATAAATAATGATACATAATTATAACAATTATAATACTAACTAGAACTGCAAGCAGTTATGAACGGGGGCCAAGCCCCCCCGCGCGACTCGGACCCCGCGCATCACAGAGCCCACGGAAGTTGGCCCCAAAGGATGACGGGCTCAGGGCAAAAGTGAGAAGACAGGCCAACGTCTGAGCCGTGGTATTCGCTGTAATGGGAAGTGCACTGGAAGTGCAAAAGGCTGAATGTGTGCCGATTTGGATTTGTTGTACTAAATCATACCCACTTTGTTCTTTAAAATGTGGAAGTTGAAGGCAAAAACGTATTTACATCCGCTATAGTGCCACCTATACGCCAATTTGCACCAAATTTAGCACAGAGCCTCTGGATGACTTCAGGAACAATTGATTTAAGTTTGATGTTGAAAGCATTTATTTTGACCAAAATATCAAACAATATGTGTTGTTTAGCTAACAAAAACGATTGGTTATAACTAGCAGATTTTTCGGAGTGCCAAAATTCTTTTGATAACTTTTTATCAGACACATCTGGAGATTCTATGTGCAAAGTTTCAGGCAGATGGCGCTTAAATTGTAGGAGGAGTTCGAAAAAGTAGGTTTTGCATATGTGGCAATTTAGCGAAGGAAATGTGCAGCAGAAGTAGGCGTGTCCTATGTCAGAAAACCAGGCTCTATTCAGGGAACATATGGAAATAAGGTTTGCGAATGTGTTATTTAAAATGTGGAAGTTACAGGCAAAAACGCGATTGCATCCATTACAGCGCCACCTAGTGGAGTACATATGCAAGTTTTAGCATGGAAGAACTGTGTCCTACTCTATATGTACCATATAAATTTTAAAGCTCTCAGCATAATAGTTTGGCTGAAATCAATGTTTGTTGTTTATCCTGTAATAAGCCACGCCACACTGACCAGTCATGAACACCTTCAAGATATGGCCTCAGGATTGGCCCTACATCATACTGGCAAATTTCATAAAAATCGGTGTAGCGTTCAAGAGATATAAACTTCCCATATTTTTAGCGCCCCCTAGTGGCCAAAATTTGCCAAATTCGGCTCATCCCTTTCCAGTTTCATGGTAATGAAGGATCTCAAATTTGGTGTTAATAGCCCGCAGTTTTACCGAGATATCAAACAGTTTACATTTTTATAGCTAGCTACAGAAATTTGTTTGTTAATAATTTGCATTTTTTGACCGAGCAGAATTCTTTTGATAACTTTAGATCAGGTTCAGCTGAAGAGTGTACGTGGCAAGTTTCACGCAGATTGGACAAAATCCCAAGGAGGAGTTCAAAAAAGTAGGTTTTGCATATGTGGCGCTTTAGCGAACGTAATGTGCAGCAGAAGTAGGCGTGTCATATGCAGGAATCTGGACCAACCCTCCAAATTGCAGCGCCCTCCCTTGCATGGTTTAGCCTGCAGCAGCACTTTTAGCCGGAGAAAAATAAAAATAAAAATCTTTACAATTACAATAGGGTTCCTCGCACCGCTGGTCCTAGGAAACGCGTATGCTTGCATGTGTAATAATAAATTAGGAAGAAATAGGATAAAATAAATATAAATAAATAAATAAAGAGAGATAGAGACAAAGAAGGGAATAAAGAAAATTAAGAGTTGTGGGTCAAAACCAATTTATCATCTGCTCCAAATTACTGATTGAGCTTCAATTAAGTCTAATCTATTTGTTACTTTCAAACCTCTACAGGTGTCTTACCCCCTCTCCAAGTTTCCTAATCACTTCTCCAACTATTTACACCATTGTAGTTCTGTTCATCACAGTCCATTTCTTCTCTGTATAGCTTCTCAATAAAGACACACATTAAGCAGCCAATTAAAGTCAAGACTTAGCCGGTGCTTAGGCAGTTCCACAAATAAAGATCTTAAAGATTTTTCAGTTTGTTTTTTTTCAGGCAGAATCTCTCCTGTCACGTCTTTCCTCTTCCCTTCACCGGCGTCGTTCCCCTTTAGTTGTCATCGTCTCTCACAGGCCTGTTTTCTGTAGCTTCTCCTCCAAGTCACAGGCGTATGTCCTTGGGACCTTATAACTCAGGGCCAGTCCTGCAGCTTAGGCATCTTCGTAAATCTCCACACCATCTTTTCCAAACACTTTTAGTTTAGCTGGGAATATTATATGTGATTTCACCTGCTTTTGTTGAAGGTGCTTTCGGATCGGATACAGGCTTTTTCTTTCCTGTTGCACCTTTGCGGTGAAATCTTGGTCAAAGTAAAGTCTGTTTCCCTGAAACATAATTTCTTTTTCCCCCCAGGCGGTTTTCAGCACTTGTTGTCTTGTATCCCAATTCAGGAAATTCACCACAATGGAGCATCGTCGGGCTCCTGCATTACTTGCGCACAGGAGAGGAGCGGTGCACTCTAGTTATCTTCAGCAAGTCTTGATCTGTTCCCAATTTGTCCACTAGAAGTCCCTCCACAAATTCAGCTATGTCGTTAATGGTTATTTCTTTTTGCTTTCTCAGTAGATGAGTTGTTATCTCCCGGAGGATTGTCTCTCTTCACACATACCAAGTCTCTCCACCGCCTCCTCCACCTGTTCTCGGGTGTTCTTGAGCTCTTGTTTAAGTTCTTTTACATCATGACTCAGATCAATAAGGGATTCTTTCATTTCGGCCCAGAATGCTTTAAAGTCTTTCCTGAAGTTTTCCAGTTGTTCCGTGATTTCCTGCGTAAATCTCTGGAGCAGTTGTTCCATCACGCAGTTGTTTGTTGATTTTAACGGTCTCTTCTCCACTTTGCTTGCTGGATGTGCGACGTTCCGGAACGCAGATTCATAATCTTCTACCACCAATCATTAAGTAGAGATGATATTTCTTATTTCTTTTTCATTTTTATCGTTTTATTTAGCCGAGGGTAAGGCAGTTTTTGTCTAATGCTGCCATCATAACTTCTGGGCTAGACATCAAAAATACGTTAACTCTCCAGCACTCTATAAGGTACCGCCAGCGGAAATAGTCAGTCTTATACGGCAGTCATGCAACAAAATTGTGCTTTAAAAGTGTTTCGCAGAGGTGTAGATTCGGCTGTATGGTGATTTTGGAGTTCTGCAGTTTAAGGTGCTGTTAAAGTGTATTGTACTGATTATGTTGACAGGTGTTTCTATTCTTCTCTCCAACCCATTTATATCAATTATGAGAGGCTAAATAACATAAACACCTCCCCCTATAACGCAGTACACTTCAAATACGCCCACTAAATTGCTGACTGCATGAATGAGTGTGTGTCCTCTCACCGACAGGGAACGTGTGCATCCAGCGCCGCCGGTTGGAGGTGAGTTTCATAGGCATCCTGGATGGGGTGAAGGGGTTAATGAGTGCTCTCTGAGGGGTGTAACCTCCTGGCCGAATGTACAGGGTGGACTCAGCACTTCCCACTGTGAACCTTCCGGGGGCACTGGAGTCCCGCTGGGAGTCCATCATCTTCTCCAACAACTCTAGACAGCAGAGTTAAAAAATACAACAAGAACACAGGATGGGATGGAGGCAAGAGAAAGATGGAACACACTGTATCACTTGTAGTCGTCTGGAGAAGTTACCTCTGGTGCTGGTGTATCCCAGGGAACTGCTGACTTCATACTGGAGGGGAGGCATACGAGGTATAAGCAGCATGTTGGACACAGTGCCCAGACTCTCATCAGAAGCCAGGCTGCGCTGTTCCTCAGGACCTCCTGAGCGAACAGGAGGGGACACGCCAATACCTGCACTGACGTCCACCGACCCCCAGCTCTTCCTCCCACTCGCCTCTTTGTCTCGACCCATCCTGAAACACAATCATTACCATTCAATGGGCCAGAATATCCAAAGGGTTCACTTGAAAGAACTGCTATGTTGATTAACCAGTCAGAGACCTGAAGTTTGTGCTCCTCTGAATTCGTGAGGGACCAGGTAGTCTGAACACCTGAGCATCATAGGCGTCGTAGTCCACCTGTATAGGCAGACTGTTCTCGGAGTCCTTTGGAGCACAGAGAGCTGGACAAGGTTATGAAGGAGAAGGTTGGAATATCAGAACAATTCATTACCACTAAAAATAGACAGTGATGCTGGCAGCTGTGTGAAGCTGTGTAGTGGTGCCTTGAACTAAATGCTAACTTGAGCATGCTCACCACATCAATGAAGCCTGCATGATTACAATGATAGTGATCAGAATCAGAATTTCTTTATTGTCCCACAAAAGGGGAAATGTGTTTGCCACAGCAGCCAAAGGACAGTAATATTACAAAAAACAATACAATTAAAAGGTAAGAAATAGAATAGCCTCGTATATACATAAAAACATAATATTGTACAAAATTGTGCTAACTAGCACTGGCAACCACAAGTTTATTAATTGATAGTTGATCTAAAGAAAATGATTATGATTATAATTTAACTCATTCTTCTAGCAGAAATGTTAACCACCTGCTGGTTCCAGGTTTTTAAATACGAGGATTTGCTCCTTTTCTTGTGATGAGCATTTTTCCAAATCTTTTTGACATTATATAGACTAAATGACTAATTGATTTACCATGATAATAACCTGCAAATTATTCAAAATAATGATAAATTGCAGCCCAAACAGCTGAGGTTAATACAAGTATCATTAGTTTTTATGTCACTGGTTTAATTTGGTCATAAACCAAAAGAATCCTAAACAGATCTAAGATCACCACAGTTCATCCTAAATATAAATGTCTGAACCAAATTTCACAGCAATCCATCTAGTGGTTGCTCAGATATTCATTGTGGACCAAATGGATGAAATATCCAACCGACAGAACAACCGTGCCATCAAACAGCTGAAAAAATGAAGTTAATTAATAAATGATCTAAGTCATGTTTCAAAACATTAAAAGACCTCAAAGAGATAAGGGAATAAACTTACTGTGATCCTTGCTGCTTTTTAATTTCTCAGCATGAAGCTGAAAAAAGGGTCAGTTGAATAAGATGTTACAACATACACAAAAACCCATCAAAACATTTTCTAGGTGCTGCAAAAAATGTCAGTGTACCTTGCGGCCAGCCAGTTTGATTCGAGGAGTGAAGGAGCTGCATGAGTTCTGACTTTTGGAGGTGTAGAAGCTATGGCATAAAAGAAAAAGATCCAAGCAAGATACTGATTAATCAATCGCACCCTAGGATATAATGTGAAATAGTCTTTGTTTCATTCCGTCATGCCGTCTTGCCTGTGGTTGATCCAGTGAGGAAGGTTGTAGTCGTCTCCAACACGAGTGTCTCCAGGTGTCGTCCTGTTGTGCAGCTACAGAGGCAATGGTCATCAGTAACCAACAGGTATGTAGCCTACTGCAGCCACACAGGCATTATGTATGCGTTACCTTGAATAATGGTACTGCGTGCAGTGGCTGCTCCCCCATACACACCAAGTCTACTCCAATACCTGGAGAGGGAGCATATTTGTCACGGCTTCATACAATCATATTTTAATTCTCTGTTAATGAGCACATTTGCTAAGTGCAACCAGTGGGTTTGCACTGTCACACTTACCGTTGTCAATCATACGCTGTTTGGTGAGAATCATAAGCAGGCGGTCGACTTCAAATACCCCCACCCCTGGTGTGATGACCACTGACATCTGGCCGGTGCGGTCAAAGTTACGGTTGATGTAGTGCTTGTCAAACACTGTGAGAGACACGGTGAAGGTCAGCTTTTATTCTCCTCATTTCCAGTTTGTAGTGTACTGAAAAACACTCACTGAACTGTTACTGACTTTGTGTATTAAAAGAACAGGTTCACAACTGTGAACTGTCTAACTCAAATTTCTAATCTTGTTGGAAAGTCATGAGCTTTTTTCCATGATTTGTCAGGACTTCCTGGGATAAAACAACAGATCTAAATCTGAGTTTCTAAAACTGTCTGTCTGAATTCAGTAATTTTATTCTGAATTTACTCCAATAAATGTATACAGGCATACAAGGGTATCTTTCTTTCCTATTTGAACATACTGTCCATACTCCTGAGGACTCATAAGCTGGACACAAAGGAAAACATTGATTGGCAGATGGGGGCAGTACAATAGGAAGTCTGAGGCTCATCCCCCCGCAGGGCCTTGATACGAAACTTTTCTTCGGTTATGTATGTACGCTAGAGGTGCCATGGTACATATGTTTGTCCCAAACCGTCACAGTCCAGTGCATGCAGTCATACAGAGTAACTATAACCATTTTGATACACACCATAATCCAGTAGGTGGTAGTAAAATGCTTAACAGCTGTTTCCCATCCACTGTCAAATAATAACAGCAGCAGAATAAGAAGACACAATAATACAACACAAAGACAAAGGCTGAAAAGACAGAAGGTGACTTTTGTACAACAGCCAAAGACTTTGTAACTTGACTGCATGTGATGCCGAGTTCAAATGAGACATCAGAACTAGTGGACCTGGCCACAGGGGGAGTATTGGACTGGATGAGGACACTGTGTGATGGCGATTTTTAACAGCTGCAAGTAAGTGGAAACACGACAAACACACAAACACATTAAACGGCATCACAAAGGTCTGTCAATTAAGAAACTCGAGTCCGATAACTTCTCCCTGCTGTATTTAATCAGTCTCACGATGTGACAGCAGACAGGGCAAAAGACATTAAAGAAGCAAATGGCATTAACACCACATTTGCATTTGTTTTCCTTTTGTTATCAGCCCTGCATAAAAACAAGACTTATGTGAGAGTGAGGTTCATCGTTTACTGCTTCATAACAAGCAAGCTGCTCTTTAGTTTCCATTCTCCTCACCGGTGGAACAACCTTTCTGAGCACCTGAGGTCTGTCAGCTCATTACATCAGGGCTTAACACACTACTGACACCGTGGCTTTTCAATCGGCTAGATAATTTACCTCTTATAATATGTAACTATGTCTTTGAAAGATGATGCATTCAAAAAAAAGACCCTGGTTGTAACTGACAGTGAATTAATCACTATCTCACCAACAGTTCTACGCAACGAAGTGAAAAAAATTAGAAGAAACTATGAACTACTCCTCCCATCAGGTTTAATTTTAATAAATCCCAAAAATGTGCTTCTTTTGTGTGTACACATTGGTTGTGTGGCCCCTGGTACCTGAATAAGGATGCTCTCCATAAAAATTTCTTTGAGAGCAGTTCTACAACTTACCATTGAAGGAAAGGTTGATGGCCTCCAGGTAGTTTCCTTGAGCAGCAGTTGAGTTCACACCAACAGGAAAACCATCTGGGATTGAAGTAGATAAAGACGAGACTGTGGGTAAAACAGATACCTCATCCTAAAGATCAACTGGAGGGCCAAACCCTTGAGTGAAAAAACTACCTGCTTCCTTCAGCCGCACCAGGACAGGATACTGAATGAAAAGCTTCTTGATAGTGACTAGTAATGATGTCCACTCATCCCGTCTCTCATTCTGAGCCACGACCCTAATTGCAAAGCAGTTAAGAGTTGGAAAAAACCTCTACTATCCAGTCTGTAAATCAGATAAGCCTAAAGTAAAGCATATAATAAAAGTATTTATGAACAATGACTACAATTACCTGTAGAAGTCTTCATAGAAACGTCCCTCATGGTCCTGTCTGATGGACCCTCTCAGAATCTCTGGAAATTCATCTTAGGGAAATGATAACTGTATCAGTGACAAACGCATTCATATGCATCATAACTCACTGTGATAATGAGGAAAGACTCACCAATAGTTTTGGCATTGTAGAATGTACGTGAGAAAAGTACAACTGTCACCTCATGACTGCAGTTCTTCTCCTGTTGCAACAGCCAACATTTAAACATTGTTTTTGATTACAACAGTTACAACACAAGCAGAACAAGGGAAAACACAAACCTTCCACTTGGTGAAAAGGTCGGACAAGAAACCATTCACTGCCTTCTCAAAGTAGAGATCCCCTGAGAGCAAAACAAATGAGACAAATGAGACATTCTTCTCCAGAGACACGTCAACATGAGACGCTTTGTCATTAGACAACAAATATAAAGAGACAAAACAGCCGTTTAAAGTTTAAGTTATAACTCAGAGAGGTTTGACAAACCATAGATGTCAAAGTCCCACATCTCACAGCTCATCTGGATAAAGATGTACACCATTGCAGAAGTGGATCTGAACACCACCTGTGTCACAAGTTCAGACATTTAGGCGAAAGGTATAACTCGAACTAAGGCTGGACAATATGCAAAAAGCATGTGCTGCAATTATTTTGACAAATAGGACAGCATATTTTTGTAGCTAACTGAAGTTAGCATGGCCCTGGTTCCCTCTGTGGGATTGTTGAACTGGATTTTGGAAATAATCTTCATGACAAACACGTTTCTGATCCTTCCAGGTTCTGTTCACCAAGATAATCTTCACAGATGAACACCAGTTTGTGATTTTTGAGGTGTGATTTAAATGTGTAGCAGTAAAAAGCTAATGTTAGGCTATACACAGATGACATCATGGTCCCATGACCACCACTAAGCATCTTACTACACAATTACTATCCAGGTGTTTCATAAACTGATCAATGAATAAGTTGTAAAGTCAGAGTTAGAACAGTTTGTAACTAAAGTGGGCCTGTAAAGACAGACTAGTGAGTAGATGAGTCTCCATGTTCGCTGTGAGGACGTTTAATGTCCCCGACAACCTCTTAAAAAGACCTAACAGTACCCTATTACCCCAATGAACACTGCACTCTCAGGATGCAGTGTTACTTGTGGTTCCTAGAGTCTCCAAAAGTAGAATGTGAGGCAGAGCATTCAGCCATTCAGCTCCTCTCCTGTGAAACCATCTTTCAGTGTTGATTCAGGAGGCAGACACCCACTTTGTGTTTAAGAGTAGGCTTAAAACTTTCCTTATTGGTAAAGCTTATAGTTAGGGCCAGCACAGGCTCTCTGTTATGCTGCCATAGGCTTAGACTGCTGTGGGATTTCCCATGATGCACTGAGGTCATCTCCCTTCCTCTCTTGATAATACATGTTACTAATTTGGCTTCATCCCCAGAGTCTCTGCACTCTCTCATCTTGCAGGTTCGCGTGGATGGTGGTCGGCCTTGGTGCTGTGGTAATACTTGACTTCTACAGATACTATTATTATTATTATTATTATTATTATTATTATTATTATTATTATTATTATTATTATTATAAGTAGTAGTATCATCATTAATACATATTATTATTAATGTCATAATCGTGCGTTAACCAGAGACCTTATTTCAGGCACAACACCTAAAGCCCATTCAAAAATCACACTGACTTCAAGACGAGGGAACCAGAAGTTATTTCCGGATTTTCTGGTACTCTATTGTGATTGGGTTAAGAGTCACAATGTTTTTGCCTTTTATTTGATTAAATAAAAAGATGTTATTTTTGGGGTCTGTACCAAACAAGCATGTTCCTTTACAACTGGACATAATGACCTATGAACCAGGGCGTCTCTGTAGCACTGCAATGCTTCATTTATAATCGCATATGATGACACACTTGATCCTTATCAGCAAATTGCAGCCCATGTCTTTGAGATATTGCACCTGGCCATATTGCAATTTTATGGTGAATTAAAAATCAAATAGCCAATATTTTGAAATATATTGCGATGTAATTCATGATGACAATCACAATTTTCATTTCCTCTTAAAAAATCTTTGAAATCCTGATGATCAACACTACTTTATTATAATGCTTTTTGTCACTCAGTTGACCTTCATCAAATAATTACAGCCTCTTGTGATCTGGATACTGCACTTATTTTCATATCTGATTTTAACCATAGTTCGACTAATTGTGCAGCTCTAGCACATACAGGCAACTGCTTTCAAAACTGTTCTTACCCTTGTGTCTTCACTAATGTACCCACAGGTCACTTTCTCTCCCTTCACCCAGAGTTCACTGGCCTGAGCTCTGATGAATGAAAAGAAACATGGTAAGCATGCATGTGGTGAACGACAAACTCTTCGGCCCAGAGTCGTCGATGTTATTATACCACTGTAAACGAAGAAAACGAGGTAAGGCACAGCTGAGACAAAGAATCTGCCACATGAATAATACAAATGTCCACTTCGTTTTTTAAACCTGAGGAAATTTCCAACACCAAAACTGACTTCTTCTCTTTTTCTTGACACAAAAGGCAACATATTGACTATATATAAGACTATATGGTGTAAGGTTTTGGATATGGTTATTTAGTGATGGGTCAAAAGTGTTGCATTATCCTATCCCTATCATAAAGCAATGTCATTTACCAGACCAATGGTCATCCCTTGCATAAACAGAGAAAAATACTGTGCCTACATGCATCACAAGAAAGACTAAAAATATAATAGTTTTTTTTGGGCCATCCAACCCAGCCCTAAAGTGTATATTGGCTGCTTCTGGTGCTGCTTAATCATAGAGAAAGTTTGCAGTATGGTCCAGTATGGTAGTATGGTATGGAACAGCTCAAATTAAAAATCTTTTGCTTTGAATTAGCGCTTTACAAATAAAACTGGCTTGACTTATTCCACATTCCATGAGTCAAACTAAATACAGTCATGCAAATGAGTGTAGAGTGAAATTAAGCCTGGGCGATATGTCCTAAAAATTGAGTCTGCCATTTTTTTCACACGAAACTCAATTTATGATTTTAATCATTTTTTTTTCCTTCTTAAAAACAAACTACAAATGACAAAGAAATTATTAAAAGCATTGCTGTTATTCTAATGCTTTTATTGTAAACAAAACTGCCATTTTAAACAGTGCACCTTCAAACTCACTTGAAAAGAAAGTGTCCCTTTGTGATAAAAAACTTTTGTAAACATAAATTTAACATGTCAGATTGCTTGCTATTATAAATTAAATAAATAAATACATAGATTAATCATCTGTATGCATTGCATAGTGAACATGACATGTTGGTAGATGTACAGGTCATGAGGTGTTTTTGTCTTTTGAACACATTTTTGGCCAGGAAGACAAGCCTGTCTGCTTCCCCTGGCTCGAGGCCCCGTTGTGGCTTCATAGCACAAACCTGGGGTCTAACATTTTCAGCATGTGGATGAACCTCCGGCTTTCCCACTGTACGTATGGGAACCATATCTTTAACGATATACAACGTGGCTGCATCTGTAAAAGCTGTCCACCGGGCCTTGTTCTTCTCATACGGGACACAATGATTAAAGGATTCCGCTAATGTTGGCTGCTTTTTAGTGGGTATTTGTGGGCTGCCACGCATCTGTGCATGCCATAGTGAACAACAAGTGTCCCACTCTGATGCATGCGTCTGTTTGAGATGTTCAAAGAAATGTGCCGGTCTGCTGCCTTTAGTTGCAACAGCCTTTAAACAGACTTTGCAGCAGCCCGTGGTTTGTTCGAGGTCTGATGCTACAAAACCAAACTACTGACGAGACAGTGGCTTTTTGGGAACGAACTCTTGGCTTCCTGTCATCTTGTTGTGTTTGTTTCTCTGTGGAAAGTAAATGCAGGGGGAGGGTGGAGCCCACTATGAACTACAGGAGCCCATGGAGAGTGGCAGCGGAGCAAGTTAGAGAGAAAATTGATTTTCATTTTTCAAAATCTTCCTAAACCACAAACTCGAATTAAATCAATTTTACCGATTTATCGCCCAGCCCTAAGTGAAATGTTTGCCAAGTACCTGATTCCAGCAAACTCCACTTTCTGTGTCACATAAGCGCATGTGCTCACCTGGAATAAAGATGGGAAGAGCAGTAAAATGTCCTTAAATCCTTGCATAAATGTTCTGTTAAACATTACATCCACACACATAAACCTCCCAATGCCCTACCAGACTCTTCTTCAATCTCCACATGTCTCCTCTGCCGATGTACTGGTCCTTGAATGTCAGTTCCACCAGGTCCAATGTTACATCCTGTTTGGCAAAAAAACAACAACCATTGTACATGAGAAATTCTATTCAACTGTCAAATGAGTCAGAGTCAGAACGTCAGAAGTCAGAAGGAGAATCTGTGAACATACCTTTGGGTCGACGATGTTAACAATGACATCCTGGTAAGCACGTAGTTTGAAGGCTTGTGCTACAGTTTGGTCCACACTGATTGTCTCTAGACAAGAGTAAGTTATCCATTATGTAGTTAAAGGAATATTCCGGTGTAAGTTTAATCCATTGTATAACACACCGTGACACCGAGTAAGACACCCCTCAAGAGATCAAGTTTTCCGACCGCTAGCTTACGTAGTTTTAGCAACCTCAGAAAACGCTGCACGATGCCTCTAACTATGTGCTGGGACCCTATTTGTACTGCTGCTGAAGTTTGGTGCTGTTCTGAGCATTATTTGTGGCTATGAGTGGCTTTTTGATGGCGTGTTCTTGGTTGGAGGCATAGACTGCAATGTACTGTTATCGTGCGGTCTTTTCTGAGGTTCCTAAAACTACATAAGCTAGCGGTCGGAAAACTTGATCTCTCGAGGGGGGTCTTACTTGGTGTCACAGTGTGATAGACCATGGATTAAACTTACACCGGAATATTCCTTTAAGGAAGACACATACACTGAATGCATATCTGTCTATCGTTGCTCTATTCTGTAAGAGATGGGCGAAATAACAGAAAAACCCTTGAATTTTTTTAATCAAATACAGTAACACCACTAACTATGGCCTGAAAATAATTTTGGAGTTAGATCTACAACTCTGACACAGCGCCACAACACCCTGAACATTATAAGCATCACAAAGGGAAGAAGTGTTGCAGGGATGCTGTATAGGTCTGCATTAAAGGAATATTTCCCAAACACTAAAATCCAATCTCCAGAAATGTTTTGTGGACTACAAAACTTCACCTGACTTTCCAGCAGCATGGAGGGAGGAAATGATGACTGGATTTTACTTTTTAGCTGAAATGTTCCTTTAATACTACTCGGTCCACTACTTTGGAGATCACTCGGGCTTTGACTGACATGAATTATGACTAGCTGACCAAAAGTTGCTTCTTTAATGCACAATATATAAATTCTGTCTCTAGAGTATTTCAATACCATTTATTCCTTCCTAATACTGATTCCAATAACTGGGCTTTGGGTACTGGCATATACTGAAAACCAGAGTCTCTGCTGAGTGCTGACTTCACTGAGAGATTACCTGAATTGATACACAGTGACACGCACACACAACCTTGGTCAGTTCTTAATTGCTCACGTTAGCTTATGACTTATGTACCATACCACTGCTATGCTGGTGGTAAACACTCCATTAAATAATGAGCATTGCTGATTAAAAATCTATTACACAATGTAATGTGTCCATGTTCATGGACAAGGTCAAGTTTTACAGTTTTTTTTGTGTTGAGTATAGTGTCATTCACCCAACTTCCCTATCCCAGAAGTAGCAACAGGCAACCAAATGAAAGACACCCTACCCTTTTATTATACTGTTTTTTTTTACTATTATTATTGCTTATTGTAATATTACTGTCTTTTGGCTACTGTGACACAGAAAATTCCCCATTTGCAGAACAAATAAAGGAATTCTGATTCTGATTCTTTGCCTTGTGGAAACATGGATTTCTCTGGGTTTAAACATAGGTTGTTGTTGTTAACATTTGGGATTAAGTGTGCAACTCAAAAAAAACATATGCATATAAATAACAAAGGTCAAGTCGTTTTAAGACAGTTTTAACAAAAAACTCACAAATACCATGTCTTTAATCTTCTGCTGATCGACTTATCAGATAATCGTTAGAGCTCTAGGCTTGACTACTATTGCTATTATCCTACTGTCTGTAACAATAACCAACCCTTTGCTGTAAAACTGAGATCATTCATTTTTAATTCATCACAGCATAAGTAAGGCATATTTAAGCCAACAGTGTTTGATCATAATTCATTTACCTTTCTGAAGATCCTCTTTTAGGCTTTTCACTTGCAACAGCAGAGGACTGAAAATTTCAAGAGACAACACCTGATTATAGACTCAATAGTTGAATAATGTGCACATAGAAATCAGTCAGTGTGTAACCGCACGATACTATGATCACCACATCTTGCAAGCTCACCTGTATTCATCCGTGGGGTGTGCGATCTCAATTATATCCCTTATACTGACTTGAGGAAAAACTTTTGGGTTGACAACCACCTCATCATCTGTTCAAAGGAAAAGTTCATTCTAAAAACAGTCTGACAGAAATTGCATAATTAATAAGAAAAACATATATTCAATATTCTTGCTTACCACTTCCCCCAAAACCTTTCTTGTGCAGCACAAGCTTGTATGACTTATTCGTCTTCATGATGGGCAGCTGGGAAGAATAGCTAAGGAATAAATTCATCAGTTAGTTTGTAGCTTCTCAAAGTTAGAAGCAAACTAACACACGGCCTCGACACGAGTTTGTTCTCTTTTACTGCCATTCTTAAAATGAATCCCACATTTAGTATTGTAACTGTCATATATCCTTCAGATTCAGATTCACTCACATTGATTGGCTTGTAGTCTTCTACACAGCGGTGGGGAGGTGGCCTTAGAGCCAGTAAACTGGCAAACTAATCCGAAAGTGGTGTTTTGACAGAAATTAAGTTGTTGACACTGATACACTGAAGTTTCCTGTTAACCCATGATGGCCTGCCAGCCGGGCATACTATCAGTAACGGCCCCGTTAGGAATGGACGTTTCTTTATCTCACATCTTCTTCTTTATCTACATCAACTCCAAGACATGTACGGTATAATGATTTTGAAGTACTCAATCAAACAGTATGGTAGATAGTTTAAATCAAGTGAACACTAATAGAATAAGAAATAAGAGCAGTATCTTCCCAGTCGCCGCAGTTCAAACTCCTAGCAGCATTAAACTGCCCTGATGACATATGCTAACCTAGCATGTGGCTAATGTGAACAATTTAACAGCGAGTGAACTAACGCTACGTCAACTACGACTAACCCAAACATTACAAAAACTACTTGCAATACTTGAAAATATATCCATAGAGTTCAAGTGAGGTAGAACAAGCTTTCACGGGGTGGATACAGACGGTAATTTGCTCGCTAACTAGCTCACACTGGTCGTACTTCCTCCAAAACATGGCAATGTGTGATGGGATTGGTTCGCAGCCGTTCAGAGACCATCAGTGAAGCAAGAGGACTCGCTGTGCTAATCACTCCCTCGATCTTCGTTTCTGCTCTGGCAGCTAAAAACATCTTATTTTCTGTGGACTGTAAGCCACGCAGTCTACAGAAATCACTGCTGACGTAACGCAAATGTATATTTCATCTTTGTTTAGATATCTGGATCACGTAAAAGCAAGCTTTTGTACGTGTCAGTGTTTTAAATACATTTCTTGGATCTTGGATTATCAAATCCACTGATAATCCCAGATACCTTAACAAAGTACATTCAAATGTTGAAATCATTGTACATAAATTATAGTTATATACGTTTATTTATTGAAAGTAAAAAACATTAATATTTAGTTTCTTTGCGCTCCGATTCCGGTATACAAACATTCATTAACCTTTTATCTGTATATACAACCCACAATAATCGGTAAGACAAATTCCAACAATACTGTACAAAGTAGTGTTGTTATGATATTGAAATTTCAAACTTCTATACCTGGCAGAAAATATAGATATTTGATGCCATGTTTGATACCAAGGGAAAAATGTTAACTTTAAGGGCATAAGTGTTTTATTCTTATTAAAAGATAAATATAGCAGGGCTTTGTGTACTGTGTGATAAACACAACAGCATTCAAGCTAATTAGGTGTGAGATATGTGTGTGTGTGTGTGTGTGTGTGTGTGTGTGTGTGTGTGTGTGTGTGTGTGTGTGTGTGTGTGTGTGTGTGTGTGTGTGTGTGCATGGACTTGCTGTTCAGAAGGGAGAGCGAGAAATCACAGCTGGTATCAGTACCAATACAGTGGCAAATGAGTATTGAAACAGTTTCAATTGTTCATAATAAAAATTTCAATATCTTTGACAACACTAGTATGAATAAATAAAAACTAAGACAGACGTGAAGAAAATCTAAAGTCCCCATACTAGGGCAGGGGCAATCTCTGTCTCAGATTAGTCTGGTCCACATGTTTACCTCTGGAATGATGGGAATAAAGAAGTTTGTATTTTGCAGATATTTCAGAATTGATTATTACTACACGAGAAGACTGAACTGATTGTAATGAGACACACCAATAAGATTTCTTATTGTCATATTATAGTATGTTATCTTGTGTTTCCCATGGTCTAAATGGTGTACATCGAGAAATAAATATCTTCTGGGCAAATCAGTGTCAACATTACATTTTTGGGACTTTTAAGCCCATAAAAATTGAAAAATACAGAAGATTTTGTATCAGCAAAAACAATCAATTATTGGTGGCTTCAATAACAATTAGCTTCCAGGAACACATACCGGTTGAACATTTTGCAAATGTCAGATTACATGGCAGTTTTGAACACTTGAGAGACCTAATAGAGCATGTCAGTTGCTTTCATTTCTGCAGGTTAAGCTCGGGATAGAGCCTGTCTGGTTCCACCTTCCTTAGCAGTTTACTTTGAGAATTCGTCTTTGCATCAGCAGCAGCCTCTCTTCATGTCTTGGGGTGTGACCTCTTCCAGGATGGCACGATCTGATTCTATTAAAACAAATATTTTTTTATATTTTTATACCCTCATTGCTCCCATTCCCAACATCTCTGCTTGTTAGTGGTTCGGTCAGTCCTTACTGATAATATCTTTATGTCCGATGCCAACGGGGACCACATTCTCCATGTCCTTCAGGATGCACTTCTCGAAAGCCAAAGCTGCCACCCTGAAGAAAAACCCCTGCACGTTCTCACCTGAAAATAAGAGTTGTTTCTTACAGTAGCTTCTGCATTGGCCAGAATCATTGCATTTCTGTAGTCTTAATGTATTGTACAGCACCAGCAAGTGTGATCTCTTGACTTTACCTGTTTTAGCTGAAACAGCCCAAAACTCTGCATGTATTTCTGTTGCTATCCTGATGGCATCTTTTTCAGTCCTCTGTCTTTCTTCTAAGGGCTTAAGAACAACATAGTTGGGTACAAGAAGAAAATTGTCAGTATGAAAATCTACAAAATGTTCATATATAGTATAGTACGGTCCAAAACCCTAAGACCACATTGAAAATGTCTAATATTGTCACATAAACCTGGAAATAATCAGAAGTTTTAGGAATCAGAAAGCATATGAATGTCAGAAGTCAAATTGTTATTCTTACCAGAGAGGGTCGGCCTCTGACACAGCTAGACTAAAGATTAGTAAGGGGGCAGTGCATGTAAATCTAATATGCTGTACAAAAACTGGATCAGTTGTAAAGTGAGCACACCATGACAAGATCAAAACATCATGCTTAGTTCACTGAAAGACAGAAAAGAAACTTCATCACAGATACAGAAATGACTTTAGAAACAACACAGGAGTCCAATCAGCAGTGTTCCTGTCAGAAGACGCTGTCTTGTAGTGTCTCAGAGGACGAGCAGCAGTTTCTAAACCACTGAAACCACTAAACAAGGACAATCACTTGAGGTGGGCGAAGAAATACCAGAATTTCACAGTGGATGATGAAAAAGTCTGTTTACTGATGAATGCCAGTGATAGATTAGTGTCAGTAACAGAGGGTGTATGTAAGGAGACAAACAGCAGAGAGACTGATACCACAGTGTTTGAAGCCACACTGAAACATGGAGCTGGAAGATTCACGTCTGGGGCTGTTTTCAGACTCCTGCACAGAACTGATTCCACCCTGACCGAGGAGAAGCACCACTCCACTACATCTCCAGGCCCACACAGGCAACTCACAAAGTTGTCAACACAGTCCGGTCTACCTACTAATCACACCTCATCCACTCTGGCTCCTCCAACCCCAAGGCTCTCTTTTCCACAATAAATAAATTCCAATTCCAAATTCTTCACAGTCAACAAGTGCACCCCAGAACTCTGCAGCTAACACGCTCACCTGCATATTGTATGTGACCACAACACCCCTGTCCTCCACTGACACCCTGCCCTCCAACGGATACAATTACAAGTCCTTCTCCCAACTCACAAAGCCCTCCATAACCAGCCCCCCTCCTACATCACCAACCTGCTCCACCACCACACGCCCTCCCACAGCCTCCACTCCCCTGATGCCACCCTCCTGTCCCCACCATCCAGGACCAAGCTCCGGACCTGGGGCGACACCCCATGAACTGTCCTTCAAATCCATCCAAGACTGATCCAGTCTGCCCAAGTTCAAATGATTACTCAAAACTCACCTTTTTAGAACTGCTTTTAATGTTTGATTAATGTAATATGATGTATGTTTTCAGATGTGCTTGTATTATGTTGCTTTTATGATATTTGTCTCTAGGGTATTTTTTTAATGTTCACATGTAAAGAGTTTTGAGTCTCTGCAATGAAAGAAACTGTTTTGAATCTGAAACAAATGCATAAAAAGAGTATCTTGACATGGTCTTAAACTTTTGGACCCTACTGTGCACACATAATATATAATATACTCACCAGCAGGTCATTCTTTGCGCCAACCAAGAAGATGAAACAGGAGTCAGGCTCATTTTCTCTCATTGCCTCCTCCAACCATTGGCTACGAAAAAAAGAAGAGAAGTCTTACATTATCTACTGATCTATCATACAGTGCTCATACCCTTGTAGTTCCTTTTGGATTTTTACTTTATACATGTTTTCTTTTGACATATAATTTTAGGTGAGTTGATTATTTAATTCAAGTCACAAATACTGCAACGACTGGTTGTAGACAGCAATCAAGACCTACAGCTCAGGTGCAAGACTTTCAGCCGTGTTCCAGATCTTTGAATCATTACCCACATCTCCAATTTTCACTGATTCAAACATGAATGAAGCGAGTCATACAAAAGATTACATATCTAAAGTGTTGGCAGTATGTGAATAAACCTTCACTAGGTCTTGTTTTTGCATCCAATAAATGATTACATCACAGTATGTAATGGTCACCACTTGAAGCTTAAAGTTCAGAAAATCTATTGAGCGGACCTTTGATTTAGAACTATTGTGTCACACAGATGTCATACAATTGAGCTATTGATGTTAATTATTTGATATTCAAATATACAATGAAGAAGGTTCTCAAAATATGGAAGTCCAGTATTCACTACCTTTCAGCTTTCTTGTTGGGTTAACTCCTAAGAAATATTTCTAGCTCTTTAGCTGCTAAATGCTCCACTATGTTAAGCAGATCAGGAATTTGGTCTTTCTGCTGTTTAGTGAGGAGTAGATAGTTTACTGTGGGTTAAACAGAGCTTTTTTTCTGAAAACAGCTGCCCACGGAGGCTGGTGAGAGCAGTGAGAGTTAACTAGAACAGTAAAGCTGCACATCAGAAAACCACAACAATGTGCGGATGTTAGAAATGTTATAAATCTCTGTCAAACTGACAGGAACTTCTGATTCTGGTGATAACTCTCTGTTGATTCATAACGACGAGCGTCCACTTTCACTTACAAGTAATCCTGTGATCCGATCATTGATATTAAAATATTGATAATGGCTATGGTAAAATGTTGTACGACACTAATGCTATCCATCTATTCTGTATTTTTTGTTGTCTTTTCCTGTTCAGTGTTTGGGTGATGTTGGCCAGTAATACTGCCCTACATCAGCCCCTAAAAAAGATGTGTCGTCAGGGCTCAGGTGTAGGTGACTGATAAATATAAATTACAATATTAAACAGTGTGCGATAACATTATTGTAAGACCTACCGTGTGTGATCTAGGGACTTAATGTCTGCCATGTCAAAGACGGTGACAATGACTGGAAAAGATGAACAACAAGTTTTAGCATTATTAGTTTACACAAGATAAAATGTAAAATGGTCTCACCTAGCATCAGACTTACAACCATCTTGCCAAAGTTATTAGTTACAACTTCTTACCTTGAGCACATCTATAGTATGCAGAAGCAATGCACTTGAATTTTTCCTGCCCAGCAGTATCCCAGCTATAAAAAGCAGTAAACATTGTGAGCAAAAACACAAGGTACTCTAAAGTTACATGGATGCAGTAAAAATCATTCAAAATTAAACTACTCACATCTGAAGGGAGAAAGGTATTCCGGATATTTCAAACCTCTCAATCTCAAAGTCCACACCTATGGTGGCCTTGTAGTCTCTTTCAAATACATCTTTACAAAACCTGAAAACAACAGAATCAAATCAAGTTATTTTTCTTTTTTGTTCATGTCAGAACTTAGACTCACCACAGCAGTCACAGATCTATTTATAATTCTGTTTCCTTTGTTACCATCTGCAAATGCACTGGCTGGTAGTGTTTTCAGCTACTGAGTTTGTGTGTAGTAGTAGTACACGGGTGTTGCAGCTAGCATGATACTATTGCAGGATGTTATCTAGACTTTAATTAAACCCACAGCTTCACATAGGTAATTCCATCAGAGAACAGTGCTCATATGGTATAGGCAGAAGAGATTTTGTAAAATTTCTACATCCTTTTTACATACAGTTTTATTATAATCCTATGTTGTGTTATAGTAAAATACCTTATGTGTACCATGCCCTTTATCGTGCCCGAGAGAGGGAAGAATGAGCATCCCAGTTGGACAGACGTACTGGCAATCACCTTAGCAAATGGTAAATCAACTACAAGCGCATTTTGTATCTGTGGCTGTGCGGGTGTGCAAAGACTTGAGAGGTCTGAAGATCCACCTGACAAAGGTGGCCTGTTTGATGAATGGACAAGAGACACAATGCACAGAAGAAGTGGCTAGTACAACAAGTTCTGTAGTGCCGATCAAGGAACCTGGTTAGATGGAGGGGCCAGGCCCAGAGTCACCCCACAGGGCCCGGAACCTCCAAGCAACACAAGTCCCACCACAAAGCAGGAAATCGGAACAGCATCAGATGATGTGGCCAGCCGCAAACAAGGAGTGGCTCCAGCTGGATGAGGATATGGACAAAATTCTGGAGTCAACATCAGAGGGTAACATTGACCAGAAACTCCAGACTATGTGCACCCTCATTATGAGCAAAGGCTCAGAACAGTTTGGTTTCAAGGAGAGGAGTGGAGGAAGCAACTTACATTGTGCAGCTACGTATCATGTCAGTTTGAAGAACGAATACATAGACACCTCAGTAAAAAAGTTGGAGTCCCAGGAGTGACAGCATATCTTTAGCACAAGAGTGATGACCCAGCTGATCCCGGATGCAAGAAAAAGTGGAGGGGACCTTGCAGCACTCCAGACTGACCTATCCAACACCTATGGATCCATCCCACTCATGCACATCTGACAAGATATAATGTTCCAGAGACCATCTAAAACCTAATTCGGGCCTATTGAGGGTATAACCTCTGCCTGGCAGCTGGAGAAGGGCATAATCACCGGTTGCACAAAATCAGTGACATGACATGAACAAGATCATCAAGTCAGTGGAGGGGGAGTGCAGCGACCCCAAGTCTAGATGGGGCACTCGGCTCAGTTCAGGATGGGATATGCACAGAGGTGGAGGAGAAACATTGGCATGTACAAACAAGGCTCCTGGACCTAATGGCAGTTTGCAGATTACACAGGCTCACCTGGACAGAGCCTAACCACCAATAACTCTTATCCAAACACTCTCACAAGCCTGGCAAACCTTCACATCAGGGGCACAGCAAACACACCGGCATGCCAACTCTGCTGGAAAAGCAGCACTTTTGAGCACATCCCCAGTGGCTGTCTGAAGACGCTGCAGGTAAGGGCGTTATCACTCACGCCATTACCAAGTCTTGAGGTCACTGGTGGACACAATCTGTACAGCGATCCAAGAAAGCAAGAGCCAGAATGCCCCCAATAAAAAAAAAAATACAAAGGATCCATCACCCTCAGAGCTGGAGAGAAAACTGGAGATGAAGTTGTGCGCCATTTGCACACAAAACACTGTATGACCTGGGTTCACACTGAAGGTGTGTTCAAGTTGCACCTACGTTGATCTAGAACAGAAATTCTTGTGTCTTAATAGGTTACTCTGACATTAACATTTAGTAGTTGACCGATATGTCTATTCAGGACCAATATTGATACAGGTGATTAGAAATCAAGGTGACCGAAAACCAGTGTTGGGGAGACGTAAACTACATGTAGTTGAACTACATAGCTTAACTACAATTTGCTGTAACTTGCTGGTAGTTAAACTACATTCATATTTTGTGCTGCATTAAGTAATTCAACTACTTTTTGGGTCATTTTTGTAGTTTAACTACTCAATTTACAAACTACAATTTTGACAAATAACATGAAATATTTTTTACTAAAAAAAGAACTATATAACATAAATTCTATTTTATTTTTCTTTGAAAAAAAGCACTGAACATGTCGTGACATGCCAAGCCAACACTGCCTCTGATTGGCTTCAGGTAGAAATGTAGTTTGTTCAAACTACTGCCAGGCTGAACTACAAGTAGTTTTACAAGTTACGCTTGCAAAGTAGTTTCCCCAACACTGCCGAAAACCGATATTTGGGACTAATACTCATTTGCAGTAAAAACAAAAGTTTTAGTATCAAAATTTCTTACAACCAGTGATGAAGTAAACTTGAAAAACTAGAGGTTAAAAGTCTAAAATTGACTAAACTAAACTACTCAACAACCTTGCTGTTATTAAAGTGAAACTCTCACCAAAAAGCAATCGAGGCTTTATTTGTGATTGAATATGAGTCAAATCTTCGTGTAAAAGCATAATTACGACGAAAGAGGCACTTTTACCGTAGTTTTGTTTTCGAGCAAGCTAATTTTCAATGGCAGACAAAAAATGTCGATCTCCGAGTGCAACCTAACAGGCAGGAGAGTAATGGTGGACCGCTCCCCAAGCGTGCCTGTCGCACTCGGGGATCGACACTTTTTGCCTGCCATGACGGCGACGCGCCGGAGATCCAACTACTAACGTGAGTAGTTCAAAAACCGTAGTAAACTCTGTGTACACAAACAATGTTCTCAATGCTCGTGTTCATGTGTAGAGACCCTGGTGATACTACGAGCAAAGTTTCATGTTGTGTCGAGCCTTCTTAGTCTTTCAAAAATAGCGATTTTGATGCTAGCATGCCACTGCCCCTGTACTCCATTGAAAATTAGCTTGCCCGGAAACGAAACTACGGTAAATCTTAAAAGTGCCTCTTTCATCGTAATTATGCATTTACACAAAGGTTTGAGTCATATTCAATCACAAATAAAGCCCTGATTTCTTTTTGGCGAGAGTTTCACTTTAAGTAAGGTAAGTAAGGTACTTTACTTGAGTATGTCCTTTTTCTCTAGTTTATTCTCTCCCCCCTGAGAAGAGAACTACAAAATAAAACAGAAAATAAATAAACCAAAAAACTCAATCCATGACACAAATTCACTATGTGCTTATGTTTAAATAAGTTTATATATATGTTCTATGTTTGCGTAGCATGAGGAGTTTCCAAATGTTCATTTTGTTATGCAACCCTGTGTTGTAAAATAGTTCATTGCCTTGAACCTTCTTGATTAGGTACCTATTAATAAGGCAGGTCTTCCCCACATTTAGGTCTCCAACAACCACCACTTTTGACATTGTCTGTCTGTCCCACCTTTAAAGAGAGAAATCAGGTTATTTACATCATAAATGTTTTGATGTGATGTTCAAGCAAAGCTAAGACTGATGCATCCACCCAAAAGAGGGAGACTCACGGCTGATGCCTGGCAGCTCTGTCTTTACAGGCGGCTTTAGCCTCAATGTCCCAGTCTTTCTTCAGCTGCAGAGAGTTCCCAGGTGTGTAGCACTTAAAAGAACAAACATTTACTCTGATTAAAGCAAGTTATTACCTATCATAACAAAAATAAGTCAAAAGCCATGCTAGAGGCTCTGTGAAACTCAGCTTTGAGCTAAATTCTAACATGAGCACACAAAGTTATTGAATGAAAATCAAGATACTAAAACAGAATCTATGATTATACATTTCACTTTATTCAAAACTATTTGAGACACTGAATCTTAAAAAACACAATTTAACATATTTCAGGCCTGCTCTGATACTGGCATGTCAAGTACTGACATTAGAAGCCAAAGTCATTACATATCATACATTCTTGTCCAAATGAATTGCCTTAATATGATGTTCGGAGAAGATTCTGAGGGCAGAGGGACATGTTGACTGATCTCAGACTGGTTAGCTGACCACAACAGCCCCTAATTGCTCAGAGTGCTGATCCGACACTGATTAACTATCTGAGATCATTTGGTAGAAGTCACATGTGTCTAACAAGTTTAACATCCTCAAGATTGGGTCTCCTTCCATTTCAACCTGGGTGAAATAAGACCTGGGATGAACTGGAGCAAAACAAAACCAGGGTGTACCTTTGGGAATTCCCAGATGACCCTGTCTTTGCTGATGGGTGGTGACAACGGCATCATCTCATTCCTGTAACCCTGCATAACAACCTGTGAGGGGATGTGTACTACGAGTTAGCTTTATCTAATCCAGTGTAATACCAAACACTCCTTTAACGTTAATTTGCATTTTTACAAAGGGCATAATGTTCTCTGAGACAAATATTATGGAAGTGCGTACTGACTGGATTAAAAAAATAAATAAAAAATAGATACCTTATCTCGTAATTACGAGAAAAGATCTCGTAATTATGAGATCAGGATCTCATAATTATGATATAAGATAAAGAAAAAGGAAACGGCTGTAAATCCTCTCTCAGTGGCAATGATGGCGGACCTTCTCGGTTTGAGACTGGGAAATACTGACGTTTCTTAAAAATGAGGATGGTATAATGATATTATTACATGTCAACACTGTGCAGGCATCTCAAGTCGTTGGGATTGCTCAGGCGGAAAGCCCAGTCTAAACTGAAACCTTATGGAATATGTATTAACGGTGCCGCTGAAGGATTTTCTCATAATTACGAGATGCTGATCTCGTTATTACGAGATATTTTCTCGTAATTATGAGATAAGGTGTCTAATTTTTTGCAATGAATGCAATGCGCTTCCGTAAAATATAGCACTCAACGTGGAGCGCCAGGTCATAAACTCTGATTCTTATTTAGCATCACCTTCTACCGTTACATCAGTGTGTATCCTATGTGTCTAATAAACAAAGATGGCTGCTAGTGTTCCGCAGTGAGACAACATCCATGCAAGTGTTGAAGACTGGCTGGGACATTTAAAAACACCAGTACTCAGGCTATCATAAGTTTAAATTCAGACGAAGCTAGTACTGTACCGTGAGGTTAGCCAGTGAATGGCAGGAAGTATGACGACCTCGCCTCAGAAATAAAAGCAGACTGATAAAAGTCAGTTTAAAATTATGAGAGCAGATTCTCACCCTGCCAGTTGGCCTATATTCTTTATGTATTCTTGATTTTCTGTTTCTATTTCCTCTTCAAAAAGTTACATTATGCTATCTTAAATTGAAAGCAAGAATGTTTTAGTCTGAAAATCTTGACCGGATCTCTATTCGTTCAGCGATAGGCAGACACTACAGCCGCTACCCTGTTATTTCGCATGTGTCAGCTTTTTTCCTCTTCCAAATGCTACACAGTGGCACTGCGGATCGAATCAGCACACTGTGAATAGCTCGCACTCACCACGGATGAATTGACGTCAATACGTCCTCACCTGCTCTGGCTGTGTCGCGCGCTGCTCTTACCTTTGTGTGATGAAGAGCTCGTTTCCATGACAACCACACCCTTCGTTGTGTCACGTGACAACTGGGCTGATGTAGCACGTGGGGAGCACGTTAAAGTGAAGTGAGCTAGTCGAGTTAACACTCTGCTCCAACAACGGTAACTATGATGCATTCAACTATTAATTTCAGTCACTTCATCACATTGACGTCACTGTATCTTCTTCACGTCTTCCTCTTCTTTCCTTCTTTTCCTTCACTGGGCGCGGGATGGTTCCAGTCTTTTGGACCTTGTGATTCTGCTACAGTATCAGTAAATCTCTCTCTTGGTCTCGGGGTCAGCTCGCCTCTCGACCCCCCTCACAGAGGGCAGGTACAGTGCAACAAGCCAGGAAACTCCATTATTTAATAAGCTTTGCTATTAAGTTAAGTTGCTGTGGGCATATATGATATTTCGAGATAATAGTAATAATAGCACTGGTAAAAAAAATTCTCCCCCGTTTGCCGCGCCCCCAGTGGATGAGTGGCTCTGGCTGGTGTCTTTAGTGTCTTTGTTCTCTGTGCAGACATCTCACTTCAGTGATGTCACTGATACTCTGTAGATGGTACCAGTGATATTATGATGGTTTTAATGACCCGCTGTAGAGCCTTCCCGTCCTGAGTCCTGATGAACCATGTCAGTTTGTGATGTCTCCACTCAGGATGCTTTCTACTGCTCCCAGAACAATTACTAGACTTAGGCAGCAGCTGTTAGCATACAAAACATGCTTAATTAGAACTTTACATCACATTTAATTGTATTTGGTTACAAATATAAATAGCTTACTGATCTCTTCCGTCAACTCTTCCCCAATTGCTAAGATCGAAGGAGTTCAAGGGCCTATGTCTTTAAAAAAATAAAAAAAAAAAAATACTTATTTAACTTTGGAGGATAAGGTTGTGGCTTCTCCATTTTTGCTTACTTAATTTCAGTTTTGTATAGCTCAGTGGTGTCAGAGGTATTCAGACTATTTACTTTAAATATAAGTAGCAATATGATACTAGTACAGACATATTATTCATAAAATATTCTAAAAGTATCAAAACTGAAAATTCTAACTATACACAATGGATCTCTCAAGAGTTGTATCTTATACAATTATTATTTCTGATTAAGTATGTGCATATGGCATTTTAATCATGTTTAACAGGCCTGCAGGGGAAGGTCGAGCCCAGCAGGCCAGAAACAAGTGGGACCATTTAAAGAACAAGTACAAAGTAGGTGCAGGTTTGAATGATGATGTGGAAACTAAATTATATGTCTTTTTACCCATGCAAGTTAATTAATAATTTGCTGAAAATTGCTAATTGCTAATAATATTGCTAACAGCAGAGGGTCAGCGGGAGGCGCAGCGCTGCTACTGGGTCCTGGTGTGTCCTCATGGATGAGGTGTTAGGACAGAGACCTTACAGTGCCCTCCCTGTCCTAACTGCCTCTGTCCCTGAGGACACACCAGGGCCAAGTGACCAGGTGGAGGAAGATGATGACGATGAAGAGGGGGAGAGCCAGCCAGGGCCGAGGAGGAAGAGGAGGAGGGAGGATGAAGGAGGACATGAGGCTGCAGAGAGGATGGAGAGGCTCTTCTCTGCTCCAGAGGACAGTCCTTACAATTTTTCTGTTGTTATTTATTTATTGTGTGAGTTATTTTTAAATTATTTGTTCATAATTGTTCATTTTATATAATTCATGAAATAAAATATTGATCTATTGTTACACATTGTCTATTCCATTCAGTATTTACAGCTTAAGTACAATTTATAACAGCAAACGGCATCAAGTGCTACTTTTCAGGGACAACAAGGGATTGAATGTTTTCTTTTATTATTAAGGTTTTAACATTTACAACTATTTACAAAATTACAGCATAGATTACTATTTACAGATTATTATTAACTAGAAACTATTAACTATGTATTAACTATGTACTGTAAAACGGCGGAGTTAGGGTTACTTAGTTAGTTGGTTAGTTAGTTAGGTTGGTTAGTTAGTTATTAGCAGAGTTATTTGCATGTTTAACCACTCACCTGGACAACCGCGTAATGACGACACTCAGCCAAACGTACCGTAAAACAGAGTTATTCGCGGAGTCTCATTCACTACACGGCCTTTGTACTAAGTTAATCAAACAAATACACACTATTAGATGTTTTACGCTGGGCCACTGTGCTTTGCCATCAGCATTAAACGCACTGTCTGGAAATTTAATACCTACAGCAAATTTAAGGTAAATTTAATACAATTTAAGACCTTAATTACCCAGATTTTAATTTAAGACATTTTAAGGACCCATGGGAACCCTGAATAAAGACCCTGGTGTCAGTGGGACATCATCTGGGCCGGTACTCAGGGTGTTTGGGGGTCCAGTCTCCTCTGCCACATCGTCCATCGATCGACGGCTGCCATGTCAATAAGAATTTCTTAAGAAAGAGGTAATTTCATAATATAATTATAATAATAATAAATCATTACAACTGAGGTATCTGGATGGCAACACATTCTAATCTTTGAGTTTACACAGTTTAGATTCAGCGATGACTAATTGGTTTTCCTTGTGTGAGTGAAGGTCCAGGAGTTGGTTTCCAACTGTGAGGGTGTCAAAAGTTACCAGACACCCAAGCCATCATAAAACACTAAACCTGAGTTTGACCTGCACGCCAAATGGTGGGAGATGCTTAAATGTTTATGTTGTCGTGGAAGGATAGAGGGGTCATTTTGGGAAGAAGACATAAGGTAGACCGCAGCCAGATTAGATGAGTTATGGGGAGGTAGGTTAACTCCTCTTTTAGTCGATTGGATAATTTACCAAAGTGACCAATTAGGAGAAGTGGGTGTGAACTGGAAAAGGGACTCTAAAAACCCTCGCATAGGAAGAGAAGGAAGGGTGGCACTTGGTAGAGCTCCTAAGATCGAAGGCTGATAGGAGTTCTGATAGGGCAGAGGGCGAAGCATTTTGGCCTTGCTTTTGCCATGGATTTGAGAATACCAGAAAAGCGTCCGCTTCTGGATCGGATGCTGGTATGAGGTTGATTGCTCTATCATTCCACCCAGCCTTGCCTCCGCAGAATTATTTTATCAACATACTACTTGTCGACACCTTTTGATGAAGAGAGCCCAGAAACCACACAACAAACAAAACTATCTACCAAACACTTTAAATAGGAATAATGCCTTTAAAATTAACATTGTATATGTCAGCATTAATGAGAAAAACACAACAAAGAAATAACATGACAATATAGAATTTAATAAGTATATAATATGTTATGTATTTACAATACAATCTAATTACATCATTTCCAGTGTTGTACTGAAGCGTTAATGGCTGTGCTGATGATGCTAAGGTGATGACTCCTGAGGTGGAAAAATGATTAATAACAACAAGCCAACAGGAATTATCTTTTACATTTATGGTAGCCTGACAGAGCACTAAGTAACTCAGCTGGCACACATTTTATGCTCTTAATTAAGGGTGGGCTCTCAGTTGTGTCACATGTACATCTAGATGCCTAGTAAATATTAGAAATTAAATGAATGACCGCTTATGTCCATGTTGTTACATGAAGAACAACAGTGTACTGCTGACTTTCTCTTTCTCCCTTTGATGAGAAATGCATTCACATGTTTTGTATAGATTTGTAAAAATGAACAATACATCAAGAACAAGGAGGTGGTCTCTCAGTTGCGTCACATGTACATCTATATTTTGTGTGGATTTGTACAAATGAACAATAAAACTAAAACAAACGCGTACGATTTGTGTGAGAGAACTTCTCCAGCTGGATCTTAGCTACCCACACAAACTTCGCCTCAAGATCTGCAGGGAAATGGTGAGAGCTAAATTGAGAATTATATTAAGACAAATTACTACACCGCGGGACACAGCAATATAGATGATTTCTTTATTTGACGCTGTAAAGTTAAACACTTCTCTTTCATGCACAAGAGACTCGTAAAGCTACTACAATAACACAGAATAAACTGGAAATGATTGGGCTGATATACCCATTGTTGTGCATGTAGCAATTTATAAAGGAAGTTGCTTTATAAACCCTAACCCTTTAACTTCAAGGAGGACATGTCTTTGCTGTGGAGGATGACACACACTGGATTTGTGCCCCCAGTTGGAGAAAAGAACCAACAAAGAGAAGAGTTTCTTGAGGGAAAAAGGTATCTGTTTCGGCTGTTTGTGTATTGGACATATCAGCAAAGCTAGCAGAAAATGGATCCCCTGTGTAGGCCTGTCACGATAACAATAAATCAATTAATCGTACATATAAATAAAAATGAGCTACATAATTTTGTTGGCCTCCATAATTTCCATTTGCATGCTTGTTTGTTTTCCTCATGTCTCTCATGTGAACCCTCTTGTCAGTCTCTGTGTGGGGAGGCGGGGCAAAAAAAAAAAACAACTGGCAAAGGAGAATAAATTGTACCAATGTTTGTGTGAGATAGAATGAGTTAGTGAATGTGTGTGTGTGTGTAAGTGTGTTTGTGAGTGAGTGAGTGATGAGTGACAGCTCTTATTTGAACATATACTTTGCTCATCTGTCTTTCTGAGTAGCAAACCTCTCAGTGACTTTGGTGTTAAAGTCAGGAATGTCTGTATCAGGTTTTTCCTCCATGGTGAGCATAGCCAGTGCATTCAGGCAGTATTGTGCGTTCATGGTGTTCCTAAGGAATGTTTTTATCCTCTTAAATGTAGAGAAGCACCTCTCCGATTCTGCTGTGGTCATCGGTGTGGTGATGAGAATCTAAAGAAGACTTACAGTCTCACTGAATGTGTCCTTGAGGTTGTTTTCCATGAAAACCTGCATGAGAGCCAGCGCACCACTGGAAGCCTTGAACTCTTCATTTTCATAGACCAGGGACAATTTTGTCTTCAGTCTGGCCTTGTCCAGCGTCAGATAGGCTTCCACAGTGGTTTCTAGTGCTGAATCCGGGAACTTTACGCTGTGTTGGGGAAACAAGTCTCCTTGCAGCAGAGTGGCACTGATGAGGTGCTTGGTGAATAAGAACTTCTCCTTGGCATGCCTCAGAATGCTATCACATACCAATGAAATGATACTGATTTTTTTTTTTAAAAGTCACTGCACATAATAAACAGTAGGATTAAATGTTCACATCTCACCATGTAAATATCATCATTATCTCCTTACAAGCTGACCATGTAATTGTATGGAAAAACAAGGACAGCTTATTGTTACATATGATAAATATGAAAAAACATCTAAACATTTCGGCGTATATTCATTCCTCAGAACCTGTGTGGTGAATAGTTCAAAATATTAAAATACTAGGCTAACTGTCATAATTATACAGGAATTGAAGACAAAGATACCAAAGGTAAACACCTCATGACCTGTATATAGAACACTGTTACAGCTTACCTCTGGTGTGGGATGTGCCTGCTGCATTATCAGGATCAGCTGATGAGCTGGTGTATGTAGTGGGGTCTCCCGTAAACGTCGTGAACCTTGTGCTGCACGCCACCTGTGGCTCCTCTCATCACGGCAGCTCCGTCATAAAGACCTGGGCGATCAGTTTTCCCCGTTGTCCCTCAGGAAGACTAGTCTTAAGCCTTTCCAACACGGCAGTGGCAACTGTGTCAGCGGTTGCGTTTGGAAGCTGGATGAACTCGTAAAAACGCTCTTGGACTTTATTCAGGCTGTCAGTGTAATGTAGCACAAGCAGCAGCTGACAATGAGTGGCAGTGTCTGTTGTTTCATCTGCCCTGATAGCGAGATAATCTGCCGCGTTTACATCCTCCAGAATGCGGTCTCGAAGGACCGACAGCATGCGGTCCAAAAGTTTGTTCTGAACGGTCTTTGAGGTGCTCTTAAAGACAGTGGCGGTTTTCAGGTGCTCCTCTCACACACAGTTCAGCGATGCCACAAAATCGACTAATCCCCGAAAAATGCCACAAAATGCCGGGGTTGTCGGAGGATGCTGTCTCATCGTAACCTCGCAATGCAGCCCAAAAGCTCCACAGAATTTTACACAATCAATGATCTTCAATAAAACATGTCTGTCCATGTCCACCTCTTCATTGTGTTTTCTCACCACAATCCTGTGTGCTTCGTCCAGCTGCGCTGCTATGCTAGTCCTGCCTGGCATGGCTAGCTCGACAGCGTTGTTCATGTGTACCTTCAAGCATTCATGTTTTTTGATCCGCTCTGACAGAAGTTTTAGGTCTCTAACTCCTGTTACAGTCCATGTAGTATTTGTCCCCGGCATTTTATAAAGTAAACACAGGAAGCAGAATACTGCATTTGCAAAGCTACACCCAGTTAGCCAAGCCGTCCTGTCGTACCAGTTCAGAGAGAGAGGCTCCTCTGGTGCACTTAACCTTTCTCGTGTGTCTGCTGTGTTAAATTCGGACCGGGCTCCTCAGGTCCAAGTTCTTTACTACGTAGTTTTTTTCTGTTAAAGTTCTCCTTTTGAAGGGGTTTAGCAAGAGAGATTTTACAGAATGTATGGATAGCTGAAGCCCTGTGTATTCTTGTTCATGTCTACTTGACGCCGACACAGTACATTATTTTTCACCCGTTTCATCCAAATTGTGCGGGTCACCGGTGGGTACCCGAACCCGTGCAGGACTCTGTTTCGCATATTGACATTTTTGCCGGCTGTAGGAGCCTAGATTGCACGAAAATGGCGTGTTCCAAGTTCACTGCTAAAAGAAAAATGGACTGAAAATCGGCAATTCAAAGAAGAATGGACTGAAAAATTTGCATTCATTCTCCCTCCAACCAGCACAAGACCCATGTGCTTAATATGCCAGGAGACTATAGCTGTGATGAAGATTTCCAATTTGAAACGGCATTATGAGACGAAGCATAGGAATTTTGAAGAGATGTTTCCTCAAAATTCAGAGGTAAGAACAACAAAAATAAATGCACTGAAATCGTCATATCAAGCTGCAAGCAGGATTCTTGTCACATCTATGACACAACAACAAAAAGCGCGTGTGAGTGCTCACTTAGAGTGGTGTGGAGATGCAGAAATAATATTAGAATGCATGACTGAAGGGATGGACACAATGTTTGAAGCAGTAGCCTAACATCATGGCGATAGGCCCGGTGCAAATATTTTTTTTTTGCCCCCCACCCTAAACACAAGTGCACGCTCCTGCACACTGCACGCACACACGCGCTTGGACACACACGCACAGCCACTCGAGAAAACTGTTATTGCAGGGGTGGACTGGCCATACTGGGATTTTTCCCGGTGGGCCGATCAATAATGGGCCGATGGACGGCTGTTTTGTATTTAGGGGGCCAAGCCTGAGGGGCTGAGGGAACGCGTATGCAAGCAGACGCGTTTCCTAGGACCAGCGGTGCGAGGAACCCTGTTGTAATTGTAAAGATTTTTTTCTCCTGCAAAAAGTGGTGCTGCAGGCTAAACCGTGCAAGGGAAGCGAGGGTTGGTCCAGACTCCTGCATGTACCTCAGACACATAAAACTACATATATCCGCCTGCAGAGGGCGCTATAACCTGAGGCCAACGTGTTTTTGCCTATAACTCCCACACCGTATGTCCTACATACAAAAACCTTGTATCCCCAGATTCCCTGAATGGAGCTGAATCACTTTGCAATTGGCCACGCCCACTTCCGCCTAGACAGTTTTTTTTTCACAAAAACTGGAAAACATACTTTTTCGAACTCCTCCTTGGGATTTTATCCGATCTACGTGAAACTTGGCATGTACACTCTTCAGCTGGACCTGATCTTTCTTTTCAAATTATTTTTATTGGTTTTTACGCAGGTATTGGCAAGTGTACAGAATAGTCTTTAGAGGTAGTCACAGTATTGCATATTCAAACCCACCCCACCCCTCCACTCAAAGAAAAGAGAAAAAAGACCAAAAAAACAAAAACAAAACATATATATAAACACATGTATATGTGTAAAGGAATGAAGCGATTAAGTGGCATATACACACTAGGAAATAACAGTAGGGCAACTGCTATAAGGTAGTTCCATTTTGCGAGCCTGGTCTGTGGGTCTTAGTGCTGGAATATCAAGGGCAGTGCTGGGATTATCAGGGTTCAATTATAACATCAGGTCTTTGAAAATAAGCAAGAAGCGGTGCCCATATCATATAAAACTTTTGTTCTGACAAATGTAGTGGAAATTCTCCTTTGTGAGGTAGAGAGTTGCTAAGTCTCCGAAGAACTTCAGACTTCAGTGTAATGAATCAGATCTCTTTATATCACGCAGAGTGGAGAAGAAGGCAAGAGCGTTCTTCTGCCAAACTCTAAAATTGTTACCTCTTAAGTAAGAAAGGCAGGGAGGAAATTACCTTCATTTACAACAGTGATAAAACAGTTTCTTTGCATAATAATGACTTCTTTGAGATTTGGTTGGATCCTGTCTTCCCAGGACAGTGACCCTTTGATGTAAAAACAGATGGGACAGCAAATGTCATTTTATCTAAAACTTGTGTATCTTCCCATGTTGGGGAGGTGTCGCCACCTGTGGTTTCTTTTGACACCTCAAACAATGTGACATTCTCCTTCTGTCTTTATAGCAGACTGGATCACAAACAGGAAGGCTATGTAATTTTCTTACACTTATGAATAGAGCAGCGTATTTTTTCTAACTTTAGGCAAGACATGCGGTCCTGTAGCCATTGGGAGTGTGTGGGAAGGTAGGTTCCTTTCCACCTGAGCAAAACTGACCTGCACGCCAGAAGAAGAGCAAATGATAGGGCAGCACATTTTGTTTTTGGCAGCCCCTCCATCTTTCATGACACCAAAAAGGGCCAAGAGTGGGTCAGGTTCTATGACAATGTCTAGGGTCAGTGAGAGGGTCTGAAATACACTTCTCCAGAAATTTTCAAGGCTGGGACATGTCCAAAACATATGGATTAGTGAAGAATTTGGACTTTGACATTTGTCGCAGTTGGGACTGATATCAGGAAACATCTTGGATAATCTCAGTTTGGATATATGGGCTCTATGTACTTTGAATTGGAGCAGGGAGTGACGCGCACACATAGATGTGGAATGTACTTTTTTAAAAGGACCGCATCCCAAAGATCATCTGAAAGTGACAGGTTTAGGTCCTGCTCCCAGGCAGTTTTAATGTTGTTAAAGGGATAGTTCGGATTTTTTGAAGTGGGGTCATATAAAGTACATATCTATAGTCGATCTATTTCCTACCATAATCACCGATCAGCGCAGCCTCAGTTTGGAGGAGCAGAGAGCCGCTCCAGCCAGACGCTCAGCTTTGTACTGCAGTGAACAGTTTTGGCTATGAGGGTAACGCAAGCCTGATTAAAGGTTGGTGTAAGGCTGCCCGTCTTTAGAGATTCAGATAGAGCTGAGGTGAATAACGGCGTGAGCTGTGTAGAGAATTTTTTGCAGAATTCTGACGGGAAGCCGTCTGGGCCAGGTGACTTCCCAGACTGCATGGCCGAAATACCCTTAGATATCTCTCCTGCTGTATTGGGCTGTTCTAATCTGTTTTTTAAGTCTTGAGGTAATGTAGGGATATTTAGTCGACTCAAAAAGTTTTCAGTGTCACTGATGCAGGAGGGGGGATTGGAGGAGTATAATTTAGAATAGAAGTTTTTAAAAGTTTCATTTATTTCAGTTGAATCTGACGTAGCTACACCGTTATCCCTGCGAATCTTAGTGATGATTTGTTTAGCCTTTATGCCTCTAAGCTAATTTCCCAGCAACTATCGCGACTTGTCACTGTGCTCATAGTGGTCACTCTTTGTTCTAAGCAACAGGGTCTCAGCCTGGTATGTTGAGTGGAGATCGAATTCGGTTGGAGCCCAAGCCGCTTTTTATACAGTTCAGGCTTGGGTGTCTTGGCATATTGGTTATCTATATTATGGATTTGATTTAAAATGTCTAATCGCCTCTTATTAAGGGTGCTATTTTTGCTCGCTATGAAGGAGATAATTTGTCCCCTCAGATACGCCTTCAGAGTGTCCCACAACATTAGACTGGAGACTTCTGGGGAGGCGTTTGTATCAAGGAAAATGATATTTGATCTATTATATACTTCACAAAATTTTCATCCGATAGTAGGGTTAAATTAAATCGCCAGTGTTTTCTCACTCGACCAGTGCCAGGGAGAGATAAGCCCAGAACAAGGGGGGCATGGTCAGAAATTACAATGCTTTCTAGTTTGCAGAAGTGGGTCTGTGTTAAAAGATTGCTATCAAGGAAAAAATTGTCGATTCTAGTGTAAGTGTGATGAACGTTTGAGAAGAATCAGAATTCCTTGTCTTTGGGATGTAGAAAACGCCACACATCTGAGAGACCATATTCGGAGAGGAAGGACTGTATGCATTTGGCTGACTTACTGACTGTGGCTGGCCTAGGAGATGAGTGGTCCAGCTCTGGATCTAACCAGCAGTTGAGGTCACCACCAAGTATCAGAGAATGTGAGTCCAGGTCAGGAAGAAGGGAGAAGAAGCGCTCCAGGAAGGCAGCATCATCTGAATTCGGGGCGTAAACATTAGCCAAAATCACATTTCTATTAAATAGTTTTCCGGACACAATGATGTAGCGGCCATTTCGGTCTTTGACAACACTAGAAGGTTCAAACTGAATGTTTTTCTCAATTAGAATGGCAGCTCCCCTCGCCCTGGCCTGGAAAGACGAATTAAACATTTGCCCAACCCAACCTCTCCTGAGCAGAGAACAGTTTATGTCATGTAGGTGGGTTTCCTGCAAGTAGGCGATTCCCACTTTAAGGTGTTGGAGGTGCGTCAGAACCCTATTTCTCTTGACATGGTTATTTAGACCCTTGACATTCCAGCTAATAAGGTTTACATTGTTACTCACTGTAGGTTGTTAGTAGATGAACAGAGGCTATGGCAGAAAAGCTGCAGCAGGCACCCACTGGGGGTAATGACATCTGTGAGCAGTTGTTTACAGTTGGATGTATACCTAGTAGTGTTTTATGTGACATTGCAGACAACACAGAATAATAGTCAAAACATAACAAAACCAAAAACAGAGAGAAAATCCCATCCCAGCCCATAACCCATCTGACCACCACAGGAAGTGGCATCAGACACAAAACATATGCATTAGCAACAGGTCTTCTGATTACCTCTCAGGATATCCCTTTTCCTTACTTAGTAATTAGAACAAAACCCCAAGTAATTCAGATTATTGGTCATAATAGTAACATAGACTGAATATTTTAAACAGCATACTCTCCTAACATTAACAGTGGCCGGTTGGCAGTGGCACACATTTTAAACACCGCTGCATCAGCATAAACAAGCCCAAGCCCGAGCTGCTATTCAGCTGACATAGATGCATATACTATGGTCAGTTGAGAGGGAAAACAGAGGTCGGGAGTCCAGCACAGTAGTATTAACCATACATCCATATACATTAAAATGTTTGTGCTGGCCGACTGAGATTAACTATCACCTTGATTATCTACTTTGTGTGCATCAATGTATTTACGTGCTTCAGCATGCTTGGGAAGCATGATGGGTAGTCTCGCTGGAAATAGGAGAGCCGGCTGCATCCCGAGCTTGTACAGCGTGGTCATGGCGTCCCTGTATTCCGTGCGCTGGCTCAGCACCTCCGGGCTGTAGTCTTTGGCGATGCGGATGGGATGCCCGCGGTAGTCCATCTTCCATCTACGACGTGCTTCCCGGACCAGGAGATCTTTTATCTGAAAGCAGTGGAGGCGCAGTACAAACGGGCGCGGTCTATCTCCTGGTTTAGGCTTAGCCGCCAAGCTCCAGTGTGCTCTGTCGACTTCTGGAGGGGTTGGAAGCGTCTCTTTTCCGTAGACTTCGGTCAGCAAGTTGGAGAAAAACTGAGGAGGGTTACCGGTTTCGGTGTTCTCGGGGAGGCCAAGTATGCGGATATTTTGCCGCCTGCTGCGTCCCTCTAGGTCGCTAACTTTAGCCTCTAGCTTGGTGTTGTCTTCTCGGAGGATGGAGCAGAGGGATTCCAGGTCCTGGAGGCGCTGGTCAGCGTCCCTTCCTCAAGTATTGTACTTTGAGTAATTCACGACAAACCAAAGGATTTTGGTAAATTTAGTTTTTAATGAATTCACCCATATATAAAATGAAGCGTGCTTTTCTTGTAGCTGTATTATGTAGGTCCCTTCATATGCCTGAGAGTATGCATGTATGTACAAGTGTTTAGAACCAGTTCATATGGATGTGCAAGTTAAATATTTAATACTGGCTGAGGCGGCTTCGCATACACAAATTAAATTACATAGTGTGTCCATTCAGTAATCAATGTGCTGTAAAGAACAGGATCAGGATGTGAGAGGTGGAGGGGAGAACGCCTTTTGATTGAGGTGTCAAAAAGCCACATGTGGAGCAATTCTCTACATGACGGGTTACAGGAAGGTGGATAAGATGACATTTACTGTCCTAATAAAAACATCAAAGGGTCACTGTCCTGGGAAGGCTTGGTCAACCCAAATCTCAGTGGGTCACTGCTTTGGGAAGAGGTGATTGATGACTGTTGTAAATGAGGCTAACCTCCACTCTATTTTGCATTTAAGTCAGTAACATTTGGAGAGCTGGAGGGAACGTTTTGGACCTTCCCTCCATGCGGCATGTATTAAAGAGGCCTGATTCATCACGCTGAAGTCTAAAATTCTTCAGAGACTTAGCAACTCTCAACCTCACAAGGAGAATTTCCACCACAGGATTTCCAGCATGACTTAAAAGAGGACCACAGCAGTCAGCAGTTTGACATTATTTAATCAAAATGACACAACAGTCCAGAGCTGTCTCTTGGGAGCTCAGTGACACTGAGAGTGCTGCGTCAGAAAAACCTGCTATCTCGTCAAAATGATGCTGGAATTAAGGATCTGCTATCTATGTCCATATTATTTGGGTTATTTAGACAGGTATTCAGCACCTGCACCAGGACAACTTCCACTTTCATTGTTCTCATTATTACATGAAGTAGGTCAATGCCAGTTGCCTGTTTCTGTTGAGATTTGTACTGCAGCTAGTGGAGGAGGATTCACCAGGTCGATGGTCTGTCCCTCCCGGAGCTTCAAAACTGCCTGCTTCAGACTCCACCTGCAGGGAGGGACAAACACAGGTCAAGAGTGCTCACAAGCACTGACAATGCTATACTGACAATACAACATTATTTTTGACCTTCAAAAGTTAAAGCAGAAGATAGATTGGAGGAATTGAGTCTGTCAGATTTCCACATATCCTTAGTTTGTCAGAAAATATATAAGAACGTGTTCCCAGATAAAACAATCAAACAGTTAGTGGATTCATTTCCTTTTGTGTCATACCACCCGAGGTTTAGTCCAGCCTAATTTGTGTGGAGGTATACTGTACCTCAATCTATTCCTATCGGTTGGTGAGGAATCGAACTCACCACCACTGTCCCATTGCACACCCCTTATTCTGAAAAGGTGGAGACCTCCACAACTTTCTCATGTTTTGTTGCTCCCGTCACAACTTTTTTTGAACATGTTGCTGTCATCAAACTCACAACAAGAATATATTTACCAAAATCAATGAAGCTGATGAGGTCCGTCATTAAATACATTGTAAAAAACAAATTGCAGATACTCCGTGTATAGCAGCTCTTGTCTACTGTGTGCAACCATTACAGAGCATGGTGTGCACTGGAATACTGATTTTATTAATTTGATCTACTTTTACATATTATCTTTGAACTGTTGAACTATTGAGTACAGGGCAGAAAGGATTAGCAAATGATCACATAATTTCTTATTTATGTTTTCCATGTTTTCAGATCTGTATCAGGGGTGGTACATAGAGCACAGCCTTACTTGAATTAAAGTCTATATGTCTCATCACTCATTTGTATAATGTAAACCAATAATGCACAAAGCTCATATGAGTTGCAACATCTTCAGGGTCACATTTAAGTCCCACTCATATTTCTATTATGTTCCGTCATGTGCTGATGAAGGACCTCAGTCTTCCAGGTCATGGTACCTCTGAAACGATTTCTTTTTTTTTTTCTGAAACGATTTCATTGTTGACAGGATAATTGAATTAGTGTGACTTTGCACCAGAAAAATATATAATTTTGAGACATTTAGTCTCAGAGCAGCTTCCAGAACCCAATTTCCTTCATAAAGCAACAACTAAATCTGCAGCTTCCTCTTGTGAAGAGGCTCCCACCTGTCAACCGTGCGATCTGTGCTAGTACCACACAAACAGGCTGAATGACAGGAAAATACCAATTGGAGTGTTGCTTTGCTAATCAAAGACAAGAGTGTTGTTGAGAGATGTGCTCTCATTAATTTATTATTGTTCCCCTTTGAATGAGTTTTGTTTTGTTGCGGCAACCGCTGATTTATGTTTATGACGTAATGTGGTCATGTGACCCACCTGTTCTGTAGATTACCTGCAGCTGTACGGAATAAAATCTGTGTGTGTGCCGTGATTGCGGTTGTTCACACAAAGAGAGCAAACATGTGCAGTGTGATGTGACGTTAAACGCTGTGGAAGAAAAATCTGCTAACAAGTGTTATGTCCCTGTACCACATCACCAGTTAAACAGGCCACATCAAGCTGATTTTTAGGTTCATACTTTTATTTTAGGTGTGTACTAGAATAGGTTTGGATGCTGTAATAATACATTCTCATGCTGTCGGTTGCTGCGGCACCTCCATTCACCCTCTGTCTGGAACACATGATTTAGCCCAGTCCTGCTGAAGGCCCCCCTTCTGAAGAGCTGCTCTGATAGAGAGATGAAACCCCGTCCCCTCCTGTTCCCCTCATGGGACCGTATAAGGGAGAAAAACTTTGTCTGGGAGTGAATGAAGAGGGACAGATAATGTATTGATCCTGTTTGAATTGTGTCATGATATGTAAGGGTCACCCCAGTCTACCTTGATGTATGGACACTGTGGTGATTAACATGTTTTTTTGTTTGGTTTTCTGCCATAATTGTAACTGCCATGAGGGGTTCAAACTTGTCAGGAGCCTTGTGTAAGAACACAGGTTATTAATACGGATGGGTATTATTATGTATTTTATTCTGTTTATTTCGGGCCAAATATGATAAATGAGGGAGAGGGGAAAGATCGCGAGAGGATGACACGCAAGGCAGGTGGAACCCGCCGGAGTTTGGAGGACGCAGCCAGCGGGATAATTCTGTGAATTTACGCCAGTGCCAGCCCAAGCCTTTTGGGGGCCCTAAGCAGAATTTCATTTGGGGCCCCCCTCCCACCACCCTGGAGTCACCTGTGCTTGACAATTATTGACACAAATGTCACACTATAATTTTACATTATAAATTATAAATACAGTGACAGATTATAAACTACTGTCCCCCTGGGCAGAGATGCATAAGGACCCCCCCCCCCTATTGGTATGAAAGTGGGTGCAAATGTTGAAGTTGGTAGATGTGATTTCTTGTATTCTGGTGCCTTTTTGGGATGGCCAGCTAAAGATTTGTTCAGATTCATAGCCTTTTGCTTTTTGACTTATTAAGGTAGTGACTTCAGGCAACGACTTGGGCTTCAGGGCCCCTTCTGGGTCATTCAGGTTCATTCAGAGGAACTCCATCCAGAATCCATCCTTGCTTTGTCTGTACACGCGAGGTGTCTAGTTTATGCGCACGACTCAAATGCTGGCAGACACAGCAGTTGTAGGCAGGTATATTAATCATGAAATCAGAATCATCTTGTCTTGAATTATTCATTCATTCATGTTACTTGTTTAATGTCTTTAATATGTAAAAAAAAAGGGGGGCCCCCAAGTGACCACTTAGTTCACCACTTAGTTCACTTATGCCTGAATTTCCACTGGATACTGTCTGCTGCGTTACGGCTCCGATCTGGTTTGGCTCCGCCGTCTGCCGTCTGCTGCTGCTTCCGTCCACTGATTGCGTTTTGAGTCCGCCACGGCGCAGTACGATAGACAGTTGCTGTTGCAAAGGCTGTGGAGTTCAAGGGATAATCACATGATCACTCGCGACTGCAGTTATAGGTCTGTGTTATTAAAAACAACAACATGAGGAGTCACGTGGGTGCGGCGAACAAGATGGCGGCTGGTTAGAGGCTCTCCACCTTTCCCACATGTGAATTTGCAAATTATTACTAGTTAGTGGCTCACAGTCTTGTAAGTTTTTACGCCGTTTGAATGAGTTAAGAGTCTTAGTCTGTTTTGAGGGTGCAAATGACTGAATTACAGATGTTAGCGTCCAAGTATTTCAAGAGCACTGGCCGCGTGTCCACCCGGAGCAATGCTCAACCTGACGGTAATGACAATGGCGAGCCGCCACCCCGTCTCGACAGTCTGTTTGCAGAAATTACTAAAGTGAACGCCACACTACAGTCTGTGGCAACAGACGTTTCCACTATTAAGGAGAAAACGACTGAGCTGAAAACAACGGTGGCGGCCATACACGAGAGACTCGGGGAGGCCGAAACACGTATTGTCTGTCTGGAGGAGACCTCAGAACGGCTGGACGTGGCTGAAGGCATGAGAAGTAAGCAGATGGAGGCGATGTGGGAACGCATTCAAACACTCGAAAACCATAGCAAACGAAACAACGTGAGACTCGTTGGCCTGAAAGAGACTTTCGGCACTAATGGGACATTGTTAAACTGTGTTCAGAAGATTTCGGCCAAGGGGCTTGGAGTCTGTGTTGACCCTGAGTTTGAGATTGAAAGAGTGTACCGGACGCTCGCACCAATGCCGGACCCAGACCGGCCTCCGAGACCGGTGCTTATACAATTCCTGAGACAGTCAGCGAGGGACAAGGTGATTACAGCGGCGAAAGAAAAGCGTGGGGTTGAGTGGGAAGGATGCCGACTTTCTGTGTTCCCTGACATGACCAAGGAGCTGGCAGAGAGGAGGAAGGCTTTCACCGCGGTGAAGCACAAGCTCCAGGAGTTCAACGTGAAGTATACACTGGCCTATCCGGCCACATTGAGGTTCAAGTGGAAGGGGAAAAACGTGAGCTTTACCAAAGCGAAGGATGCAGACAAACTTATCAGCGACAACAATCATGAGGATTGTGCTGATTCAATGTGAGATAAAAGATAAACGGACAGTATCTAGACCTGAATGAGCCACGGGAATGTTGTGTGGACTGTTGGGCAGGGGGGCCTGAACGAGCCACCGTCGAGGGAGGAGAGCAGCAGTAACCCACGGACCAGATAAGGATTTTGCTTTCAGTTCAGATTCGATATGGCAGCAAAAGAGGGACTGTCAGGCAGCTTGCGGGCTGTTTTTTGGTTTGGTTTAATCTGTTTTTTCTTTAAGTGTTCAGTATGTTGGAAATGTTTCTTTTCCATACTTTGTATTTGTGTTTATGTTTTGACGGGACGTATGGCACTGGCAGATCATATCTGGGGAGGGGGCAGACGTCATGGGCAGACATATGTTAGTGTTAATAGTAAAACAGACATGGATATAACAATACATGCAGGTAATTATGACAGGGAAGTGTATTAAATATGTGTCCTGGAATATTAATGGGAGCGGAAACCCAGTTAAACGGCGCAAGTTATTGGCATATTTAAAAACCAATCAGGCAGATATCATTTTTATACAAGAAACTCACCTAAACGAGGGAGAGGAGGTCAGATTTAAAACAGGGTGGATAAGACATATTTTTCACAGTTCGTTGTCAAGTGCACGTAATGGTGTAATGATTTTGGTTAAAAAGAATATACAATTTGTGTTATTGAAAGAGGTTAAAGATGCAGAAGGGCGAATGGTATGTGTACAAGCATTAATAGAGGGAGTGAAAGTTATACTATGTAACATCTATGCTCCCAACAAAGGGGATCCACATTTTTTTCATGGTATAAATAAGGTCGTGGGAGATATGGATGGGCATGTAATTTTAGCAGGAGATTTTAATGAAGTGATGGACCCCATCCTGGATAAAAGCAGGTCTAAGGGCCCATTGAGGGCTAAAGATAGAGAGGCAATTCATATGCTAAATGAAGATATTGGACTAACAGATATATGGAGGCTTACTAACCCCCATGGAAGGGAATATACCTTTTTTTCTCATTGTCACAAATCTCATTCTAGAATTGACTTGTTCTTGATTGCAAATTCCCTGATAAAAAGTGTAGTTAGTTGTGACATAAGAACTATTGCCATAACCGATCATGCAGCAGTGGAGTTATGTTTAAAGGTGGAGCTGGAAACAGGTGGGAGGCCTAGATGGAGAATGAATACCTCATTACTACAGGGCAAACCTTTCAAAATATCACTGGGTGAGGATCTTAAATCTTTTTTTGAAATAAATATTGGAAGCACAAGAGAAATTAAAACTGTTTGGGAAGCATCCAAAGCTTATATAAGGGGGAAGTTGATAGCATATGCTTCTCAAAAGAAAAGAGAAAGCCTTAACAAAATCAAAGATTTGGAGAAGGAAACTAAATTAAAGGAAAATCTATTATCTGAGCATTATTCGGAGTTGCAATATCAGGAACTCTGTTGGCTGAAATTCCAGCTGCACGAAATATATAATAAAAAAGTAGCATATGCTTTGTTCAGAATAAAAACTAACTTTTATGAGGGTGGGGAGAAAACAGGGAAAATATTAGCCAGGCAAGTAAAACAGAAGGACTCTTTGAACACCATCCCAGCCATTAAACAGGGGGATACCCTATTTACCTCAGTTAAAGATATAAATAAGGTATTCAAACAATTCTATGAGAAACTGTATACATCAACAGCGTGCAGCAGTATTGACCAAAAGGAGCAGGAAATGTTCTTCTCTAACATTGACATGCCCAAATTACACTCTGACAATGCAGAGAAACTAGAGTCTCCGATAACTGAGGGCGAAATAAGGAAGGCAGTTTCATTAATGAAAACTGGGAAATCACCGGGCTATGATGGATTTCCGGCAGAATATTATAAAGAGTATATCGATATTCTTGCTCCAGTTCTGCAGAAGGTATATCAGGAGGCTTTTGAGAAGGGACAGGTGCCACCCACTTTTAACGAAGCCTTAATATCTTTAATCCCCAAGAAGGATAGGGATATAACAGATCCATCCAATTTTAGACCCATTAGCTTGCTCAATTTAGATTGTAAAATATTAACAAAGGTGCTGGCCCTATGTTTACAGCAAGTCCTGCCCAACATTATACATCCTAATCAGACGGGCTTTATGAAAAATAGATCCTCTACAGATGGTATGAGAAAATTGTTACATTTAATGTGGTTGAGTCAGTCAAAAGATGCGCCAATAGCTGCAATTTCCTTGGATGCCGAAAAGGCTTTCGATAGGGTGGAGTGGGGATTCCTATTCTCCACCCTGACGCATCTAGGGTTTGGTCCATGCTTCTCCAGGTGGGTTAAGATATTATATAAGGAGCCAAAAGCTGCAGTGATAACTTATGGGATAATATCGCCATTTTTTGGCCTCTCCAGAGGGACCCGTCAGGGCTGTTCTCTGAGTCCCTTGCTGTTTGTAGTTTTCCTGGAATCGTTGGCAGCCAGTATTGGAATGAATGGTAACATTAGGGGAGTTGAGATTGGAGGACAGGAACATAAACTATTGCTTTGCGCAGATGATATTTTGGCTGTGGTGGGTGACCCCCTCACCTCATTACCACACTTGATGGACACCATTCAATTGTATTCTAAATTTTCAGGCTATACAATCAATTGGAAGAAGTCTGAGGCTATGCCTTTATCAAAATCATGCTATTCATACATGGTGGAAAAATTTAAATTTAAATGGGTCCGTAAAGGAATGAAGTGTTTGGGAATTGGACTCGGCCAGAATTTGGATGAACTACCCCTGGTGAATTTTAACCCAGCATTGGGAAAAATTAAGGCTAATTTGGAGAAATGGGGAGGAATCGGGCTTGCTCTGTGGGGAGGGGTAAATATTGTGGAAATGAGTGTTGCCCCTCAATTTGATTATTTGGTTGTGATGTTGCCAATTACTATTCCGCCTGACATTTTTAAGAGGTATGACAATATAATCGAACATTTTCTTTGGGAGGGGAGGAGGGCAAAAATCAAATTGAGTAAATTATGCGCCCCCGGGGAGAAAGGGGGAATGGGGTTACCAGATCCAAGATTGTACTATTTAGCATTTGAAATGTCCAAGTTGGCCAAGTGTTGGGAGGAGACAGGGGACACAGTTGATTGGATGGATGTTGAGAGAACACTGTGTTCACCATTTGGTCCGGCTGAGAGACTGTCTCAGCAGGTTGGCACAACGGACCCGGTTCTTGCTCACTCTGGGGAGGTATGGACTGGAATGCATGGAGCAAATAGGTTATCACATTGTGTACGGGGTGCGCATCCTTGTGGAGTGGTCCTGCCGTCTGTATTGGAAAAGCACGTGTTTGTTGGGGCCAGTGGTGTTCATGTGGCATGCACACTATGGGAGACTTGTATAGTGATGGTGTGTTCATGTCCTATATTGACCTCACTCGTAAATTCACTCTTGAAGGCAAACAACATTTTTGGAGATATCTACAAATGAGAAACTGTGTAGCTTCTAAATTTAAAGAACACATAGATAATCAAATTCTGGATTATCTTAAAGGGTCGCACGAATGCCATACAGCATCACTATTTTATAAACTAATTAACCATTCGGTGAGTGGTGAATTATCTAATATGAAGCTGCTGTGGCAGAGGGACTTGAGAATAGGTTTTACACAGGAGAAATGGTTGGAGATTTTGTTGGAGTGTGGAGGACATGTGGGAGAGGCAAGAGGAAAGTTCATACAGTGTGGGATTGTGCATCGATGTTGCCGCGCGCCGGTGGGACTTTGCGGGATGGAACTGATGGATGGCAACCTATGTTGGAGATGTGGAACAGAGGTGGGAACTTTTCTGCACTGTATGTGAGAGTGTGCCCTGGTGGTGCCGTTCTGGGTTGAAGTGGTGGAGGTTTTGAGTGGCTGGCTTGGTTCAGCAATGCCTCTGACCCCTGAATTATGTTTATTGGGGGACGGATCCCAGGTGCCTAACATCTCGGAAGGTGCCTTTTCAGTTGTTGTGGTTGGTTTGATCACTGCATCGGGAATCATTTTGAGACATTGGAGAACAGTTAAACGTCCAGGTATGAGGGAGTGGGTGGACGCAGTGGTCGGGGCTGCATCTTGCGAGTCTATGCTCAACAGATTAAAAGGTAAACTGGAGGATGGGACCACCTCCTGGGACTGTTTTTGGACACATATAAAAACTTAGGAAGGCCCTGGTTTGATCCCAGGAAGGACTGAGATCCCTCAGTGACAGATGATTTTATTCTTCATGCCATGACACTGCGGGCTGGACTCTGGATTACATGTGGACAGCATCTTTGTATTTTTATTTGGGTTTTCTGTCATTGGACTTTCATGTGCCATGTCTTGTGATGTCTGTGCTATGTGATGTCTGTGCCAGGGGGGGTCTGTGGGTGCCATGTGCCGTCGATCTTTTTGTTTTATTGTCTTGTTTTGTGTTTAGTATTCTGTTTCGAAACTTGAAAATTTCAATAAAAATTTGAATTACAAAAAAAAAAAAAAAACAACAACGCGAAGTGTTGCCGACCGGAGGATCAGCAGAGCTTGTGTTTGTCTCTTTTTTGAGATTTGTGTGCTGGTGTCAACATGGAGTGTTTTATTTTAAAAAGTAACCGGATGTTGTTTGTTATTTCAGTGCTTGACTTCCTGTCTGCTCCGTGTTAAATTCAGCTGAATTGCTGCGTCGTGCTCCGGCATCCGCCAGAAATAGGAGTCCTGCGTATCTGCACCAGAGGGCCACCGATTGCCAGAGCTGGGACGGAACAGATACGCAGAGCACCGGACCTGTTGGAAATGAACACATAGCCTAAAGTGAAACCTATCAGCTCCGCTGGCGTGGCAGTGAGACGTAACGCAGCGGACACGTATCCAGTGGAAATTGGGGGTGAGATTTGCTTGGGTTCGCTGCTCTTTTTTCCATCGAGACTTACGGCGGCTCGCCACATTTCCACCAGTCAAAGGTAGATTTATTTTGATACTTTTCTTTAAGGACTAATTCTTTCATGGACACTTTATGTGGGGTTTTGTCATGTGAACTGTTGGGATTTTCAGGTTATTGTGGGTCTTTTGACCAAATGTTTGTTTGAATCGGAGTGCCTCCCTTCTTTTGTTTGGTGTGTGAGTCCGGGTCGGCCGTAATTTAATTTATTGGCTGTAAATACACAGAGATAAGTCAAACCCTCTGTGTGTTTTCGTTTCTTTACAATTTATGCCGATATTATCATATGAGTAAAGAAGAGATCTGCTGGTTATTTTTTGTTCCCTTAAATTTGCGTTTGTACTTTCCCTTTTGGAATAATTAATTGAAGGGGATTGTTACAATTGTGGGGACATTTCTGTTACATTTCCATCAAAAATAAAGTGAATCCTATGAAGGTATTATTGGTGCAAAAGGTTTGAGCACCTGTAACAGAGGAATTTGTAGTTGTGTACAGTTATTGTGTATGTGTATCAGTAAATGTGTAGTCACATACTCTATGAGTTGTGTAATTGTAGACTTTTTTTCTCTCCACAAATACAACACAACACTTACACATTCACAAATTCTTAATTACAGGTGCACAAATCCTATTCTACAAGTCACAGATTAAAAAACTGACATGCTTGAATTTTTGCTCCAGTTGTTGTAGTATATTTGGTGCAAAACATATTTGTGCACCTGTAACAGACAATGTGAAGTTGTGGACAAAATTTGAATGTGTGCAAATCTGAATGTGAACTGGTGCAATAAATGTTCAATGCATGTAAAATAATCTTTAAAACACAAACACAAATCGATAAGTACAAGTGCGTGAATCTTCCCCACGAGTGACAGATTCTGTTTCCTTCAACTACAAATCACGAATCGCGCCTCCACTGAGATATGTGGTGCAAAAGGTGAGTGCTGATCTGAGATCGACTGATCCCACAGCAAATCAGAGAAGAGGGGCTTTTTGTCCCACAGCCAATCAAAGGAGAGGGTGGATTTAGCATATGCTAAACTAACAGCAGCAGAGACAGCGTCTCCTGCTAGCTAGCAGGCTAACGATTGTTCAGCGGTGGGTCTCGCTTATACCGTTTTGTAAAAGTGGACATGTCAGCTGGCAAACTTCAAGCAAACATGACAATTTGGGTTTCTATGCTTTAGCTCCTGTCCTAGCAATGAGCAGTTATTACAGCGACTCCCTTTAGCTTCACCGAAGCTAGCTTTGGCTAGTGTCAAGCTTGTCCAGCCAGCCGTGGTTCGCGTTAGCTGGTCAAATCAGCCGCACGTCGTTTTCTAGTGCGCAAATCTACTAACATTTACGGTAATCGTAATGAAGCCGCTGTGAAGAGCTGCTGGTAGTGACTGGGGGGCAGACTGCAGTCTCACATCAGACATTTTGCACCAATAATACCTTCATAGAGTACACAGCGTCTGGATACCCTCAGATGGTGGGAATAGAGGAAAACTTTTGCATTTTATTTCAGTTCAATTCAAACTTTAAAGTCTGTGTAAAGCAAATTCAGCCATTTTCTTCTAAACACATTAAAAAGGTCATATATATATTTCCTTAAAACATGTAAAAAGCATTCAACCATTTACAATTTAATTTTGGAGCTAGGCTCACAAACTGTGTTTCACGATTTCTGTGTTCAGAATTTAATGGGCGGGTCAGAAATCATGGCAGCGTTACATAACGCGGCTATGATGATTTGCATAAACCCCGCCCTGCTGGAAGCCTATAAATACATTCAGCGCATTACCTTCAGAGGTTTTTCAGCTCGCTGTCCAGTCTTGGATAGCATCTCTTAGAATAGTTTGCAGCTAGCTAACCAGTCAACCAGTCAGCTAAACAGTCATGTCTCCACCACATCGCTCCTGCATCTTTCCTGGATGCCACAGTGTGCAGGGTAACGGCGCCCTAAGCTTATTTTAGTTTCCTACGGACGACAACATAAGGAAACGGTGGATCGATTTTGTCAAGAGGAGCTACTGTGGAGAGTTAAAAATCACCACCAACACCGTCTCTGCAGTGTCCACTTTACCCCCAATAGCTACAGCAACTGTCACCAGGTAAAGTCTGGATATCTGAAGAGTCCGCTGACGCTGGTCCATGTGGCTGGACCGGCCCTCTTTGTCCCCGGCTTGCATCCTCCCGTCCCGCCGGGACGTGTTCTCGTCTCCGCCGCGGGCATTATGTGCCTGCCTGCGACCGTCCCGCCGACAACGGGTGCTCTCATCCCCACCACCGGCCAGACTTTAGGTTCTCTGCCCGAGCCCGACCCTGACGCGAACCGGACCGCGGGCCGACCGGGATATTTCCGACAATTTCCTCCCCTTGATCAAGCGTGTGTGTGTGTGTGTGTGTGTATCTGTAATAACTCAAAATAATGACTGTATTTCCAGCTACAAAAGGCGCATCTCTCTCCTCCCTCCATGTTGTCTGTGCCGCTGCGTGGTTTTACACGTGAGTGAATGTCCTCATGTACAAAACGTGACTTCTCGTGCACGTGACATCACTCCCCGAGACACGAGAAGAAAGCAAAAATATATAATTTTACTAAGGAAAATGACAAAAATAATTGTAACGCACAGTGATTTGAATAAGTAACTTTAATCTGATTAGTGGTTTGATTACTCCTCACTGAAAAAAGTGGTCAGATTAGAGTAACACCTTACCGGCATCACTGATTGTGGAGTGTAAGTGCAACATGGAGCTTGAGAACGTCCGTTACAACAGCCCACATATTAAAAAAACGTCCTGTTTAAATCGGGCTTGGGCTCATAATTACAATTAATGCAGGGTTCTCCGCAGACATTTGAAGTGTGGTCGTCTCGCATCCGTGGCCCGGGCCAGGGGGGGGCGCATGCTCTCATCTCCGCCGCGGGCATTATGTGCCCGCCTGTGACCGTCCCGCCAACAACAGGTGCTCTCATCCCCGCCACCGGCCAGACTTTAGATTCTCTGCCTGAGCCCGAACCGACCCTCTCCGTCCCCGGCTTGCATCCTCCCGTCCCGCCGCCAGCGCATGCTCTCATCTCCGCCGCCGGCATTATGTTCCTGCCTGCGACCGTCCAGCCAACAACAGGTGCTCTCGTCCCCGCCACCGGCCAGACTTTAGATTCTCTGGCCGAGCCCGACCTGGTCGTTATCCCGGTCATTATCGCCGCCAGCCAGGGAACGGTCGGACGCTCGTCACCGCCAGCGGGAGGCGGGCGTTTTTTTTTTTTACGAGAAGACCGCGAAACACCCACTATAAAGCAGCTAACATTGAGGATGAGTATAGCGTCGCAGCGCTGCTGTTCCACCGTCTGGGGAGAACCCTGGTTAATGTGTCGGCCCGGCCGGCTCGGACACAACGTGCACGGGCAATTAAATGCATGTTGCTGAAGGTGCCAATCCTGAAAGTGATTTTACATCATGCATCCTGTCATGTCCATGTAATGCTAGCAAATGTTATTGCATTTAATCATGACATGATTTGGCCTCATTCCCTGAGCGGAGTCCATCTGACAGCACAATGATAATCCACAGGTTATATTTTATGTGCACCAATATAGCTATTACAAGGAATTCTATGTAGACTGGGGTGTTACGTTTGTGTGTAATGTAAAACATGGCCTGTGAGGAACGAGGCTGAGCACTATCAGTGTCTGACTCAGAGTCAGTTTCTGGCTCTGATGGCTCAAACAAGTTGGGCTGGGTCCATCCGATGATGCTGCTAGCTTCCATTGTTACTGTAGGTTACGTCCATGGACAGTACAGGAGGCGGCTCCCCTCCTGTGTGGGCGTGGCTCCAGCGCCTCTAACTGACACGCCCCCAGCGTTTCACAGCAGAGAGAAGTGCTTGTTTTTCCAGGATTTTGAGACCTAATTTTATATACTTGGCAATTTTTTTAATCTTTCAAATTTGGCTCAGTGGTCAATGACACATGTTTCTGTTGTATGACAAACTCATAACACAAATTTATTTTTGCTTTACACGGACTTTAAGACAGACTCATGGTTCAGATAAAAAAACAAGACATTCCATAGAATTAATTACATTAGCAGTAAAAGATCTTGCTTTGCTTGTACCTTTCATATCTATATTTATCAATGGGACAGCACACAGGCAGGTGGGCGGGACTGTCACCTTGGCCTAACACAAGGCAGTGCTGTGTTACATAGTGACGTAGGTAAGTTACCCGAGGCAGTTCAGCAACAGTGTTTTCTGTAGGAGTTAATACCTCCCTTTGGTGTGGATTTACTTACACGTATAATAAAGTTACATAACACACTAAAGGAAAGGAAAAAAAAAACAAAATAAGGCCTCATTAAGAATGTCAGCATCAGCTTTTATATGTTGCTGATATTCAAATGAAAATGCTGTCACAATCATTTACATAGCACATTCCATAATTATCACCATTTACACTGCACTCACCTATTGGTATCAGGATCTCTAATGGATGAAGTGTAAAGATAACCTCCAGTTTTTGACCCAGTCACAGGGATCTTTATCTGCAACACAATGCAAACAGTGTTAAGACAGTCAGGTGAAAGTTCCTATCAAAGGCTTTCCACACCACAGTACCTGTGCCCTGTGAGGATCTACGCAGTTGTGTCTGTCAGTGAGATGGATGTTGTAGACTCTTAAAGGTGGGGCCCCCAGGCTTTCCATGGCAACTGGGCATTCTTCCAACTTCTGCAGAGCCAATCTGTGGTAGTCTGACTGAGTGAATGTCTCTAAATGGACAGCAAACAGAGAAGTATAAAAACAGTGGATGATAATTGAAGAAGGTCAGTAAAATATTACTAAGTACTAATAAGTAATAAGTGAATGTGCTGAAATGTTGACGTGTACAAATGAAAGCAGTTAAAACTTCACTTGAGGAGTGAAAGATGAGTACAGCTGAATAGTTTGATGACATGCGGCTGTCGTTGCAAAGTCGATTACAGTATAAGCTCTGGAAGAAACTGGACTGTCATTTGAAGAGCAAACAATGCTAGACACAGACTATCATTCTTTGTGAGTGGTACCACCAAATAGCATAGCTAGCTTAGCATAGGTAGCTTAGCATAGCTTTCCATCTCCCTCCTGCAAGCCTCTCAGCTGTATCCCATTAAAGATTATATCAGCTTCACAATATGAGTGAAAAGATGAATCTCTGAAAAATGTCCACGAATGTCAAAATATCTTAGCATTCAGTTTGTCCTCCTTCATGCACTGAGCTGCATGGACTCCACAAGTTGGTGTAAAACCTGCTGACTCATGTTGTCCCAGCACGATCTGTTCACAAAGCTTCTTGTGATGTCACAGTTTGCTGGGCTTCCTCAGTCTTCAAGTGTCCCTATTAATAGGCGCGTTCAAGTTGAACTCCTGCTGACTGACTGCAGCAGTGAGATCTGCGGGCGACAGCAGGGGCGGGGCTACAAACGCTGCTATGAAGTCGGACACTCTGTCTTCCCGTAGATGCGACGTGACACTGAGCTTGCGGTGTTTGCCTTCTTCATCTGGGAAGAAGTGGAGGAATTGAAATTCCATTGATGTTTGAGGAAAATCAACAACGACGGCGATCAGTTTTCTTACCTGATGCTATGGGAACTTTGCTGGCCTTTTCTCATATTAGTCCCCTTCGGAAATTATTCAATCTGAGATGTTCAAAATAGTAGTCAACCAAAACATGTAAACTGAGGGAACAGAGCAGTGAACTGCTGCTGTGTATCAAGACCCGTGTCTAGCTTGTCTTTTGCAGAGAGTATATATATATATTATATATATATATATATATATATATATATATATATATATATATATATATACACGGACAGTTCATATTTTTCATATTTAGAGACAACAGCCAGCTTTGTGACAGCTTTGTCACAATAACAACTTCAAATTTGGATATTTTGTAATTGCTTCACTTCAAACGGTCACACAGTGGCACATTAATGGTCCAACTGGTTTATCAGAGTAGATGAATAGCCTAAATGTTGTCTTACTGTAAATGCTCATGTTCTGTTTTCCTTGTAATGTCACCATTAAATACATTAGAACTTTGTCTATCTGGTACATTATAGTAAGTCTTGCCCAATAACAATACAATACAATTACAATTAATTATTATGAAGACAACTGTGCTTTGGTGCATGATTATCACAGCTGAGGGGAATTTGCTGACTACATTTACCAAATAAGCCTAACTATAGACACATAAGATGATGCATTTTCTTATAGCAACATTATTCACAATGAATATAATACATTTCGTTGAATGATGATAAATACAATAATCAGAACAAATGACTGAATCAGATGCCTTGTCCCGCTGCGGCATCTCATCACACACAGAATAGCTCAGGATAATTCTTTGTATTGTTAATGTGACGGAACAGAAAGGGTTAATAAGAGTGGATAGCACAGATAACACTGGACACAGCAGTTAACCACTTCTCCATCATCACCCTCAGCTGACAGAACTGAGCAGTTTATTGACGACATCTTTCAGGGTTGTTGCGTTACATGAAGGATTTTATAGGTTTATTCATGTTGACTGTCCCATAGGTGCGGCCACACGGCTGCTACTTATCTGAAGTATGTGATACTTAAGTAGAAAAGAGACGCTTATGGAAATGGAAATTCATCGAAACACACGTCATATACGTCAGCGTAGATGAGAGCCAATCAGGGCAAAGTCCTGACGTCATGAAGGTGGGTCTAGGGTCGTGCAGTACCTGGAGAACAACTGCCCTACTGCTCTGCAGCCGCCTCGCTCCCGCGATAACTTAAGGTCATGTGACATCGGATGCAGAGCAGAAACCACTCCCATCCAGGTCATCGTGGACACATTTTAACCAGCATGCATCACGATTTAGGCAGCGCTGCGCAGCACTGCGTGATCTTGAACTCGCCTAATGTTGAATGGAGTTGAGGTCAGATGACTGTGGCACATCCACCCTATTTTCATGAACACCCCCCACTCCACACACACACACACACACACCCACCCACACACATACTTACTCTGCTGCAGATAGTACATGGTGCCGATCCCTCCACCGGTGAACATAGTGGTAAAGATGGCAAGCTGCTGTAGTTGACTGGTGGACACCCTCATCTTTTCTCACTGAGGAAACATAAAAGGGGGTTGGAGAATGTTGTTCACTGTATAGATTGTAAAGCCAATTAAGGCAAGGTGATTTTGAGCTATAAACAGGTTTGTTTTGTAGGGGTGTCACGATTCTCCAAATCCTTGATTCGATTACATTTTTCGATTCTAAGGTCACAGTTCGATTCGATTCTCGATTTTTACATTTATTTTTTTTAAAGCACAGGTTGCTATGCCATTTTTAGACTAGACTTTTATACAATATAATATCTGACCTTTGTTCACAATGTACCACACCACATTGTCAAATTTATTTCTATAAAACCCATTTATTAACAACATAATGTAACAACAACATATCTTCAGTCAATTGGAAACTTAAAGGGACACTTCACCGATTTGCATTGAGCTTTGTATCTTCAGGAAAACAGTCATGTTTTTGAATGGTCGTGCATCATTCCCTCAGTTTGCCCTGAGACAGGAGAACTAGAGATTTCAGTGTTGGACTTCCTGCTTTCAATGATGTAAAAATCGTCATTTTACGTCATTGAAAGCAGGAAGTCCTATATCTGTGTTGAGAGGGAAGACTACAAACGCTTCGCTCATTTTTCCAAGGGTGGGGGCTAGAGGTGGGACCCACTCACGCTACAGACCTATCACAGACCAATGGGCGGGACTTCACTTGCAGAACGAAAATACATAGCTGCCATCTTTGTTGGCCGCTAAGCGAACAGACGCTGTGGAGCCAGGTTTGACCCACGATGGCAGATGATATGCAATATGATATTTCAGACAACGAAGAGAGTGATTTCGAGAGCGTGATGCTCGAGTCAGATGTTCGCGGCTACCTGTACGAGCCACAATACAGCGACGAGCAGCTGAGGGAGATGGAGGCGGCAGGTCTTCTGCCTCGGCTGCGGCGGCTGCTGCAGCCGCGGCAGAAGACCTGCCTGTCCCGGACGAGGAGCCCGGACTGGCTCGCTTCGCGACGAAATATCTACAGCGGACGGAGATATGTGTGGTGTGCCGGATTAGTGGGAGTGGCTTGCAGAGCTGTGCATTGTGGTGCATTGTGGGAGTTGTTGTCTTTCATACAAATGCACCCTAAAGTCACTTTCTGCCTTTTCTCAGTCAAATAAGCACAAAATTAAAAAATGATGTTACATTTTGACTACAAATATGACCCTCTTTCAATAAAGATCAATGTTCCCACCGGTGAAATGCTTCTTTAAACACAATAACCTGCCATCTAGTTTCTGCAGAGCCTGCAAGCTGAGGCTTTTTTGTCGACAATGCAGACGTTATCAACATATCTCACTGGAAATCCAAAATACTTCCACACCGGCGACTTCAGTGAAAGAGGAGGGGGTTCAAGTTCTGTCGATGGGTCTCCTGCATCTGTTGCCATTGTTGTAAGAGTGGCGTAGCCCCTTTCAGGAATAGGGCGGTGCTTGAGGTGTGTGTGCGTCAGGTGCGTAAGGTGTGAGTGGGCGAGCGAGAGTGAGGGAGCGTGCGTACAGTGAATGAATTAGAGAGGAAGGAGAAGAGAAAGGAGCAGCAGTAGTAGCGACAGTAATAAAGTGTACGGTATAGTTTGCAGTTTGGCTGTGAATAAAGGCGACGGCTCCTCCAGATACAGCAAAGCTCCCTGGTATTATTTCCCGACCAGCTTAACACATGAAAGTGGTTCACCCCGAAGGTAAACACAAACTTCGGCCCTGGAGGAAATCGTCTCCCCTGTGCTTCTGACTACGGTCCAGGAGCTGAACAGGAATGGTGTAACACCATGCTATCGTTTGGCTGGCTGTAGCTAATAGCTACTGGCTTAGCTAGCAGCTAAGTTAGAGGAGGTTGACTCGCAGCACTTCAACACGGGTGTGTTTTTTTTCCGCTCAGCAAGCCGACGGGACGTGACATGGCGGTGTGACAGCATCGACGATCCCATTTTTTAATTCGAAGTTCGAGATTGTGACTTGTGACTGATTTCGGTCGATTTTTATTCAAAATTGAAATCGTTTACACCCTTATTGTTTTAATATGACTTTAAAAAGTCATTATCAGTACATGAATGCTTTTGCTGAGACATTGCTACACAAAAAAAAGGGGGGAATTGCTGGAAACAAGACATCAAGCCAGGTACCAGATAAATATATTGTCATTTTAGAAACAGGTGTTTAAAAACAAAACAACGTTTAAAGTCCTTAAGTGCTTCTACATTTATTTTGGCGAAATAAATTGCTCTGAGTACCTGTCCTTATAATTTCCTGGCAACTTATTTATAGCGTTGAGTGAAGCAAATTATTCGTGATTTTGCAATTGTCAGTTTAAATCCCCATTTTTTTGGGGGGGGGGGTCGTGGATTTCAAAATGGACTCTGATCTGAACTCAGTTTCCCAGAATTCCTCAGTCTCCATACCTGAGTGCAAATTCAGCCTTGAGCTACGATTAGTCAGGGTGACACCTCCTGTCTGACCAGATAGTTCTCTTCTCCTGGACTATTTTGGTCCCAACAGTCTGATGACTGCACAGGTCCTTCACTAAACTTAATAACGAGAAATTTCCCACAACGTCACATGACCAAACAACAGTAACGTAGTAACTATAACTGTCTTTGGCAACTTATATGAGCAAAATAATACCACAGCTGTACATGGAGAAGCATCCATCCTCCTGTCCATCCTCCCCAAAAAACAGCGTCTGTCATCGGCAAAAAACGTTACCTCACCGAGTGTTGGTGATGAAAATACATCATCCGCGACCTTCAGCCCTCCGGACCGAGACTTCAGTGAACTTTTCCCCAGAGAACAGCCTCCGTCCCCGTGAGTAACCCCTAAATCACAACAAATTGTAACAGCATCCATATCATTATAAACTGTCCACGGGTTTAGGTAGACAGGGGGGACACCGGGAAACACACACACGTCATCATCATGACGTGTACCGTCACGCCTCTTTAGGAGCTGCAGCGCCGGCTTTCTGTGTGAATTACACTGTGGTTCAGCTTTAAGGTTGAGATGATTTGCTTTGTGTGAATCATCATCGACAGAGAATTAGCGAACCAACACTGTGGAAATAATGCGAATTCTCCTGTGTAAAAAGAGCTGCTCACTCCTTCAGCCTGGACCATATCACACCCACGTAATATCAGTCATCACATGGTGTGAGCACCACCATTGTTTCTTTGTTCTCTCCTATCAATGAACCAAGTGATCCACCATCAGCAATCTTGTCTCTAGTCTTTCTTTGTCCATGCCTTGCGGTTCTTTGAACCCTAGTCACCATTTTGCTTTTGTTCTTCCAGACACACACACACACACACACACACACACACACACACACACACACACACACACACACACACACACCTGTATAGAGAACATGTTAGTTAGTTTGTGTGTTTTCAGTTAAATAAAAGACTGTTGAACCTTCATGCTGTCTGTTTAATATTGTACAAGAATGATTGTTGCCAACCTCTACTCTGTCAAGGACTACAGCTGTCATGGTAATTTTGCATGAAGGCATCAAGTTAATTAATGATCAGAGTTACAAACAGTTTAGTTCTTTTTTCTGAGACTGATTTAATGAATCTTTTCCCTTCTTCAAGGGCAGTGCCCCTGAGGTGATCTAATGTAAATTGAATCTTATTATTTATCATAATTAAGAAGTATCTGTGATAATCATTAATTATTATTGATAACCAAATTGAACCCAAAACCCATTAATGTTGCATGAACTATAACACAATATTTTCCTGAACCTGAAAAATGTTGTCAGTCATTACATTGAATAGCATGGGACTACACACACTGCTCTGTGGGGTTCCATTTCTACAGCATTTTTATTGGAATATTCTATACCCACTTTTAACTTTTCACTTTAATCGTTCTCCTAAACAGAAAACCTGAAGCCCAGTTGTTAAACTTTCCATATACGCCTAACTGTTTAGGGTGACCAGACGCCCTAAACCAGGAGGAAATGGGCGTGGCCTATATCACGAGATTCAGCACAATTCGGTGAACGGTGGATATAAGGTTTTTGAATGTGTGACAAAGTTGATTCTGAAGTTAATTTTTTTTTAAAATCTCACCAGTAATCACCATTTAAAGGGGTATTTTTTAAAAAAAATCTTATTTCAAATAGGTAAAAAAAAATATCAATAATTATCAATATTGACTGATATGAAACACTTATATCGTCATACATTTTTCAGCCATATGTTTGTTCCAGCGGGTATAGCTCTGATGACTGAGTGAACCCCATACTTCACTACCGTAGAGCGCAATGGGCTGGATGACACTATCAAATATTTTAAGCCAGATTTTGACTGGAATTTGGAAATTATAAAATTTTCTCTTAATTGCATGTAAGGCTCTTTGAGCTTTTTCTTTGAGTACATTCACAGCTGTGTTGAAACTCCCTGATGCTGTGATGGTTATACCAAGATAGGTATAACTCATGCTATGGTCAATGATATGAGTATTTATGGTAAACTGGTGTTTGTTCTCCTGACATCTGGGGCGTTTTTGAAAGATCATGACATTAGTTTTCTTTATATTTACTGCCAGGGCCCAGTTCTGACAGTACTTTTCTACTATGTCCAGCTGTTGCTGTAGTCCTTGTTCAGTAGGAGACAGTAGAACAAGGTCATCAGCATAAAACAGAGACTTCACCTCTCTATCTAGGAGGGAGAGGCCAGGAGCAGCACACTGATCCAACTCAACAGCAAGTTCATTTGTATACACATTAAATAAAGTCAGACTTAAATTGCAGCCCTGGCGTACACCTCTTCTCTGGGTAAAGAATTCAGTTTGTTTGTCTCCAATTTTAACAGTACACATATTTTCCAAATACATTGTTTTAACCAGATCATACATTTTGCCCCCTATACTACAGTGTAAGAGTCTGTAATAGAGCCCTTCATGCCGAATAGAGTCGAAAGCTTTCTTGAAATCAAGGAAACAAGTGAATATCTAACCATTTTTTGTTTCATGTACATGTTTGTTCATCAAAGTGTGAAGGGTACATGGTCGGTGCGGTGGTGCAGTGTTTTGGGAGGAAGCCAATTTAACTTTACTCAAGATGGAGTGTTGCTGACAGAAATCTAGTATTCTTTTATTTAGAATACTGCAGAATAATTTACCCAGACAGCTGCTGACACAGATACAACAGTAGTTATTAGGGTCTGATTTGTCCCCACTCTTATGAATGGGGGAAATGAGCCCTTTGCACCAGATGCCAGGAAAACATCCTGACTGTAATACAATACTGAACAACTTTAACACTGGTGTGCTGCATTTGAGCATTTCATTGTCTTTGAATAGCCAATTCTTCCTTGTTTGATTTGTTGAATGAATGCCATTTTTTCCAAAAATTGTTTGAGTCAATGGACTCCTCAATTTCTTCAAGTTGACGCTGTTCATGCTGCTCCTTTTTAGCTCTCAGTGTTTTTCTATATGATTTCAATGTTTCCTGTACTGGAGGTGGAGCTCATGATTGTCAGGTTGGTCGGTGTTTTTCATTGGATAATTTTCGGAGTGTTTTTCTCAGACACCTGCAGTCAGAGTCAAACCACTTTTCATTATCTGAGTTTGAACTGTGATACTCAGATTTTTTCAGATTGGATAGATATGCTGTGCTGTCAAATATGGAGTTAATATCCCGGACAGCCTGGTTCAGGCCGTCGTTACTGTGGGGATATGAGGTGGTGATGATATGGTCTAACTGAGATTGGACTGTTGGATGACCGATGGCTCCCTGGTAGTCATCCTTACTATTACTTGTCCATCTATAAGGTTGTTTGGAGGCGTTGAGTTTACTGGGTTCTGCTACATGGGGGTCAGCTGGTGTCTTACTAATGTATAGGGTGATTTTGCTGTGATCAGATAAGGGTGTGAGGGGGCTGACAGTGAATGCTCTTACACTGAAGGGCTCCAGGTCTGTAATACTGTAGTCCACAGTGCTGTTGCCAAGAGGAGAGCTGTGAGTGTAGAGACCAAAGGAGTTCCCTCAAAGCCGACCGTTGACAATGTACAGACCCAGCGTGCGACACAACTGCAGCAGTTGCTGCCCGTTTCTGTTGACGGTTTTGTCAAAGTTGTTTCTGTTTCGGTGTGAAGGAGAGGGGATGTTGATCTGGCCAGGTATATGTCTGTCTCCCTGTGTATTGATCAGATCTGGTTCTGTGCCTGTTCTGGCGCTAAGGTCACCACAGATCAGCACGTTTCCTTGTGTCTGGTAGAAGCTGATCTCATCTTCAAGGATGGAGAAGCTGTTTTCATTATAATAAGGGGACTCTGATGGGGGATATAGGCTGTACACATGAATATGTCTCTGTCTGTGGAGACAACCTCTTTTTTTATTTTGATCCAAATTGAAAAATCTCCTTTTTTGAGTAATTCGATTGAGTGTGTGAGGTTCGTCTTGTACCAGATCAACATCTCACCTGAATCTCTGCCTTGGCTTAGACTTTGCAGTTTGGTTGATGGGAAAATGACTTCTCTATAACCTAAAGGACAACCAGTGGGCCTGTCTCCTCTATTCCAAGTCTCCTGCAAAACAATGATATCTGAATTTTCTATCTCTTTCTTAAAGTCTGGGGTTCTGCTCTTAAGGCCGAAAGCAGAAGACCTCAGACCCTGGATGTTCCAACATGAGATTACAAAAGATTGAGACGTCATTAGGTTTAAAATTCAACATGTAGCATTCTGTGTTAAAATGAGATAAACTTCCAATCCTATAGTCAATGAAGAGATCAGTTTTAGAACATGTTACATATCAAGAGTTTGGACCTAATAATGTTATAATCCTTTAACATGGATGAATAAATAAATAAGTAACAACAACAACAAAACAAGAAAAATAAATAAATAAATAAATAAACACTCTAGGGTTGTCTACTGTGTTTGACCTATCAGGTCTCTCTCTCTCTCTCTCTCTCTCTCTCTCTCTCTCCCTCTCTCTCTCTCTCTCTCTCTTCCCCCCCCCCCCCCCCCCCCCCCCCAGACGTCACCTATGTGTGAGTAATGTTAGAGACCCTGCACAGCTCCCATTATAACTGGGACCCTGGATCACTGCTTCTCTTCAGTTGTGCCTATGTTGTCAACACTGACCTGCAGCGTCACGTGTGACCTCCGCGTGCCTGCGCTGTGTCTGACTCTGCAGCTCACATGCGCGTTTCTTAGTTCCGGTGTCTCGAGGTTCACACTGTCAGCACTGCACGTTGTTGTTGCTCGCTTGTAAGAAAGTCTGAAGCCATTCTCACCTTGTTCAGCGGTAAGACCCAAGACCAAACAGTGAGACGATTCTTCTTCGTTTACATCCGTAAACGTCACACAGCCTGTCGCCAATTGGGTGTGGGTGCGTTCTATTCATTCTCCGGCGTGTCCCGGTCCGACAAACGGCGTCAAAACCAGAACATGAACAGTTAACATGTTAGCACTTCCAGTCTCGTCTCAAAGTCTGAGAGTCTGTTGAATATAACAGTAGCTTTTTACTGCTACACATTTAATTTACGCTTCTAACATCACAAAGTGGTGTTCATCTGTGAAGATTATCTTGATGAACAGAACCTGGAAGGATCGTAAACTTTTTTTTTGTCATTTTCTGTAATATTTCAATTTAATAATCCCACAGAGGTAGGGTGACCATACGTCCTCTTTTACCCGGACATGTCCTCTTTTGGGGGCTGTCCGGCCTGTCCGGGGGGAGTTTATAAATTCCTTCAAAGGTCAGGGGTTTTGAGTTTGTGTAGCGTGCACTTTATCTTCGCATCACAGACCATTGTATTTACCATACACGTTCAATGGTTCACTTGGAAACACACTCTGAGAGGCGGAGTTCCACGCCGAACCCCGGAACGTGTCTTCATTCATTATAAAACAGTGCAGCGCATCAGAGCTCTCTGCTGCTCTGCTCCTCCGCTCAGTTCGAAGCAAAGCCACTGACGCGACGCACGCATGCGCTGTCTGGGAAATTATTTTGTTACAGCAGTAGTGGGTCCGCAAATAAAACACTTTGTACATAACATAAATAGAAGGCAATATATACATAGTGTATATATACAATGCACAGTGTGCAATAAACAATAATAATATATACAACAAAACAAAATATGCAAAATATGCTATAAACAATAATAATATATACAACAAAACAAAATATGCAAAATATACTATAAACAATAATAATATATACAACAAATCAGTAGAGAGACCAGAGTTTGTATGACCAAAGTATGTGTCTGTGGCAAACAAAGGCTCTAACGACCTAGATAAATGAATATATTGTTTATAAACGCAACTTTGTGTGAGTATTTTTCAGTATCTACAAGAGGCCTGGTTAAGTGTCTTTTTGGGAATTCAGAATATGCGTTTAACTGAGGTAGAAGCAAGTAAAAAACACTCGACCTGACCCGAAAAACCCTCAAAATTTTGCCGCGTAGTAGTGTCCTCTTTTTGGGGATTCAGAATATGGTCACCCTACACAGAGGGAACCAAGGTGATGCTACCCCGAAGTAAAAAACTAATGTTAGGCTATAAACCGCCGTTTTAACACACATAAGAGCATTATAATTAAACACTGGGACATTTGATGATGTATTTTATGTGGTAGAACAAAACGTGTCAATATGTTCACTCAGCCTGTGATACCTTATTTCACACATTTCACTGAAAAATGCTATCAGTGTAATTCAATGCGTATACAGGCTTACAAAGTTGGCCTGTGTTTAAGCGGCAATGATGACTCTAGCAGTCGTATCAGATGATCCTGACTGTGTTAGCTGGAACAGAAGAAGTCTGTTCAGCTCCTAATTGTCTCTTTCCTTGCTGAGAGACAGTGGAGGAAAGTAGAGTTTGACATATCAAAGAGTCTACAGTCTACAGAATCTACAATAATCAAAAAAGAAAAACAAGCCTGTTACGCAAAGATCACTTCTGAACAAAATCACAACCCCAAAGTCCTCTTCTCCACAACATGACTCCCTGTTATAGACTTAGACTTAGACATTTAGACTTAGACGGGCTTTATTGTCATTCAGTGTGCAACAAATGAACACAGAATGAAATTTTTGCTTCAGGGGCTCAGCATAGAATTAAAATATGTAAGTATATCAAAAAAATTCCACAATAAGAATAAAAAATATTAAAAACAGAAACATACTAAGTGCAGATTTGTGAAAGTGACTAGTGAATAGGTAGTGCAGGGGCAGGAGGGCTCTCCTCATCCTTCGCAGGAAGTGCAGACATTGCTGTGCCTTCTTGACCAGTGCTGCAGTGTTCACAGACCAAGGGCCTCATTTATAAAACTGTGCGTAGGATTGACATCAAAAGGTTGCGTACGCATGAAACACAGAAAGTGCGTACGCACAGAAATATCCTGATTTATAAAACAGTGCGCACGCACATTGTAACAGTCGGAGTTAGTGAATGTAGCACCACTAGGTGGCACCTCCTTTTGTTAAGTGGATAATGTAACCTGAACCTAGAAGAAGAGTTGTTGTTGTACTTCCGCTCCACCATGCGTAGCAATGCCGCCAGCGGAGTGAAGACCACCCTTTTATTTTATTTTATATTGTGATGTATAGGTGTAGGATCCTCGGCCTATGTGTGTCAGAGCATGTATGCGTGTGATAACTAGTGCCGTAGCGACCTAGCTTGGTATGGTCTGTAAGTTACAGTGGAATAAAAGTATGTGTGGAAATCCCACATGTTGCCTGCCGTGTCGTCTGAGATAACCCGAGCTAGCCGCCATTGCAGCAGACCATAACCTTCCCCTTCACCGACCACGTTACAATGTCCTATGCTGATTTCCCTTTATAAATCACACTCCACACTAAATGTGGCGCACCTGTGTGGGTCATACCACGCCCATAGTCGCCTATGAATATTCAGAGAAACGCCCCTAATTAATATTTAATCATGACTGAAAGCATGCCAAAAGCAGAGAGAAAGGCGAAGAAGCGCAGTTTTACTCAGTGTGAGATGGAAGTTCTTGTCGGGGAGGTGGAGAAGAGGAAGGCTGTATTATTTGGTGGACACAGTGTTGGGTCACCAGTGCCAAAAAGGCTGCAGAGTGGCGGCATGTGGCAGACAATGTATGCTGTTGCCTCAGAAGCTCGGAGTGTGGCCGAAGTGAAAAAAAAGTGATCAGACGTAAAAGTGGAAGCAAAAAAGCGCCTGGCGTCACACAGGCAGAGCGTCTGTGCCACGGGCGGGGGAACGGGCCAACCGGAGCTCACCCTGCTAGATGAAAAACTGACGGGGATCATCGTGGAATCCCTCCTGAGTGGACTGATGACGGAGGTGGAGGGGGACACCGATGCCGGTCCAATTCATTCTCACTCGGTGCTCTTATAGCAACATGAGTGCAGTTAGTGGCACCGATTACATTTGGGAAACCGGACATTGCTGGAAATTGCGCATTTTTATTTGCCTGTTCACCCACCGTATAAGGAAACATAATGTACTGCTACGACAAACCAGTTATACCCCATAACACATCTGGCCTAACACAGCTAAAGTTTGTCTGGGATATCCCTGACCTGTCAGCCAATTCCCTCTGGAATGTGCCGGTTGAAACCCGAGCGTTGTGAGCACTTGAATCGGGACTGGCACGGTGTGGTTTCTGCGGGTTCTCCTCTCTAACGCTGGGCCCAATACCGCACATAGATCCAAGAGGACAGCTCGTGGGAGTCGGAAACGGCTCATCAGCCACTCCTCACTGATGGCCAGTGGATCTTGCTGGTCACTGAAGCTCCGCTCCCTCCGTATCCTTCTGTTTGCCACATCTTCCAACAGTGCCAAAGCAGCCATTGTGCGCCATAACGCATTGTAAATACATGCCTTTATATACAGATCTATTAGGTAATATCTGCTACACATGTGAGAATTACCCTGACTGACTAACAGTCCTTCAGACTAACAATATAGGATAATGTATGGCAATTTGTATGACAACAAAACACAGTTACAAAGTGTTTTATGTGTTATGCATTGAAAACGGAGATGAAACGAAATGCGCTATATGGTATAGGATATTAATATATTAAATCAAGTTTCCCGTGTGCACTCCAGGGAGTTTGTTTGTTTATTCATTGTAGAAATAGTTTTTTTTCAATCCATTTCTTGCAAATAAACTGTTCATATATGAGAGGTAATATTACTATTTATTTTACACGATCAGTATCAGTTTCACACAGTTTCTCCCGTTTCTTTCTTCTGCCATCAGTGGCGCAGTTTCTCCTTACCCCAGTTATGTGCGTACGCATGGGTCAGAGTTGGCGTTGAGGACCGCACATTTTCCCGTCAAGTTCTCTTTTTATAAATCCCACGGTGTGCGTAGAGAGTGGCGTACACCTTCTTTTGTGCGTACGCAACGTTTATAAATGAGGCCCCAGGTGAGGTTGTCTGTGATGTGCACCCCCAGGAACTTGGTACTGCTGACCACCTTCACAGCCGTGTCGTTGATGAGAAGTGGAGCGTGGCTGGGCTGCTTCTTCCTGAAGTCAGTTTTGTCCACGTTCAGGATCAAGTTGTTTTTGCTACATTAACTCACCAGCTGCTCCACCTCCTCCCTGTAAGCCAGGTTGTGGTCATCCCGATTAGGCCCACCACTGTTGTGTCGTCCGCAAACTTCACAATGTGGTTGGTGGTAGCCCTTGGGACGCAGTCGTGAGTCATCAGAGTGAACAGCAGGGGGCTGAGTACACAGCCTTGAGGGGAGCCTGTGCTGAAGGTGTCGACACTGGAGGTATTCTGACTGACCTGCATTGATTGTGGTCTTTCAGTGAGGAAGTCTAGTAGCCAGTTGCACAGGGGAGTGCTGAAGCGCAGGGGTCCCAGTTTGTCTGAGTGTTTTTCTCCTCCACGTGTGCAAGGCTCAAGTGAAGAGTGGTAGAGATGGCATCCGCAGTGGAGTGGTTTGGTCGGAAGGCAAACTGGAAGGGGTCAAACGTGGCCAGGAGTCTGGAGGTGATGTGCTCCTTTACCAGCCTTTCAAAGCACTTCATCATAAAAGGAGTGAGTGCGATGGGCCGGTAGTCATTGAGTAATGTGATTTAAGGTCTTTGGCACTGGGATGATGGTGGCAGTTTTGAAACATGATGGGACTTTGGCTTGATCTATATGATCCAGTGAGGTGTTAAAAATGTCCGTTAGGACACAAGCCAGCTGATCTGCATATTCCCTGAGCACCCACCCAGGTATGTTATCAGGGCCCGGAGTTGACACTCCTCAGAGACCTTTGCACCTCAGCTATGTCAAGGCAGAGTGCCTTTTCATCCTGGTGGGGAACAGATTTCACAGCAGGAGAGTTGTTCAGTGCCTCAAACCTCCCAATATAGTTATTAGTTATTTAGTTCATTTAGGTCACATCGTCGCCACATGCAGGAGGGGCAATCCTGTAGTTGGTGACAGTCAGTATGCCTTGCCACATATCCCTGGTGTTAGCGGGATCATGGCACAAGTCTTGGGTTTTTTGACTGTGAGCACACTTTGCTAGTCTGATGGCACGGTTCAAGTTGGCTCTTGCTGTTTCCAGTGCCATCTCATCGCCAGACTTGAAGGCTGAGTTCCGTGCCTTCAGCATTTTGCGTACTTCATCAGTCATCCAGGGTTTTTGGTTGGCCCGGGTGGTGATGGATTTGCTAGCGCTGACATCCTCTGTGCATTTGTTGATGTAGGCTGACACAGACATGGCATCTATGTTGATGTGGTCGTTGTAAGTGGCAGCTGCTTTGAGCATATGCCAGTCAGTGCTCTCAGTCCTGTAGTGCCTCCACAGCCCCCTCAGACCACACCCTCACCTGCCTCACTGTAGCTTTTCCTCTGACCAGCAGGGACTTATATGCTGGAATTAGCATGACAGATGCACTCAAAAAACTGATTTAAGCCCTTCTTTGATGTGACACATTTAATTGTTGTTTGATTTACTCAAAACAAATCCATTACCAAATCCAAACTTATACATGTACATTTAATTGAGATAACATAATAGTTTCACCTTGACATTCACAAACTCAAAACAAATGAGTTTCATTTGAATTGGGACCACCCATTGCGCATGTACGAGGCAACACGTTCCCGCCGTCTCTTTCTTCTTCTCTTCTTCGCTTCCTTCTTCTCGGAGTCGGACATCTTCTGTTGACACTGCTGCGAGATACTATTGTACGGGGACACCCAAAGCTGTTTTCCACTATTCCACTATTTTCCTCTCAATGGTGAGTACTTAATTTTGTTGTATTTATAAAGCTTGCTGTTAATGGACCGTGAAGCCGGACAAGTTTTGCCGTCAGTGAAGTCGGACATTGCGGGCTGGCTAGCTAAGATACAGGAGGGAGAATAAAGTTGAGTAAGTGTCTGTGGTTACTCTGACTAGTGTTATAACCATAGGCTGTATATAAAAGAGGTTATAACCACACATCATTTCTGGAAAAAGTGTACATGAACATGTATTGTGACCTCTTGCAAGAAATGAACCCGTTTTGGCAGACCTCCTCTCCCCTCCCCCACTCACGGACACAATCCGCACACTCGGCGGATTCAGTCACATCCGTGACTTTCAAGTTAGATCTTCACGGCTTATAAAAGACCAATTACTAGTGCAAACTTGTCAAAAATCGCCGTTTTAAATGCAGTATGTGTGATTTATGTGATATCTGCAGTGTATGGTTACAGGGGGGGCTGCATTTAAGCAATATTAGAGGTAGTGCAGACGACAGTGATGCGGTCAGTGCCGAGGTCCGCAAGCAGCACTGAAGTGCTCAAATAACGTTAAAGCACACACCCTCTTGGCGATTATACAACTAATACCAACACAAATAAGATGTATAATCAAAATATATCCATGTTGATGGACATTTTGCTCTCAAATTTTAAAGGTTTTTGCGAGTGTGCGTCGCATTTCCATGGAAACACATGGGGTCTGACTAATAACTGAAACAAAATCAGTCACATCAGTAGACTCATATGTGTAATGGAACGTAGTTTACCACTCCAGCAAATAATCCAACCCTTAGTAACGACCTAGCAACTAGGGGTGGGTGATTCTGCAAATTTTGGTATCGATCCGTTACCAAGTTATTACAGGTTCCAGTATTGACGATCTCGATACTGATACAGATACTTTTTACTTGAAAATTCCTGATCATTGAATGATTTTGTACTTTTGCCTTTAATTAGCTGATCATGATTATGATAATAACAAAACACAGGACAAAGATTTTAGCCAAATAAGGAAAAGATATTTAACATAATTAAATCTATAACCTATCTGCATGTAGCCTAAATAGGAATACTAATGTTCCCTCAACAGAGAAAGAAAAGGGTTATTATATTCGGCCATATTCATACTCCAGAGTGAACCTGAGTGAGTGGAGTGAGAGAGGTGGAGAGGAGCACTGTGCATAAGGACTGAGAGAGACGCTGCGATCACATAAACTCTGTGAAGAAATACAAGTGATTTGCTGAACTTATAGAAGAGAAACTACAACAAAAATATCGATCTCATCGCGCTAGTATCGATCTGATACCAATAGTCACCTTGGTACCGATACTGACGATATTTGGATCGATCCGCCCACCCCTACTAGCAACAGAAAGGATTTTCTAGTCCCAGATGATGAACTCTGAGGTGACGTTAATGTTTTATCGCGGTCTCGGAATTTCCCGAACTACCCTAAAATACCAAATAATAGCCGGGGCGTTTATTTGTTTAAGTCACTTAACAGACCAGGCGGCAATTTGGTACAGGCGTTTAATTCCTTCCTCACAAAAATCCGTGATGAAAATGTCACAAACTTCGCCAGCTTCTCTGTGAATTCTCTGGCATCCTTCTGGGCAATACTTGTCTTCTGCAGGTGAAGTTGTTACAGCGGAGGAAACGATTTAGCGACCAGCACGGTGGCGGACATTTGTTTCTCCATCACCCTGATCATTTTACGGGACACTCTCTCGTGGCGTGCCTGTTTGCTGATCCCCGCATGTTTATCTCAGGCTCCTCGCTAGCCTTCTTCCTGGCCCTGTTGCTGTCCTCCTCGGACAGACGCTGAAGCTCCGTTTTATTTTTTCGCCAATCTCTCACTCTCTTGGGGTCGACAGAGAAACATCTAGCGGCTGCTTCTCCCGAGTTTTCCTCTGCATATTTTACAGCAGAAAGTTTGAATTTCTAGCCGTACTTTTTTATTTTTTGCCCCAGCTCTGACAGTTACTATGTTGCCATGGAGATGGATACACAGATTGATGAACTGTTGCATTTATATTTTGTATATGGTTTTCTGTTTGTTATTTAGCATTTTAATTAAATTTGTTTTCTGTGTTTGTGTTGTTCAGCCCACTGCTGTTGAGGATGCAGAGAGGGACATCACCACCAGAGTCATGGGCATATACACAATCCGAAGAGATGGACATGAGGAGCCTGAGGACGTGGTAGTTGTGATTGAGTCCTCAACAACCTTGGAAGTGTCACCACGGGCTTCATCATGCTATTCGGGCTCATTTATGCCCTTGATTTGGCCTTTCCCGAAAATCTGAAGTACACCTTCGAGTTCTTCCAGAAAATCATAATGAACCTGGATGGACACAAGCTGAATTTAAAAATGCAGCCGGTGAAAATAAAGCTCTTTTCATAAGGGACTCAGACTTTCCACTTTGCAATTTATGGTAAAACCAATGTAGTCTGAACTGGTGATACTTTGCCTTAGCCTTTATAAATTTTGAAATTGTATTGTTGTGTTTCAAGTACTGGTAACTAGTTTTAAAGTCAGCAGAGTAATTTCTTTTCTTTTCTAAAATGTGATAGACAATGCCCTGTGTTCATTACAGAGAAAAAACTTAAGAGAATAAATCCAAGCTCTCAGTAAAGTTTAAAGTCATTTTATTTATCAGTTTAGTTTGAGCTTGGTGGAAATATTTCCATTTTTTGAACTGCTTCTATGTGTGAATGTGTTATATGTATATTTCATACCAGTTTTAGGCATTACATATTACAGTTAATGGTAAAAAATGTTCATGGTTGATCCCAACTTGTCACAACTTGCCTTAGCTTTGCTACCTGAAACAGATATCTGTGCTTGTAAAGGCAGTTTTTCTGTGTATTGACACAAGCAATGATGTTGTTGAGTTTATAGATCACTGTCATCAATCCGTTGATGAGTTTCATGTGGAAGTTCAACATACATACATATATATATATATATATATACATATATGTATATATATATATATATATATACATATACATATATATATATATATGTATATGTGTATATATATATATATATACATATACATATATATATATATATATATATATATATATATATATATATATATATATATATATACAGGGGTCGACAATATAAATGGCCCGGTGGCCCGGATGTACTTTTGAAACTGTCTGGGCCACCAGAACGTCCAAGCACTGGCCCGGTGGGGCCAGTGAAAAATAATTCCCTGTGGTTTGAAATGATTTCTGTGAAATCGTCTCGGTAGCTAATTACCGCTAATAGTGTTACGAGATCCCGACCCGATCAAAGACAGAGACATCTACTTTCTGTGCGCAGCGAGCGCTGTACCCTGTGACGTCAGCACACCACCTGCAAGCAACTGAAGTGTGCACAGCTCGCTCGCTCCTGCAGAACGCGTGCCGCTCGCTCACTGCTGCTGATTGAAGGTTGTCACTAGAACCGATAAGAACCTTTTTTTTCGGTACCGTGAAACTTTGCCCTCAGCGCTTGTCGTGTAGAGTCCTGTTGGGACCGATGCGGACGTTACACGCGGGCCAGAGCACGCGCTGGGTCTCGGTGCCGCTACAGTCGAGCTCGCGGTCCGTTTATGTGAACGCGGCCGATCCTCGATCCGTTCCAGCTGCTCGGTGTGCGCCACAGCGGTGGTGCGCGTTTACACCATAATACATCCATGGTTTGGAGCAGAGAATAAACAAACGTGTGTAAACACAAAATAGAGCTGAGAAATGAAACAATGAGCTAGTTTTGCATCAGTCTGTGGAAGCAGCCTAAAAGTGAATGAATGAGAACAACAGTTCTATCATTGAACTACTGGAAGATAAAAGTAATGACTACATGACTTTACGTTTGTGTTGAGGCATATTTACCATTTTAACTCAAACTTAAATACAAGCTTGATGTGAAACAGTTATTTACCCTAACCCTTTATTAAATAAAGTAGCCTAATAATTATTTTTTTTTCTTAAATCGTGGTATCGAATAAGTATCGAGAATCATGGAAATTTACTAGTTTTGGTATCGTAGAAAGTTCAAGCCTTGATGGCCAGACAACAGGAATTGGCTGGGATACGTTCATTTTCGTTTATATGGGGATCGATATATGACATTGTCCTGGCAAATTTCCCTTATTGTCTACCCCTGATATATATATATATATTATATATATATATATATATATATATATATATATGTGTGTGTGTGTGTGTGTGTGTGTATGTGTGTTTGAAATGGGGGTCAAATGAAAGAATGGAAGAATTTTGCCCTATTTTATTTTCGACTAATTATATTAATTTGAGTTTAACAAATGTAAAACAGTTTAGGTCAATTAATTTAATTATTTTATTTTGACTGTATTTGATAAAAATGAGTTTGACCAACTCAATTTTATCATGTTACAGGGAGATACTTAAATTTAGTTGGAGCTACATTCATTTAATGGGTGGAAAACCTGCCCAAAATTTATTTGTGTTCATCCAATGAGTTAATTTTTTGAGTGAGATGGTCTGAAGAGCCAAGATGGGGGTGGGGGGCTGCTCTGAATGCATCTTTCATGGTGGTGTAAGCCATGTCTAATGTATTTTCTCCCCTAGTTGCACAATCCACATGCTGATGGAAATGTGGGAGAACTGGTTTCATGTTGGCCTGGTTGAAATCCCCAGCAACAATGAAGAAGCCCTCAGTGTAAGTAGATTGCAACTCACTGATAGTCCGGTAGAGGGCATGTACACAGCAGTGATGGAAACTAAGGTAAACTCCCTGCGCAGATAGAATGGTCTGCAGTTTACATTCAAAAGCTCACTGTCCGGTGAGCAATGTCTTGAGACAAGCTTAGCATTTATACACTTGTTGTTGATGTAAATACATAGACCACCCCCTCAAGATTTACCGCTGACTGCGCAGCTCCTGTCAGCACGAAATGTAGCCAGTTCCTCGAAGCTGACAGCATTGTCCGGGATTGATGAGTTTAGCCATGTCTCTGTCAGAATCAGTGCGTAACAGTTCTTCATGGAGATGGACGGAAGTGGTGTTTTATAGGGGTTAGCTTTTGGCGTAGCTGTTAGTCCTCCCGGACAGCCACGCATCCGCCTTTAGTCACACCACCTCCGCTTGCTCCTCTGTCGGCTCTGTATAGCCATCTTCAGTTCAAACAATCAAGCCTGATTTCTTACATGGCAAAAATTTGCATCATTATTGACAGAAGAAAACTAACACCATAACGTAGTATCAATAACGGAACATACTCATCAGCTGGTAGCCTGGTTAAATTTGAATGACGGAGGACACAAAACTATGGACCTATTCAGGGATCTTTGATGACTTCTTGACTACTCTCACATTAAGTCTGCAGAGAGTCTGCCTGAGGCCCTTTGTGGACTGAATTAATCCACATGACGATGGAACATGAGCCTCATTTCACTGACCACACACATGCTTCTGCTCCAGGTCTGGACTGTGTATTCAGCCAGTAAAACTATAAGAAATGCCAGTTCACGTGGCAGACACCAACTGGTCTGTGTGTCTATGTGTGTGTGTGAGAGAGACATCATAGACCTCCACTGTTGCTTTTATGAACAGTTTGGTTATAAAAGAAACTGGATTGCAGAATAATCTTAAAAAGATGTGGACTCGAGTTGACTCAAGTCAGTGTTTTGATGGCATGAAAATCGACTTGGAAGTTAAATATTCTCAACTTGACTTGAGACATGATGACTCGAGTGGCCTCTCTGTGTTCATTTGATATTTTGAGTTTAGATTTGTTGTTCGATCTTTTACAATCTCTGTGAAGATTTCTTTACCACGTGACCTAGGTTCCCCCAGTGAATGATGATCTCTCTCCACTTCTCTGAAAGGGTGTTAATACCTTTCTTACTCTCTCTTAATGAACGTCCTAGATTGGTTAATTAGTAGATACATGGCCGACCAGTGGAAGGGTCAGATGTCATGATCGTCTCTGTAACCAACAAAAGGTTCTAAGAGGCTAAATGATAAACATTTCCAACCCATGTTTTTGCTGATTAAAAGCCAACATGTATTTAAACTATATAAATGATAACTTGTGGCTACAGATTGCGTTCACTCAGTGCATTTACATGACACTCAAGAAAACCGAATTACTGTGTTAGTCCAACTATGATCGGATTTTTAAGATGCATGTAAACATCTTAGTCTGACTAAAGTCGGACCGGATCGGATTTCTTATAGTCAGATTAAAACACCTAGATTATTCGATTGATAGTCGCATTACTCCTGCATGTATACGTTCCATCTGATCGGATCGGATTTTGTGCTCTGCACAGGCTCGAGATTTTTTTCCTGGGGCTGTGAGCCAGAAGTAGAAGGACGGCGGTGGGAGTGTCATCTTTCCTCCGAAATAACCGCAAGCAAGAGCGCCATTGTGCATCTAGTAATAGTAATTATCATGTACACCATATATGAAATGTACAAAGATGTAGCTTCGTCTCGCTCTTCATACACCATCTTTCTGGAATACCGAGGCAGAGTTTGTTGTTGCTGCCTGGTGACGTAAAGAGGTCAGCCGGAGGTGGCTGTATTACCACTAGTTGAAATGGGCACAGCGCCACCTATCATACTGGGGTATGACATGCTTCAGCCAATAATTCTATCTTCTCACCAGCATGTATACTCAGACTATTGCAGTTGTCCAATTGAGTAGCTTAGTGGAACTATGGCTGTAATCTGACTAAGCTGTGCATGTAAACGCACTGAGTGTGATAGGGATGTTTCTGTGGCTAATGTTAACTGTTTATCAGAGTGATGGCCTGTCGTAACAAACCATTCTTGTGTCTGGGTGTTGTGGCGTACAGTGCACTGACAGAGTTCAGCCTCATTTTAACAAATAGGAAGGGGCAGTTGAACCTATCTTATCTCTGTGTTACAGCCTGGAGGATTCCACGGGTGTGTCTCAAACTGATTCTGAAAAAATAGGCTAACTGAAAAAATAACCTGCTCATGACGTTTGCCATGCACTGCATGTTTATCTCCCAAAGATGTTCTCAGAATGCTGTTGTGAAGCTAGTGTAATATGGACAGATGCTAATAAAGTAATGTTATTAGCACTGTTTACCCTGCCATAATATCTCAGTGGAAGTACAGATTGTTGTATAGATAACTTACTTTCTTACCTATTTTTATTGAATTTTCTGTTCTGTTCATTGTTTCTCTATGTTAACCACCAATGGTGATATATGCATATATACATATATACATATATACATATATACAATACAAACACAGATTGTAGCGCTGATACCAGTTTCCGGAAAATGTTGGCATGTAAATGGCCTAAAAGAGATGATGGTGCTAAAGAGTTACGACAATTTACTCTTTTGGTTTTTATGGAAAAATATTTTTTTATTTATAAACTGCACGGGCTGCTGTACCGAAATGTGTATGGGGGTCTAACAAGCCATTTTGCCAAACCCAATCCTAAAACCCACCTCAGCTGGTACATTTTTGCTGCTTCTGGCAGGTGCACCTGGTGTCATTAGTTTTCAAGCATCCTAAACAATAACCGCCACACCGCTCGACATAAAGGCAATATAGCATCTCAAAGGTCTGAGTAAGCACAGCTCCGCCCCTCTCCCACCAGCAGACAGACAGACAAACAAGTGCTCCTCGTGTCGTGGCCGCGGCGCTGGTTCGGTAAGAGGCGGACGGAAGAGCGGGTCGTCCACAGCTCTGCTTCTGTGTTATGTCATCCGGACAAGGAAAGCACGACAACAGCTCCTCGTTTGGGTCGGTGAAGAGCTGAATCAGAGCGGGTAAGACGGCAGCGACATGTCTGTTGATGGTGTCTGTATGCTGCCTCCGACTGTGTGTGTCGGTCCATGTCGGCACTGAACCGGCTGTACACGGACGATGCTGTCAGGCTGTGAGCGGGTTTAATGCCATGAAGGACCTCCGTATATGTTCTGACTGGGTTCAGTAGGTGTGTCAGCTCTCACTGACTCATTGTGAGCGGGCCCAGCATAGGGTGACCATATTCTGAATCCCCAAAAAGAGGACACTACTACGCGGCAAAATTTTGAGGGTTTTTCGGGTCAGGTCGAGTGGTTTTTACTTGCTTCTAACTCAGTTAAACGCATATTCTGAGTTCCCAAAAAGACACTTAACCAGGCCTCTTGGAGATACTGAAAAATACTCACACAAAGTTGCGTTTATAAACAATATATTCATTTATCTAGGTCGTTAGAGCCTTTGTTTGCCACGGACACATACTTTAGTCATACAAACTCTGGTCTCTCTACTGATTTGTTGTATATATTATAATTGTTTATTGTATATTTTGCATATTTTGTTTTGTTGTATATATTATTATTGTTTATTGCACACTGTGCATTGTATATATACACTATGTATATATTGGATTCTATTTATGTTATGTACAAAGTGTTTTATTTGCGGACCCACTACTGCTGTAACAAAACAATTTCCCAGTCTGGGCTCATTAAAGTAATTCTATCTATCTATCTATCTATCTATCTATCTATCTATCTATCTATCTATCTATCTATCTATCTATCTATCTATCTATCATACGTCCCAGCTTTGCAGACAGTACACTCTACTTCCCATTTTTCACGACCCTGGCGAAAACACGGGTACTTTTTCCGCATTTCGTCTGTAAAAGTGCATTTGCGTTTCGGCATTTCTCCCTTTTCTTTCGCTCACCAGCAGACAGCGCATGCGTGCGTCGCGTCAGTGGCTTTGCTTCGAACTGAGCGGAGGAGCAGAGCAGCAGAGAGCTCTGATGCGCTGCACTGTTTTATAATGAATGAAGACACATTCCGGGGTTCGGCGTGGAACTCCGCCTCTCAGAGTGTGTTTCCAAATGAACCATTGAACGTGTATGGTAAATACAATGGTCTGTGATGCGAAGATAAAATGCACGCTACACAAACTCAAAACCCCTGACCTTTGAAGGAATTTATAAACTCCCCCCGGACAGGCCGGACAGCCCCCCAAAAGAGGACATGTCCGGGTAAAAGAGGACGTATGGTTACCCTAGCCCAGCAGCACATGTTCACAGTGTGACGCAGCCCAGCCCAGCCGGACATCATCCCGTCCATTCCTTGTGTGACCTCTGTGGTAACTGGTCTGACCTCCTCCTCTCAGGACAGGATGCGTTTTAGTGTCAGTTAAAGCCGGACAATGCAGCAGCAGTTTCCAGACCAGATTCCTTCGCCGTTTCCTAGCTTTGCACCAGTTTTGTGCATACGTTTTTCGCTGCAGGGCTCCCCCTACAGCTTCGGCGCAGATACACTGTCGAAAGACTTGTTGCAGAGCCTCCCCCGCCCACCTAGCTGCTACTACGTTACCATGTGCATCTGTTTTCTAAGAAGCCGGCCGGCTAAACAGCGAGTCACGTCTGGCACTTAGTGCACTTCGTGCTCTATGTTCAGCCGGACATATCGCAAGATACAGGCGACAAATCATGCGACATTCAAAGACCGAACTAGATATCTAAAAACCAACAAGAACCTGGAATCAGAACGCAAACAAACGTGTTTGGTAGCAAGTGACTGCTACGCTAAACACCCACTAACTATCGAGCGAGCCATCAAGAAACCAAGCTAAACACATGCAGGGCTCACAGTAAAACAGTCAAGCAATAACGTTGTTCAAAAGACTATCAAGTCACATTGCAAAGACAAAGTTCATCCACTTACAATTTCAACAGCAACACGGCCAAGTCGGCGCCTGTTTTGGACTCCTCAAAAGCTCTGGTCTGGTCTCTTTTTTTTTGTCAAGCTCCTTTTTCTTCTTCTTCTGTTCCTCCGACTGTGGCTTCCTGGGTCTCTTTTTAGTCGACTGATACATGAAGAATACAACAATTGCCTTGCAACTGGCAGTTTATATCTACCCGGTTCCATGTTTGGGGGTGTGTTTGCCGTAAAGCAGTTTCGAAACTACAATCTGACTACATTTTCTAGGGGCGGTGGGATACTCCCGCCGGCTCACTTCCGGATTGACTTCGGACCGGGGCCAGCAAGTTGCATGTTCCGTTTCTCCGCCCAGAAGCGCTAGGGGGAGTCGTAGCAATGACCAAACGACCCAGAAAGTGTCAAAGAACATTCAGAATGACTTTCAGCCTGCATAGTTAGGGTAATTTTTGCTAATATTGTTGCATAGTGCCCCTTTAAGATGAACTCGGATCATTCTAAAAGAAATGAGCAGCTACTGGGGATTCTGTTGTTACCTGCTCTGCTGTGTTTAACCTGCATGTTATTAATAACGTGGACAAGTTGTAATGAATGTCTGCTTCTGTGCTACAACAGGTAATATGGAGCCAGAACGATGACATTAAAATTTGGTATCCAAAACAAAAATTGGCATTGAAAACAAAACCAGTACTGAAAAAGGAAACATTGGCATTGAAACATTTGTATTGAAAACAGTTGCATTGGCTTTGACAATCTTTAGATTTTTCCTTCATGTCACTTTTTTTTCAGTGACAGATTTTTTTACAATGTCAGTTTTTTTCAGTGTCACTAGTCGTTTTTAGACAGAGCACCAAGCCGCCAATTTGCCCATCCTTTTGGCGGCTCGGTCCGCGGTTTTAGACAGAGGCCGGCAAATTGGCCCCCGCTAAGAACCCAGTTCTAAACTCCAGTGGGGTGAAATGTAAAGCTCTTATTTTGAAGACAAATTCTATGTCACTGTTCGCAGCCCAACTTCGAGCTTCACGTCACGTCACATGTTTACGCTTACCTCAGAGGCGGCTTTTGGAATAGGAGGAATATTAGGCCTCGGTTTTAGAAAGACAGGCCGGGTCCTGAGGGGAGGGGCAAGTAGAGCGTGGTTTGCATATCATTAGAGAAGGTAATAGGCGCGTTCAAGTTGAACTCCTGCTGACTGACTGCAGCAGCGAGATCTGCGGGCGACAGCAGGGGCGGGGCTACAAACGCTGCTATGAAGTCGGACACTCTCTCTTCCCGTAGATGTGACGTGACGCTGAGCTTGCGGTGTTTGCCTTCTTCATCTGGGAAGAAGTGGAGGAGTTGAAATTCCATTGATGTTTGAGGAAAATCAACAACGACGGCGATCAGTTTTCTTACCTGATGCTATGGGAACTTTGCTGGCCTTTTCTCATATTAGTCCCCTTCGGAAATTATTCAATCTGAGATGTTCAAAATAGTAGTCAACCAAAACATGTAAACTGAGGGAACAGAGCAGTGAACTGCTGCTGTGTATCAAGACCCGTGTCTAGCTTGTCTTTTGCTGACTACATTTAACAAATAAGCCTAACTATAGACACATAAGATGATGCATTTTCTTATAGCAACATTATTCACAGTGAATATAATACATTTCACTGAATGATGATAAATACAATAATCAGAACAAATGACTGAATCAGATGCCTTGTTGTCCCACTGCGCCATCTCATCACACACAGAAAAGCTCAGGATAATTCTTTGTATTGTTAATGTGACGGAACAGAAAGGGTTAATAAGAGTGGATAGCACAGATAACACTGGACACAGCAGTTAACCACTTCTCCATCATCACCCTCAGCTGACAGAACTGAGCAGTTTAATGACGACATCTTTCAGGGTTGTTGCGTTACATGAAGGATTTTATAGGTTTATTCATGTTGACTGTCCCATAGCTGCGGCCACACGGCTGCTACTTATCTGAAAGTATGTGATACTTGAGTAGAAAAGACGCGCTTATGGAAATGGAAATTCATCGAAACACACGTCATATACGTCAGCGTAGATGAGAGCCAATCAGGGCAAAGTCCTGACGTCATGAAGGTGGGTCTAGGGTCGTGCAGTACCTGGAGAACAACTGCCCTACTGCTCTGCAGCCACCTCGCTCCCGCGATAACTTAAGGTCATGTGACATCGGATGCGGAGCAGAAACCACTCCCATCCAGGTCACCGTGGACACATTTTAACCAGCATGCATCACGATTTAGGCAGCGCTGCGCAGCACTGCGTGATCTTGAACTCGCCTATTGGCTGCATCCTGCGGGAAGGCGGAGCTGGACGGTCCAGCCCCAATAGCATTTAGGATCCGTGTGCCGGCCGTCTCTGGGCAACACAGAGTCCAACTACCTCACGAACTTTTCTTCAAGCTCTCTCCTGTTTTGTCCAAGTCTCTGTGTATCTGTTTCTGTCGCGGAGCTCCCGAGCTCCGGTCTCTATATGCGTATGGAGTGTGGTAGTAGCACGGAGCTAACGAGCTCCGGGGTGCCGAGCACGGAGCATTAGCCCCAGTTAGCACAACAGTAGAACAGCAGGCTTTTCTCGCTTGTTGTGTCGTTCCGAGCCGGGGCTGCAGCGCCGACAGCAGCGCTCCGGTCCGCTCCCCGAGCTCTGGACCACCATACCGCTGTACACGCACTCCATAAGGTAATGCCTCAATAGAAATAAGCTCAGTGACTGACCCAGAACCTTCTCTCTTTGTTTGTCAGTATGTTCGGAGCAGTGGTGGTAGGCATCGGCACAGCCGGCTGGGTGAGGATTAGAGACATGCTGTCTCCGCTGCCTGGCAGTCCTGCAGAGAAACTCACTGTCAGAGGATTCGTCTCCAGGTAACACACAGGCTGCCCAGCATGTAGCAATGTGCCCTGAAACAAGTGAGGGCAGCACGAGGGACTCTGACCATCATATCTGTCTGCATTTGAGTGTGGAGTCATATAGAATAAATGGAGAGTGTGCTTAAATGAAGCATGTGTCCTTTACGTGTGCTTGATTTCTTTATTTTAATGTCTGTGCGCACATTTATAGGTCCACATAGGATTTTGCCTGACGTATTACCAGCCTATAGGCTACAGGCCTGTGTCCACAGCATGCAACACGACATTCCCCAGCAGAGAGAGGCGTCGGTATGAGATTTAATGCATACGAGTATACAAATCTGTTGACTGTGGTCAATTTCCATTATCAGGATAATCACAAATATCCTCGTTAGTGTCTGGAAAAAGCTGTCCAGCACAATGTCATACAGTCCCACATTGATTTCCTGATTTTTTTTTTTAAAGTGCAACCTGCACTGAGTCATTTGTCAGAAAAAATGAGATTCATATACTCCTGCCATACGCAAATACAAGTATGTACAGCCTCCCTAAGTAAGTATAATAAAAGAATGTGTAACGTTTAGCCGTGATTGAAATGGATGTATTGAAGTTTAGAAGTTTAATGAAGGAACTTTTAAATCAGTAGGGAAGCTGAGCTAAGATCAAGAGGAAGTGTCGCAAGACTGTTGAGTTGAAAAGGGGAAGTGTCACCTCAGTCTCTGTCAGAGGGTGATGATTCTGTCATGAATCTCTACTGACAAGTCAATGACCAATCATTCACTCAGTCATTTAAAAACGGCAGTCAGGGGGTGAAAATAAACACTTGAAGGTAACTAGAAATGGGAAATGTTGCCCCCCCACACACTGCAGTCTAGTGCATACACTGCACCAAAATGCATTTCGTACTTACATCTTGTACCTACAGAGGTGTTAACCCTATCTGACATCTTGCTTTTTTTCACTACATTATCACAGCTGCGGGCACTGAGGATGTCTGTGATTGAAGCAGCATTCTCATCACTGTCGTGCTAACATGTGTTTCTGTCAACAGGAGAAGCCTTGAGCCTCAGCAGGGAGTGAGTCAGATATCAGTAGAAGAGGCTGTGAGCAGAGAAGACATCCATGTGGTGTTCGTCTGCACGGAGAATGTGTTGCATGAGAACAACGTCAGGTATTGTGTGAGACAGACGACTGCAAAAAGTCTCTGCACTCGATCAGTGTTGCATGTTAAATACTAGTAAAAGAATTTAGAACGGTGTTGGCCCACTGGACCTAGAAAGTGAATCCAACATTTTTGATTCTGCTGACAGTCAAAGAGTCCATCACACTGGGATACACAAACTTCATTCTAAAATATATGCTACATATGCTACCGAGCTGAGCAACGGACTGAGCTAATAGCTGACAGCGTATCGGCTGTATACTGACACACAACATGCTGCCAAAGATAAGGCAGGTAAAACTTATTTTGACAGGACTGGAAATTAGCTAATTAATAATTGCTAATGTATGTCTACTGGAAGCTTCCAACAAGTTTCTGTCTAACATCTGCAGGTCACTGGAAAGACTCTGTCTCTGTCTCTCTCTCTTTGACTTTCTCTCTCTCTCTCTCTCTGTCTCTCTCTCTCTCTCTCTGTCTCTCTCTCTGTCAATTTCAATTTTCAATTTCAATTTGCTTTATTGGCATGACTGTCAGGTGAACAATGTTGCCAAAGCTTCAAGGATCATACAATTCATTAAATAGAGTAACATAGAATCAATAAAGAAAGGAAACAAGTAACACGATTATATCATTACAATATGGTACGAATCAAATATTAATAAATAAATAAATAAAAAAAAAAATAAAAAAAATAGATACAAAATAAAAAACAACAAAGAAACAGATCAAGAAAAAAAAAACAACAACCAACCAAACAAACAAACAAACAAACAGCCCACATGGAGTAGAGGAGGTGATCGGTGAGTGAGGAGACAAACTGCTGTCATGTGTTGCTGTGCTGCTCGTCTCTGAGGCTGTGACAGGCTCTACGGCACTGACACTGTTTTCTCCATGTACATGTTGCATTTTTATCTGGTCAGAAAGTGAATCAAAATCTTGGAGTTTGTAATCAATTTGTGTGAAGAACTTTGTTCTAGTGTCTTGATAAGCGCTACACTGTAGCAGGAAATGTGTCTCGATCTCCACCTGTCTTTGTGGACAGAGCCGACACAGCCGGTCCTCTCTGGGCAGCCAGGTCTGCCGGTGTCGGCCCGTCTCTGTGGCCCGGCTGTGGTCACTGAGTCTGTACATGGTTAAAGTCTTTCTCAGTTTCCCATCAGTCACGGTGGTCAGGTACTCTGCCAGCGTGTACTGTCTGTTTAGATCTGAATAACATTTAAGTTTGCTTTGAGTTTTTGTGGTGGATGTCCAATAGTTAATGTAATTTTCTTTTTCTTTAGCTATAATCCGGTTGGTCCAGATTGTGGGGCGGTCCTGAGGCCTGGTGCTGTCAGAGGAGGTGATCCTCAGGACCAGCAGGCTGAGGGGACTCCTCTCTATCTTCTCCTCTTGGAGATGGAGAGCTTTGTATTGGTAGGAGTTTGGGTCACTTGCTTTTAGGTGTTTGTAGAATTTGATTGCTCTTTTTTGTATCCTAATTAAAAGGGGAAATTGGCCGAGTTCAGCTCTGCATCCATTGTTGGGAGTGTTCCTGTGGACTCTGAGGATGCTCTTACAGATCTCAGTGTGCAGGGTTTCCATTGGGTGTTTGTCCCATTTTTCAAAGTCTTGGTTTACAAGAGGACCCCACACTTCACTACCATAAACTAGGATTGGTTCGATTATAGATTTAAAAATTTTCAACCAGATTCTTACAGGTATATCAATTTTTGAAGACTTCTTTATAGTGTAGAAAGCCCTTCTTCCTTTGTCTCTGAGATCATTAACGGCCAGATTGAAATTCCCTGTAGAAATAATTTTTAGTCCTAAATATGTGTAGCTGTGTGTGTGTTCTATGTCAGTGGAGCCCAGTAAGAACCTGTCTGGGTTTCCCTGACACCTGGGTCGTTTTTGGAAGATCGTAATTCGAGTCTTTTCCTGACTGACTGTCAGTGCCCAGGTCTGACAGAAGGTCTGCAGATGATCCAGTTGTTGTTGTAATGCCTCCTTAGATGGAGCGAGCAGTATTACATCATTTGCAAAAAGTAGGCATTTAATTTCTGTGTCAGACAGGGTGACACCAGGGATCTCTGAGTCTTCCAGGGATTTGGCCAGTTCATCAATATAAATGTTAAACAGGGCGGGCTCAGACTGCAGCCCTGCTTCATTCCTCTACTTTGGGGGAAGAAGTCAGTTTCCATGTTGCCAATTTTCACAGCACATTTATTATTTGTGTACATTCTCTTAATGATATCGTAGGTTTTCCCCCCGACACCTTTTTCAATCAATTTCAGGAACCGACCGTTGTGCCAAATAGAGTCAAATGCTTTTTTGAAATCTACAAAACAAGAGTGAATTTTGTTGTTGTTTTGGTGGACGTGTTCATTAATGAGGGTTAATTAATTTCGATGTTGTGGTGTAAATCCAATCTGACTCTTGCTCAGGACATTGTGCTCACTGATGAAGTTTTGCAGTCGGCTGTTTAAGATGCTGCAGAATAACTTCCCCAGGTTGCTGCTGACACATATGCCTCTGTAGCTGTTTGGATCAAATTTATTTCCATTTTTAAAGATTGGTGTGATGATTCCTTTGCTCCAGATGTCAGGGAAATGTCCGATGTTCAGAACCAGGTTGAATAATTTTAATATGGCGATGTTGAATTTATGGTCACTAAATTTCAGCATTTCATTTAAAATACCATCAGGACCACTGGCCTTCCCTGGTTCTAGGGCCTGGATTTTAGCCTGCAGCTCCTCTTCAGTAATTTGGTAGTCTAAAGGGTTTTGACTGTCTTTAACGACTGATTCTAGAGTTTGTAGTTTGTTGAGGAGATCATTTTGGGCTGAATTCAGTGTAATAGAACTATACAGGTTTTCAAAGTGTTGTTTCCATATTTCACCATTTTGAATAGCCAGTTCTTCCCTCTGTGGTTTGCTGAAAGAGTGCCATTTTTTCCAGAAATCATTTGAGTCAATGGACTCTTCAATTACATCAAGTTGATACTGTTCACGCTGCTGCTTTTTAGTTCGAAGTGTTCCTCTGTATAATTTTAGTGTTTCCCAATAATGGAGGCAGAGCTCAGGGTTGTTAGGTTGTCTGTGTTTTTGATTTGATAAATTCCTGAGTGTTTTTCTCAGATGTCTGCAGTCTGTATCAAACCACTTTTCACTGCTTGACCTTTTTGATCTGTGGTGTTGACATTTTTTCAGGTTGGATAAATGTGCTGCGTTGTAAAATATGCTGTTCAGACTCTGTAAAGCCTGATTCAGACCATCGTCACTGTGGGGATATGAGGTGGAAAGAAAGTGGTCTAACTGAGATTGAATTGTCAGCAGTCTGATTGCTTTCTGGTAGTCGTCCTTGCTGTTGGTCGTCCATCTATAAGGTTGTTTTGTATAGTTCAGTTTGGTGGGTTCTGCTGCATGAGGGTCTGTTTCTGTCTTTCTAATGTAGAGTGTTATTTTACTAAGGTCAGATAAGGGTGTGAGGGGGCTGACTGTGAATGCTCTCAGACAGAAGGGGTCCAGGTCTGTAATGCTATAGTCTACGGTGCTATTGCCAAGGGGAGAGCTGTGTGTGTAGAGACCAAAGGAGTCCCCTCGAAGCTGACCGTTAACCATGTACAGACCCAGTGTTCAACACAGCTGCAGTAGTTGGTGCCCACTGTTGTTGACAGTTATTTCAAAGTTGTTCCTGTGGGGGTGTGAAGGGAGGGGAATGCTGATTTGGCCAGGTATATGTTTGTCTCCCTGTGGGGTAACAGAATCTGGTTCTATACCAGTCCTGGCATTAAGGTCCCCACAGATCAGAACGCTTCCCTGGGCCTGGTAGTGACTGATCTCATCTTCTAGTATGGAGAAACTGTTTTCATTGTAGTAAGGGGATTCTGGTGGGGGGATATATGCTGCACACATGAATATGTCTTTATCGGTGGCAACTACTTCTCTTTTTATTTTGATCCAAATTGAAAATTCACCTACTTTGATTAATTGTATTGAGTGTACAAGGTAAACAGAATTCCTCCTGAATCCCTGCTCGGGGTTACTCCTTTCAGTTTGGTGGATGGGAACACTATCTCTCTGTAGCCTAAGGGACAACCAGCGGGCATGTCTCCTCTACTCCAAGTCTCCTGCAAAACTAACACATCTGTATCTCCTAACTCTCTGGTGAAGTCTGGGGTCCTGCTCTTAAGGCCAAAAGCAGAGGACCTCAGACCCTGGACGTTCCAGCATGAAATAACAAATGATTTAGATTTCATTTATCTAAAAAAACAAACTCAAAAGGCATTCAATGTTAAAATGAGATAAACTTCCAAAATTATTTTTGTCAATAAGGCAATTAATTTAAGATCACATTAACTATATCAATTTCAATTTCAAATTTCAGTTTCGATCCATTAAGTTTGCCTCGCTCTTTCAGTTTTAACCTGACTATACAAGACATAATTGATTTTCCTAATGATCAGCGTATACCGAACCGAACCGAAAACCGTGACCACAAAACTGTGATATGAACTGAACCGTGGATTTTGTGAACCATTCCACCCCTATAAGGGGAAAGTCCAGCTCAAATTGTTTGAGGTTCCCCTGCACCATGACAGTCCCGTTCTTATACAAGTTGACTGTTGTCATGACAGAGTCTAGATCTTCTACTGCTCTGATTTTTAGTTTCCAGCCGTTACAGATCCCCTCTCAGATCCGCTGGTCTGTTAGGAAGATCAGATTGCTGATATCTCCACTCTTATATAAGTCACTTTCATTTTTAACCTCTTGGGGGTAGAGGAGAGGAATAGCCTCTGTACAGGCTGTGGGAGGAGCCATGGGAGGAGCCATGGGAGGAGCCATGGGCCTCTGCTGCTGCTGCTGTTGGTACTCCTCGGTAACGGTTGTTAGGGCTTGGTTTGTCTCTGTCTCTCAGGTACTTAAAGGCAATGATTGTGAATTTTTACTGTTTAAGTCACTTGATTCTTGAATATGAACTTGTATTTGTTGTTAATTAGCAATTTATGGAGACTAACTATAAAAAGCTGACATTTAGGTAAATTTTTCCAAAGTTTGACGGACCTGCAGAAGTTGACAGAAACTAGTTTAAACTAAGCTGTTTAATGTCATGCTGAGGGGAAGTCTGACAGCAAAGTACGATCAGCAGAAGTTATGCAGAAACCAGTATTTCCATGGGAGCTGGAAATCGCTTGGGTACAAAGATTGTCTTCAGGTCATTTTTTTTTCAGACACAGACTCATTTGATAGTAGATAGACAAGAAATGTCAGGGGGGTGTGACATACAGCAAGGGTCCTCCGCCCAGGATTTGAATCAGGGTCCCCTGCATGTGTGGCATGCGCTCTTAACCACTCCACTATCGGTGCGCCCATAATTTTTTGATCTTGAAGTTAAAATCACCGTCACAAAGTCAGTTACAGACTACAAAAAACAAAATACAAATAATATCAATAAAATTCAACTTTAGTGAAGAAAACATATATGACAGCTGTGTTACAAAAAAAATGCAAAATCCTAAATAGATTTGGCATTTTAAATGAAATGAAATTGCTTTATTTTAGATCTTCGGTGAGGGTGGGTCATTTTTTACCCGGAGGACGAGGGGCGTACACAGAATGTTAAGACAACAGGAAGGTTAAATACATTACTATTTGTTAACCGTGTTGGAAAACACAGTAAAACAGAGGAGAGCAATGATCCAGCAGAGCCCGGGGTCTGATGATCCAGATTAGGCCTGCACGATATGAGGAAAATCTGCAATGTGCAATAACACTGTTCAATATTGCGATGAAGATATAACTTGCGATAAATAAACAAATATTGAAGTTTGCATATTATTAACTATATAGTTAAAGGGGCACTATGCAACAATATTAGCAAAAATTGCCCTAACTATGCAGGCTGAAAGTCATTCTGAATGTTCTTTGACACTTTCTGGGTCGTTTGGTCATTGCTACGACTCCCCCTAGCGCTTCTGGGCGGAGAAACGGAACATGCAACTTGCTGCCACCGGTCCGAAGTCAATCCGGAAGTGAGCCGGCGGAAGTATCCCGCCGCCCCTAGAAAATGTAGTCAGATTGTAGTTTCGAAACTGCTTTACGGCAAACACACCCCCAAACATGGAACCGGGTAGATATAAACTGCCAGTTGCAAGGCAATTGTTGTATTCTTCATGTATCAGTCGACTAAAAAGAGACCCAGGAAGCCAGTCGGAGGAACAGAAGAAGAAGAAAAAGGAGCTTAGCGAGTAAACATAGGACGAGCTTTTGAGGAGTCCAAAACAGGCGCCGACTTGGCCGTGTTGCTGTTGAAATTGTAAGTGGATGAACTTTGTCTTTGCAATGTGACTTGATAGTCTTTTGAACAACGTTATTGCTTGACTGTTTTACTGTGAGCCCTGCATGTGTTTAGCTTGGTTTCTTGATGGCTCGCTCGATAGTTAGCGGGTGTTTAGCGTAGCAGTCACTTGCTACCAAACACATTTGCGTTCTGAATCCAGGTTCTTGTTGGTATTTAGATATCTAGTTCGGTCTTTGAATGTCGCATGATTTGTCGCCTGTATCTTGCGATATGTCCGGCTGAACATAGAGCACGAAGTGCATTAAGTGCCAGACGTGACTCGCTGTTTAGCCGGCCGGCTTCTTAGAAAACAGATGCACATGGTAACGTAGTAGCAGCTAGGTGGGCGGGGGAGGCTCGGCAACAAGTCTTTTCGACAGTGTATCTGCGCCGAAGCTGTAGGGGGAGCCCTGCAGCGAAAAACGTATGCACAAAACTGGTGCAAAGCTAGGAAACGGCGAAGGAATCTGGTCTGGAAACTGCTGCTGCATTGTCCGGCTTTAATGCGTCTCTCCTGAATCCAAAATAAGTCCATATAGCAGTGTGACGGTGCAGCTCTGTCACTAGTTGTGGGCAGCGCATATGCACACACACGCATATTTCTCTGTGGTGTCGCTGACTGCAGGACACACGCACACGCACACGCACACACACACACACACACCCGCCCGACACACGGCTCTCCGACACACACACACACACACACACACACACACACACACACACACACACACACACACACACACACACACACACACACACACACACACACACACACACACACACACACACACAGCTGCCCGACACAGCTCTCTGACCCCCTTCACGTCGGAGTTAAAAACATCCCGTAATTCATTCCCATAGTAGCGTGATCAAGGGTGCACACTTGTTCGTCCTACTATTTCCTGGATACATACATACATACTCACACAATCAGCACACACTTAGTACTGTTTCTTTTCACCACAAGGTCTTCGTCGACCACATTTTCATGGCTTCTCTCTCCTCCCTCAGCCATCATAACCTGGCAATCACCACCAAACGGATGCCGATTAATTTTGTCAGGGTAGCTAACGGCAAGCTGGGGCTTCATCTGATTGGCCGTTGTATCCAGGGCTCCGTCTGATAGACTAAATGTTGGCATGCTCACGGTGCATGCATGGCGCATGTAAACAAAATGTTTTGTCTTATTCATCACAGGTCAGGCAGTCTTTTGCGATGTGTTTGTCGCACATATCATATCGTGATGACAATGATTTTTGATTTTTCGGGCAGCCCTAATACAGATGCATCAGTATGTGAGGCAGCAGGAGCCAGGAGAGGTAGATGTTCCCAGGGGCCTGTGGTCCATCAGAAAGAAGCCTAAATGAAAGCAAAGGAGGAAGAGGAGCCTGAATGATAAGAAAGAAGGAGGAGGAGGAGGCTGAATGAAAGAGGAGGAGGAAGCTATAGAGTGACACAGCTGGCAGCTTGTTGGAACAGAAGACAAAAACAAAAGTTAGAGAAATGTTAATCAGAATCAGCAGATTGTTTCTCGTCGGGAGGACAATGTAAAAACTCATACTTTCGGTAACTCATTGAGACTGAGACCGACCCACTGAAGATGTTAGCAGTTGAAGTCAAGGACTAATTAAAGGCTAAGTCCAAGAAGAGAGTTTTGAGTTTAGATTATTCCATTATTAGGTTATTCCAGAGGAAGGAGGCACGACAGGAAAAAGCCCTGCAGCCAGCTGACTTCTTCTTAACCCTGAGAACATCAGGAGCCCTTAATGCACAAGGTGGAATATATGGTGTAATGAGTTCTGACATGTGCAACGGGACGAGGCTTAGTACAGTTTTGTGTGTCATCAGCAGCACCTTAAAGTCTGATCTAATATCAATTGAGAGCCAGTGCAGTGAGGCTAGGATTGGTGTAAAATGATCACATTGTTAAGTTAAAGACTCTAGCCGCAGCACTCCGAATTATCTGAAGACGTTAAGTGCTCTCACGTGTATTATGTTTAATGTGTGTTGCTTTTGGCTGATAACAAAGCAGATTTGTCTCATTATGTTTTCTTCACTGTGACTTGATGTGATCAGCGTTCATCATGTCATAGGTCTGTGTTTCTGTTTGTTTCATGACTTATAAACTTCAGTCTGCTCACATGAGCACCAGCTTAATGTGGCTCTATTCGCTCAGGACTGGCCTTACCTGGGGACCTCTAGTAATCTGTAATAATTGCACAGGGCATCATGAGGTCAGCTGATAATGTTAGTCCTGTGTGAATCAGCATCTCTGGGTTGGGGTTTTATTTCTATTCAAACATTTTCTTCTGTTGTCAGACAGCTGCACAAGTAAGACATTTGACTGCAGCTTGTAATTTGTTGAACAGCAATCAACAGCTGTGCTGGGAGATGACAGCTACAAAGCATCTGTTACTTGATCTAAATGAGCTGAAGTAACAACTGTAAACTCTATTAATGTGGAAGCTGAAGAACTGACTGTTTCTGAAACGCTGATGTTGCGTTGATGCCTTGACAGAGGTAATGCCCTGCATTACTACACCAGACACTGTGTGCCTTTATGGCTGTAGGGAGCCTGTTGAGAAACAGAATCACAACTTACAGTTTCTTCTCAGAATTCCAGTTTTGACCAAGAAAAATCCTCCTGTCTCATCAGAACCTTTCTGCAGGCAGGGAAACACGTCTGTGTTGAGTATCCCATGACCATCAACTACAGGGCTGCCGTGGAGCTCTGGGATATTGCCCAGCAAAAAGGTGATACTCATTTATAACAGTGTGTAAGTACAGATATGTATGTTCCATGTGGAGGTAAAGGAAGTGCTGTCAAATCCATGGGAGGGTTCAGTGCAATAAAACGTCTCCAAAGCAGGAAGTAGATGAGCTTGTTTCATATGCAGTATAATCAACAGGTGTTATTTTAATGAACAACATGTTCCACGATGAGGAAATGTCTGGGCTAACCATTCAGGCCTGTGTGTGTGTGTGTGTTTCTGTGTGTCAGGAGTGATTCTTCATGAAGAACACATTGAGCTGCTAACAGAAGACTTCAAAGAACTGAAGAGACAGGTAGAGGGAAAGCTGCTGCAGGAAGGTACTCTTCATTTCACTGGTAAGAGACAGGAGTGTGTGTCTGGAGAATACTAATAGGTGTAACCCAGACTTACCTCTGTGTTAACATTACTATTAAAGTATTTCCTTTTTATAGTTTATATAATGTGGCTTACGTAGGTTTTGATTGTGTTATTCTGTTTATCAAGTGTCCTGCTGTCCAGTGTGTTGCGAGCTGTCTTACTCTGTGCCTCAGCAGTGCACTTGCGTGACGTAAATGCTCACGCCACACTGAAGCGCTGGTCCACACCGCTTCTATCGGGTCCAAACATTTCAAAAGTGGCAAGCAGCAAAAAACAGCCAAACTTATAATTAGCATTTTTACACCTCAATCCTATGGCCTCTGGTTAAGTTTGAGACAGAGGAGAAGATGGAAAAAAAGTTGATAGAACTTTATTTGTTTAATACTTTTAAAAACTTGCACACAATTCAGAATCCATAAATAACTAGCAAAAAGGAGAAAACTGGTCATCAGAAAGAATAAAGTGAAATTATGCTAAAAAGTAAAGTAGGAGGGTGTATTCTAAAAAATAGAGTTGAAGCGTGAGTAAAGCCTTTAGGTGGTGTTAACCACTGTGACAGCTGCATGGATTCAAATGATAGTGAATCTGTTGTATGAGACGTGTGAGTGAAAACGTTTGAGACACAGGGTTAATGTACAGTCACAATAATGCCAGTCTGATCTGGAAAGTTGTCCCAAGAGACTGCAAAAAAGCACACACTGTAGGGTTGGAACTCAGTGTGCCTCTACTGTATTTTGTTCAAGGTGGAGCTCTGAAGCCAGGATTTGGTTTCCCAGCATTTAGTGGTATTGCTCGTCTCACCTGGTTGGTTGAGTTGTTCGGTGAGCTGTCAGCAGCAGCAGCAACAATGGAGGAGGACTCTGTTAACAACTACAGCAAGATGACTGCAAAGCTAGTCACACGTGACAACAGGTGAGAGAGGATAAATCCTATTTGTCTTCACATTATTTCTAAAGTCTGAGGCCAAAATACGTTTGCATTTGTTTCTGATGTTATCCTATTTTATGATAATATCAACAGTTTGAGTGAAAATTGTCCACGAATGTCAAAATATCTTAGCATTCAATTTGTCCTCCATGCACTGAGCTGCATGGACTCCACGAGTTAGTGTAAAACTTGCTTACTCATGTTACCCAGCATGATCTGACAGTGTGATGTCACAGTCTGCTGGGCCTTCTCAGTCTTCACATGTCCCCATTAATGTTGAATGGAGTTGAGGTCAGGTGACTGTGGAGGACAGTCAGGACTCGGTCTTCAGTAGTTGTGTCAAAGCTTTGAGGTGTTTGGGCTCATTATCCTGCTGCAGTATGAATCCTTCTCCACCGAGATCGAACCAGAGGGTGGAGCATGTCTCTGAAGAAAGAGTGGTGCTTCTCCTCGGTCAGGGTGGAATCAGTTCTGTGCAGGAGTCTGAAAACAGCCCCAGACGTGAATCTTCCAGCTCCATGTTTCAGTGTGGCTTCAAACACTGTGGTATCAGTCTCTCTGCTGTTTGTCTCCTTACATACACCCTCTGTTACTGACACTAATCTATCACTGGGATTCATCAGTAAACAGACTTTTTCATCATCCACTGTGAAATTCTGGTATTTCTTCGCCCACCTCAAGTGATTGTCCTTGTTTAGTGGTTTCAGTGGTTTAGAAACTGCTGCTCGTCCTCTGAGACACTACAAGACAGCGTCTTCTGACAGGAACACTGCTGATTGGACTCCTGTGTTGTTTCTAAAGTCATTTCTGTATCTGTGATGAAGTTTCTTTTCTATCTGTCAGTGAACTAAGCATGATGTTTTGATCTTGTCATGGTGTGCTCACTTTACAACTGATCCAGTTTCTGCAAATCCAGTTTTTGGGCACTGCACTGCTCCTTTTAGAAGCCTTCCTTGTAGCGATGATTTGACTTGAGACGGGTCCTTATTGTTAAAGTTTGACTTCTGTCACTTTCATCTGAATGTTTCCAGATTTTGTTGACAGTATTGGAGGTTTTCACTGTGGTCTTGGACTTTTGGACCCCACTGCATGTCTCCCACAGTGATCCACAGTATTGTTTTTAAAGTCCATCTATCCCTCAATATTTGTCTTGTCCTGTCTGTACTGTCCTGGTCTAAGCACTTCTGTTGGAGTATACTGGACCCTTGCCTCCCACAATATGTTGTATTTTGGACCACACCCCTCAGTAGAAGTGTCTTTTACAGTTTTGTTGAAAGCAAATATTTAATATGATAAAATTAGTTGGGGACTGGCCATGTTAACAAGTTTGAAGGTGACTGTAGTAGCCACTAGTAATAGTAGTAGATTGGGAATCTTTCCTGTCCGGTCTCCTCTCTTGTTGTTATTGACAGTTAACACAGATGTGCTGAAAGGAAATATTAATTAACGTCTGCCTACTTTTAGACCTCTGACATGGATCGAGGAGCGGGGACCGGGCCTCCCCAGGGCCAAGAACATCAGCTTCCTCTTTGACTCGTGCACTCTGACTCAGATCCCTCCTGCACCCAGAGGGGCTGTGGGCCTCTTTATGCAGGACCTGATCCACTTCTCTTCCAAACTGACAGGCCAAGTGAATCCTGAGGAGCTCCATAGAGAGAAAACCAGGATCTTACACTGCCTGGAACTGGCAGAGAAAATACAACAGCTCTGCTTAAGTTAAATAGGATTATGCAGGTTATGATGATCATAAATCTAAATATGAGTTTATTATTATTTTTCATCACAATGCCCTTAAGTTTTTTTTAGTTGGAGTTGTAAAAAGTTGACGTGCAGCATTTCATCAATCCAGAGAAAATTGCTGTTTGAAAACTAAGTCACTGAACTGAATAACAGCTCAATGAACATGATCAGCATGTATTCAGACATGTGTGCCTGAAACAACTGGAGTTATACAGAGCAGCTCTCCAGCATCATGACACAGTTGTTTTGTATAAAGGTAATGTTTTTTCCTCTTTCAATTAGTGTTTTTACCACATAAATGTAAAAACCATACTGCGCAACACTTGTCGTCTTACTGAAGTCTTCTTTATTTACTCTGCATGTTTAAATACAGGACAGCGAGTTCTGATAGGCAGTGTTGGGCAAGTTACTTGTAATTAATTCCATACTACTAATTAATAACTAATTCTCATTTGAAAGTAATGTGTTGCTTTACAAAACTACTGCATAGAGTAATGCGTTGCTGATTTACCTACCTTTGTTACTTTCATCAGATTAACTGCAGGGGTAAAATGAGGTGTTCTGAAACTAATGAGGGTCATATTGTTCTGTAGCAAGTAATCAAATAGAGGTTCAAGTTAAAAGAATCCAATGGGGGCCATATTGCACCGCCTAATGAAGGCCTTCATGCAGTCATGACAAGGACAGATAGACAGAGGATTAATGTCTGCTATATATCACTTATATCACTCACCTGACTTAAAGGCAGCTTCCCTGGCTCTGGACAGAGCCCTCACCTCTCCATTCAGCCAGGCCTTCTGGTTGACAAATTATTGGATTGTCTTTGTCATCATCATATTTGTTGATTTATGATGTTACTGTTGATGTATATTCAGCATTGATGAGGTGCATCTGCTTTGTTTGCTCTTAAAACAGAATACTTGATATCTACAAAGCCAAGTGATCTTGACACATGTGCTTGCTTCATGACTCGACCTTGCAGAATTGTCTCTCATTATTAAAGACTCTGCAATGATTTCTTCATAAACAATAAATGTCTTGCTCATCATTTCTGTCTAATGTAAGTTAATATGATTATGCAGTACATCAGTTCAAGTTCATGGCCTGACACCACTCTTATGTGTGAAGGGTTTTCTTGATTGGAATCATTTGTAGAGCACTGCAAGGCCTGATTTTTTGACATCATTTTCTTAAACTTAAATTGTAGGGACTCAACTTTTCATATGGAATGTCGTATTTACTCAGGGGTGTTGATAGATAGAAACGGTAATGCCATCCCATTAAAGTATTTCTCTCAAAAATTCAATTAAGCTGTAATTCAGTGGTCACTGTTTTGAAGTTGGTTCACCTCAATGTCTTGTCTATTTGATGTCCACTGATGTCACCTTTAAAGATGCTCTAATCGATACTTGTATTTCAACAATGGATCAACTATCTGTAATGTTAAGGGGGGCACATGGTTAACAAAATCAATGTGTAGCAGTATATTTGTTTCAATGGTTGTACTGAGTTATGAAAAATTATTTGGTTTGTTTGTGGAACTACTTACACTAAGTTATGGGGCTTGAATGAGGGGGCATAACTCAAACAAATAAAGTCGAAGCTTTTCTTGAGTAAAAATGTTAGGGGGCTACAAATGGCCCTGGATAAAGAGCGAGTGTCCATTGTAGCCATGTGATATAGTCATGGTCAACTGACGCAGGCTGACTGAGCAGGAGCACCACCTGGCTTTGGCCTGTGTCCAGTAAGGGAGTAGGGAAACGGATGTTGTTCATGAACTCTACAAGTGTCTCAGAGTGTCGTTTGCAGACCCGTCTCTCGACATCGGAACACCGGTTCAGTGCGTGAAAGGCCTCGTAGTCCAGCCCCACGAGTGACAGACAGGGCAGATGACCAGTATCTGAGGGATGCCACTGCAACACAGCTCCAGAGAAGTCTGAGGGCTGTCAGAGGAACCAGTGGTTCTGATCAGACCATCGAACAGGCGTCACCACTACAGGTTGAACTCCAGACGATCATTGTGCATGACACCCTTGAGTGCCAGGCACCTTCGAGCGCGTCAGCAGTGGGCCAGGCAGCATATTGGTTGGACCATCCAGCAGTTCACTGACGAGAACATCACCCTGAATCGGAATGATGGGCAGCAGGCGTAGGAGTGAGCACTATGCATCTGTCAACATGGCCCCGAGTCATGGAGCTGGAGGAGATGGTATAACGGGGGGCCAGACTGATGGACAGAAAAACTCATCTGGTGTTTGTCAGTGGAAAAGTCCCGGGTCGGTCATACCTGCAGGACTTCATCCAGTCGATCTTCATCCGCTCAGTGGCACCAGTATGCTGTAAACTTCATGGATGACAATGCACCCCCACATTGTGCTCATGTGGTCACCATGGATCTCCGGCCGGTTGGTGTCCCTCAGATGGAATTGCTGGCCATGCCTCCAGACCTGAACCTTACAAGGCATCTCTGGGACCAGTTGAAGCGTCAAGTCAATGCATGTGACCCTCCACCACATGACCTCAAGATGTCTTAGTTGCTGTTGTTGCAGAATGGAGCACCATCGGTTTCGGACAGGGGTCAGCATGGACACTTTAATTTATTTTTGCAGAATTATCATTCTTGGCTTGTTTGCAGAATGCCACTTATTTACCTATTGAGTAGTGAGCATTCTCTCTAGTCACCTCTGAAACTAAAACGTCACTTTACAAAATGTATACTAGCTAAAGTCAGTTTTTAAAACAAAATGTGTTTCAGTATTATGTTCTCCCCATAATCATAAAACAATTTACAAACATGTAAATATAAAACTTTGAGGTTACAGTAGAACATGAAAGAAGATCCACTTTGACAACTTGAACAATACTCATTCTCAGTGAGAACAAGTGAGCTTTAAGGTCCTGAAACCTGCTGAAATCAGTCTATAAACTGATAAGCTGCCTTTTCACTGTTGGTACCAGGTACTTTTTTCTATTTGATTCCATCCCAGGTAGGTGTTTACCCAGGGGCAGGCTGGGGTTGAAATTCAGCCTTGGCCTTTTATCCGATCGCATGACAGACGCAAGTGGAACCCGTAATTTTAACATGAATACTTTATTTGCAGTATAAAAACAATCTAATGATATTAAACACAACACAGACAGATTAGTCAGTCAGTAGAGTGTATTGAAGTACATAATGCTCACACATACTATGCATACTCATACTCACACTATGTTTTTTCAACAATCAAAACTAACGATAAGTGTAAAAGAGCTGTATGATTTAAAGGTTGCATGTGGTGGAGGATGAAGGTGACTGGACCATAGAATTCCTAACTGGGGTGCACATTCAAACACGCAGGACCCAAGAAAGCCATTTAACCATTTATTTGTATGAGTTGGAGATGGTTGGTCAAATGGGAGGAAGGATGATTATCTGTACAGCAAACAAACATGAATCAATACACTGCCATACGTACCATAAACTAGAATTATAAACAAAGTATTTAGCAGGCTTACATTATCAGTGCATCTGCTCAAAGTTAAGATATCTCAAGTCTTTGTACCAAAACAATACATTATGATCTGTTCAAAAGAAATACACAAAAACTAGAACTGCAAGCAGTTATGAACGGGGGCCAAGCCCCCCCCATCAACTTGGACCCTGCACACCGCAGAGCCCACGGACGTTGGCCCCAAAGGATGACGGGCTCGGGGCAAAAGTGAGGACACAGGCCAACGTCTGAGCCGTGGTATTCGCTGTAATGGGAAGTGCACTGGAAGTGCAAAAGGCTGAATGTGTGCCGATTTGGATTTGTTGTACTAAATCACGCCCACTTTGACCAATCGCTACATAACTATATGGCTGGCCTCAGGAGTGACCCCACATCAGTACTGTTTCATTACATTTCTATTATTGCAGCAAAAAATGAGAGCGACAAGGAAAAGTGCATTTATGTTGATTAGTGTGTAGGCCTACATTTTCTAAATACACTGTTATCCATTTGTCTTGCATGTGTGAGAAGTGAACTAATGTTACAGAACCTGTGGAGCAGAAAGAACTTTTTGTGAGGAGCTACAGAGGTGACGTGTTAGCATGTTGGACGTAGCACAGCAATGTTGAGTTTTTTTTAAATATCTCCTGTTTGAAAGGTTACATTAGATATTTGTTTACCACCATTATATACTATATTTCTCTAATACCACACATATTAGTACAACATACCACCACACTTCTACTACTAAATTCAAAAATGACCCAAATCCTTAAAATTAAGTATTTTATTCACAGCCGGCAAAATGAAAATACAATGTAAACTGTGAATAAATAAAGCACAAATTAACAAAGCCATAATCTGTTCAGATCATTTCCTCCATCAAAGTAAAGGGTTTCTGGTATATTCAAATATTTGCTGGTAATGGAGCTCTCAGGATGTGCATATGTGGCGATTTAGCGAACGAAATGTGCAGCAGAAGTGGGCGTGTCCTATGTCAGAAAACCCAGCTCCATTCAGGGAACATATGGATATAAGGTTTGCGAATGTGTTATTTAAAATATGGAAGTTACAAGCAAAAACGCGATTGCATCCATTATAGCGCCACCTAGTGGAGTACATGTGCAATTTTTGGTATGAAAGAACTGTGTCCTATTCTATATGTACCATATAAATTTCAAAGCTCTCAGCATAATAGTTTGGCTGAAATTAATGTTTGTTGTTTATCTTGTAATAAGCCACGCCCACATTGACCAGTCATGACCACCTTCAAGATATGGCCTCAGGATTGGCCCTACATCATACCGACCAAATTTCGTAAAAATCGGTGTAGCCGTTCAAGAGATATAAACTTCCCATATTTTTAGCGCCCCCAACCCTTCCAAGTCTCATGGCAAACAAGGATCTGAAATTTGGTGTTAATAGCATTTAGTCTGACTGAGATATCAAACAGTTTACATTTTTATAGCTAGCTACAGAAAAATGTGTTCGTTAATACCGTATTGATCCGAATATAAGACGATATTTTTTCCCTTGAAAAATGCCTGAAGATTACGCCTCGTCCTATATCTGGGGTCTAAGGAGTAATCCATGTAAAACAATAGGTAGCGCCATATGAGCGCTTTTCTCTCCGTCAGCGTTTAGTGCAGTGTGACCCTAACGTGACCCTGTAAACAAGCATGTAAACAAGTCGTCTGGAGTGGGTGTGTTAGCCTTCATTTGCATAAACTACTGAATGACAGAAAGATGCAGTCAGGGCACAGAGATCCACTTGAAAAAAGTGCTTCCAAAGTCGGTCAGGTGAATAAAAATCGGAGGAGAAGTTATAATGCGAATTTTAAACTTATGGTTGTAAATGAAGCTGAGAGAACGAATAACGTGGGGGCAGGAAAAAGATATGATGTGACTGAGTGCAACGTACGACGCTGGTGGTCCCAGAAAGAGGAGCTAAAAAACGCTCACAGCTAGAGAAGGGGTTATCGTGGTCCACCAACTGGTCGCTTCACTGAAATTCACAGAAGGGTGTGTGATTATGTGAATGAAAAACGTAATGAAAGGATGCCCATACCGAGGGCAGTGATGCAGCAAAAAGCACTTTAAGTATAGCCACAGAGCTAAACGTTCCCCGCGCCGAATTCAAAGCCAGCATGGGCTGGTGCCGCAGAGTGATGCGACGTCATGGCCTGTCCGTCAGACGCAGGACAAGCCTAGCCCAGCGTCTGCCCGCAGACTTCAGAGAGAAGCTGGTAAATTACCAGCGTATTGTGATCAAATTGAGAAAGAAGCATAAATATCCCCTGGATCAGATAGGCAACGCAGACCAGACACCTGTTTTTTTCAACATGCCCACATCTGTCACCGTTCATAAAAGAGGAGACAAATCAGTGATTGTTAAGTCTACAGGGAACGAGAAGAGCCGTGTTACCGTCATGTTAGCCTGCCTCGCTGATGGGACCAAACTTCCCCCCTATGTGATTTTGAAACGAAAGACTCTCCCTAACGAAGCGCATTTCGTTACTTGTATTTTGCACATGTGGGTAATTATGTTCGTTTGCACAATAACTTGAAAGGTACAATAATAACAGGACTTTGCACTTAAGTCACGATAGCACTTTATTTGCCAAAGTTTGCACAGTACATTTTGCACATTGCGTATTTGCACAGTTCATACAGATATTTACAGTACTCTTTTATTGAGTATTTAAGAGTTATTAGACCTTGTGACCGCAGGTGATTGCATGTCTTCGGGCAGGTGCGGCACTCGGCACTCGGCTCCGCCTGCAAGAAAGTAGAGCGAAGTTTAGCTCCGACGGAAAGACTGTGTGTAAGTGAGATAATAACAGTGTGAAGCGTGTGCAGAGATTATTGGTAAATATGTGTGATGCAATATCGGGTGGTATAAGTGTGAATACTGTACGTGTACGAAGTTGTTTGTGTTAACACTTACCTGTCCAGTCCTGTGTCTGCTCCGGGGTGCGCGGCCAAAAGACTCCCCCAGAGGCACGGGCACCTTGATAAACATTCCGATTTCAAATGTTTGGTGGTTCTGTTTATTTATTGTAAAGGTATTTTATAGAGTTATTGGCAGGGGCATATCAGGAACAGAAGAGTGGTGAGGAGTTTGTGCTAAAGGTAAAAGGTAAAATTGTCACTTGGTTAAATAGCCATTTGATCATAGTTTGAGTTACCTCGGTAGTGGAAGAGTCCAGTCATGGGTAATTGGTAGCACAGTATATAAGGTGCCATTTAATCATCTGTCTGTGTTGCTGGTTAAACCTATCTGTTGCCTATGATCTGAGTCAAGTAAATAAAAAATGTAAAATTGGGAAACCTGACCATCTCCTCGACTTTTCTTCGGCATCATCCAGCCGCTCACCGGTCGCCTTTCACACTCCCCAAAGATCCTATGCCGGCTGGCATAATTGTGCGTGCACAAGAAAAAGGAAGGATGGCGTCCAGGCTTGTGGTGGACTGGCTTAAAGTTGCGTGGGCCAGACGTCCCGGGGGACTTAGACGGAGGCGAAACATGCTGGTGCTAGATGCTTTCCGTGGACATGTGACAGACGAGGTCAAGAAACAAGTTAAGGAGCTGAAGAATGGTGACTTGGTGATCGTCCCGGGTGGAATGACAAGTCAGCTGCAGGTCAGTGTGGTTTGAGTCATTTTATTGGGAGATCGAAAAGATACAGTATGAATTTATGATAGATGTGTACGTAACAGCAAGCTACTGGAGGCCTATAATGGTTAAAAAAAACCCTTCTTACAGGTACTGGATGTGGTCGTTAATAAGCCATTCAAAAACAATCTGCGGAAGAACTACACAGCATGGCTCCTGGCTGGTAACCATGTCCTGACACCTACTGGAAAAATTCAGAAACCTTCTGCCCATCTTCTCTGCGAATGGATCCTGCAAGCTTGGGTAGACATGTGCTCTGAGAGCATCATCAACGGGTTCAAGAAATGTTGCATCTCAAATCTGATGGATGGAAGCGAGGATGATTTGATGTGGGAGGAGCCGGCGGCAGCGGCAGAGAGCAGCAATGAAAGTGCGAGTGAGGAGGAGGAACCCAGTGATGCGGAGGATGCAGCTGAATGAATGTGGAAAAAAAAACTGTTTGCGGTGTTTTTGGATGTTAATGCTCTTACATTTTGCAGACTGTTCTGACACTGTTTGTCAAGAAAATGTGCGCCGTTTATTGCACAAGTTAGGCCAGTAGGCTTATGCTCGTTTTATTGCACTGTTTTCATGGCATAGAACCGTGAAGTGCGTTCTGCACTTTGCCTATTTGCGAGGCTTTAGAAGATTTTATGATTTTTCCCCCCCGCATGATAAACACAAAAGATGTTGAAATGTTCAAGGAAAACAATGAAATCTTTTTTTTATGCAAATTAAATTTTTCCAAATATGGGTCTTAAAAAAGAGGGTTCGTCTTATATTCAGGGTCGTCTTATATTCAGGCCAATACGGTAATTTGCGCATTTTTTGACCGAGCAAATTTCTTTTGATAACTTTAGATCAGGTCCAGCTGAAGAGTGTACATGCCAAGTTTCATGCAGATCGGACAATATCCCAAAGAGGAGTTCAAAAAAGTAGGTTTTCCAGTTTTTGCGATTTTGCAAAAAAACTTTCTAGGCGGAAGTGGGCGTGGCCAATCGCAAAGTGATTCAGCTACATTCAGGGAATCTGGGGATATTTTGAATGTACGACATACGGTGTGGGAGTTATAGGCAAAAACGTGTTGGCCGAGGTTATAGCACCCCCTGCAGGCGGATATATGTAGTTTTTTTGTGTCTGAGATGTTAGCAGGAGTCTGGACCAACCCTCCAAATTGTAACGCCCTCCCTTGCACGGTTTAGCCTGCAGCACCACCTTTAATGGGAGAAAAAAAATCTTTACAATTACAATAGGGTTCCTCGCACCGCTGGTCCTAGGAAACGCATCTGCTTGCATACGCGTTCCCTCGGCCCCTCGGGCTTGGCCCCCTAAAAACAGCTAGGTTTAATATAATGTTGATTAAAGTCCATCTCAATGTGAGCTAATGCCCTTTTTTCAGGTTTCAGCATAAATCCCAATGATATCATTTTAGGGTCATACAATTCAGCGACTAAATTAAAACTTGCTAGAACAAATACTATTCTGTGTGTAGCCTTTGCATTACCACAGGGAGTGGCTGCAGAGGAGCAAAGACGCAGGTTGCTGATCCCAATCTAAAATGAATCACATTCTCTACAGCCAGATGAAATACAATGAATATGAAAACATTTAAATGTTTGCTCTCCTTAAAATATTAAAACAAAAATAGATACAACTTCTCACTGTATATTCTTTGGTAAAGATCAGCTCTATCTGTAGGTTCTGATTGTGCCTTGTAACTATTTGAATTAACTTGTTAAACACACACACACACACACACACACACACACACACACACACACACACACACACACACACACACACACACACACCTCTAGAGGGCAGCATGACATCTATTTTTCCAGCCTGGATCCACACCCCATTTCTAATAGACTGACCTTTTGCGTGTGTCTGTGTCCACAGGTGGATTTATATAAAAAGTTATGTGGTACAGTCAACATACAGAACTTTATTCTGAATTCAAGTGAGAATCACTTACTTTTCAGCAATATTTGCCCAGGGCAATTATGTTATAGTATGGATTGTTTGCTTAATATTTTCCATTTGGCAACATTTTTTATTTTGCCAAGGAGGCTGTTTTCACCTGCATCTATTTGTTGGTTTGCTGGTTTTGCTGATTTTTTAACAAACTTTGTGACTGTTAGGGTTAGTGGCAGGTAACATAAACATACCCTGGGTGTGCTGAACTTGTACAGGCCTCAGATACACTTGAGGGAAGACCACAAGACATCATCAGTCAATATGCATATCGCACCCAGAAGGGGGAGTGTGTAGCAGATGCAAAGATTGTGTATGGGGTTTAGTTGAGATTTGGGTGAACCAACCCTTTAATAATCGGTCTAATCTTGATTTTAGCATTATTCTTAACACATTGTTATGTTATAAGTGCATTATAAAGTTTATACTGCACAGTTACACTGTTGAGATATCATAATGAAGGATTTTCCTTTTAAAGCTCAAAAACAACTAGACCTTTTTTTTAAATATATATATATATATATATATATATATATATATATATATATATATGTATATATATATATATATATGTGTACTTATATATATAAGTTGTGTACTCACATTACCCTCAGTGTTTCCAACAATGATCAAACCAAAGAAATTCACACGTTTACTCGAGCTGATGGTGTGTTTCATTAGGTTGCCTGTCACTACTTTAGCATACAGGACTAAATTAAGCGCAAATTAAACTTCTCCCCATCTGAGAACAATTGTGCATGAGTGCACATCAGATAGATATTCATCAGCAGTGGTGTAATGGTGTACACGTCAACAGTGAAGCACATTAGATGGCAGGGACATTTGTGTTTTTTTGTGTTACTCACGCAGTGTTTATCTGCCCCAAACAGCCAGTTTACTTTACTGTACTCTAGCTGTAAACTCACGTTAGCAAGCAACAGCACACACAAGGGTGTGTCTCTGTGTGGGTACATTTAGGACAACTCTCTGTGAATTCATGACTGGTCTTAAGCCATGTTGGTCATTGCCTATCTAGTCAGAGTAGCCTACACGACAGTGTGAGGGGAATAAATAATTTGAGTTTGGCAGAGGGAGCGACATCATGTCTCCCCTACTTCAACAAGTCTAAAACTCTGTGGTTTTACAAGGGGGCCTGTTATTATGTTGGACTGCTTGGCAGTTAGTGTTTTCTTAAGGTGGCTATACAGCTCTATTTAAGTTATTTGGTGTCCAGGAAATTGCTTTCTGTTTTTCTTTGTTTGTTAATAACATTGTGGCAAATTAAATATGATTAGCTTCACACCGTAGGACAGAATGAGATTGCAAACGATGTGTCTTGACTTTTCAAAATCTCACGTGAGATTTACTTTGATTTACTTTGATTCACTGACAGACTACAATCCACAATCATTTACTGTTGAAGTGACAATTTACCTCTTTGATCTCTGCTTCACTTATAATCATGTCACTATCTGCTGCTCGCTCCGCCACAGTCACATTATGTGCTGATCTATTAAAGGAGCTACACCACTCTTATAACAAATGTATTATAATACCACACTGTTTGTATCTCCAGGTGCAGGTTATCAAGCAATCAAGTGAAGTAAGGGGGAGTGCACACAAACCGATTTGTAACAATAAAAACATGCAATTAAAAACAACCTAATGCAAATAAAAACAAAGCATACAACAATATGAAAATACTTAGAAAACAGCCACTTCTGCCCTTTGACATGTTGCTGGTGGCACAAGTTACATATTGCACGTTTAAGATTGGATCTGCCAAATGAGGACCACTGAGACCACAAACAAAACAAAATAAATGAAATATGCAAACATTCTTCCATAACTACCTGACTCCTGATGATAGCAGTTTGGATAGTTGATGACAAGCCAGGCAGAGGAAGATGAAAGATATAAGATAGATAAAAATAGTCTATGTGTCTGGTTGTTCCTTTATTTTTGCCAAGCACTTTATAAAGTGCTTTATAAATAAACTAATTACGGTTGACAGAAGTACATTATCAGCTGCTCACTGCTGTCATTAACAAACAGCCTTCTGACATCCATATATGATGTCCATGTACTGCCTTTCTGAGGAAGGCGTTTGTTCCAGAGTGTGAAATAAAGGTCGAAGGTAACTTTTTTGCAAAAGTACACTTACATATACATGTTTTCAAAGTTTAGGTTGGCCCAAGATGTCCTGAGAAGATACAGTAATTGACTGGAACCAGTCTACACGCCTATTAGATCACAATACTTCTCGGCATTCATTATGTCCTATTGCTAAATATATTACTACAGTGAAAGAACCAATCACAAGGTTTATTTCGATGACTTTTTTTTACAATAACCCCTGCACCACACTTAAGATGACATATTATTGAATTGTGAAAGTGTATAAATACAAGTCATCTAAAAGGCATGTTCGATGCTTTCATAAAAAACAAGCATTAGGTTGGAGGCCTGATACAGCTAGGGAGATGGATGACATCATATTTGGTCCTGGAGAGGAGCAACTAAGAGGTTGTTCTTAAGTACAGAAGATGTCTATATATACATATACTCTATACTCTATATACCGTGCCTATAAAATGTAGTTATTCATTAAAAATTCATAATGTGAAATAAGTGATTGCATAAGTATTCACAAGTCAGTATTTAGTAGATGGACCTTTGGCCTCAATCACAGCACTGAGTATGTGTGGACTGGTCTCAATCAGGCTTGCACATGTGGACAGTGACACTGCAACATTACTCCATTCTGTTTCACTGAACTGCTCAAGCTCTGCCAGGTTGCACAGGGATCGGGTACAAACAGCCCTTTAAGTACAGCCACACATTCTCTCTTGGATTGGTTCTGAATCAAGTTGTCGTAAAGGATGTTCATATATTTTGCTGCATTCATTTTACCCTCTACCTTTACAAGACTTCTAGCACCTGCTGCCAAGGAGCACCCCCACAGCATGATGCTGCCACCACCATGCTTCACGATGGGGATGGTGTGTTTGTGGTGACGTGTAGTGGTTGGTGTCCCCCAAACATAGCTTCTAATCTGATTGTCAAAAAGCTCAGTTTTGGTCCCATCAGACCAAAGAACCTTCTTGCAGTTGACCTTTGGATGGACTCCACTGTCCCTTAAAGCTTTAGCTAGTGAAGAAGCCCAGCAACAGTTGTTGTATGCAGTCCGAGTCTCTCCTATCTCAGCTGCTGAAGCTTTTATCTCCTTCGGAATAGTCACAGGTGTCTTGGTGGACAACCTCACTAGTCTCCTTCTCCCACGGTTATTAATTTTGTGAGGGCGGCTCTAGGCAGATTTACAGGTGCCATATTCCTTCTATTTCTTAATGATGGATTTAACTGAACTCTAGGGGATGTTCATGACTTGGAAATGTTTTTGTATCCATCCCCTGACTTATGCTTTTCAATTACATTTTCACAGAGTTGCTTGGAGTGATCTTTTGTCTTTATGGTGTGTTATGCCCCTGGTCTAAGGGAACCCAGGACATAACATGATATGTGTCCCCAATTATTTTAACTCCCTAGAAAGCCAGTGTCAGAGAGGAATTATATCAAAGGGTCTACAAGGAAAATGGAAAAGGGTTATCAAAGAAAAATGCTCCTTCCTCCTACTAGTTACGTGGGTTGTGACACGACTCCTCTCCACCCTCTGACCAATCCCCGGTCAACAATTGAGCTGAGCAAGCCAGTCACCAGGTCCAACCTATTGAGAAATGAGAAACACACACAACAAAGAGGAGAGATTGACCAGCAGCACATACAAACCAAATAATGACTCATCGTCATAATAGATGTAATTGAAGCCAGGGTTACTGATTAACCGGCGACTGGACCTTCAGACACAGGTGTCTTTATACCACAATCACTTGAGACACATTCACTGCACTCAGATGATCTCCGTTTCACAAATTTTAAGACTACTAGAACCGACTGGCTGGACCTCTGTTGAACTAGGTTTTGATTGATGCTTTGTTAAAAATTATATTTGATACGTGATTTATAAATCGAGATTATTTACAATCTAAAAAACATGCAATTTAGCCAAATTAACTCGTACTTAACGTGCATACAGTGATGTAAATTAATGTTTAAAATTATATATAATGTAGGCTTAAGTACAAAAATACAGACGCTGAATATTTTGTACTATTTTTTAACAGATTTCACCAGCAGGTTAATGAAGAAGTGTAACAGTAAAGAGTCATTGTCTCTATGGTTTAACTTGGTGTTAAGTCAGGGTTTCGACACACTGCACGAGAACACTACACTTATGCAGTCACTTGTTTTACATTATATATCTTTAATTTATTGTCATTTCTTTGAAGAAATTTGTTTTCAACTTAACATTAAGAGTTTTTGGTTTGTTTATTTTTATATATTGACTTTGATTCCTTCTTATAAAGCAATAGAAGGGGAAAAAGTCCAAAGAGGTGAAATAGTTATTGTAGGAACCGTGTATATGTGATGTGTGTGCGTGTGTGTGTGTGTGTGTGTGTGTGTGTGTATACAAATGCAGTATACTCACACACACACACACACACATATATATATATATATATATATATATATATATAAATATTTTCCCATGGTGTAAAATATGGCAATTGGTATGCTATATTGGTATGGTATAATAATAATGAAATAAAGAGATAAAGATAAAAAGTATTTTTAATGTTGACATTTTATCTCATAATTTTGACTTAGTAATTTCACCAGACCAAGAGTATTTATCTTTTAATTTTGAATAAAACGTTTATCTCATAGTCTCAACCTTTTATTTGATAATTATGGCTTTTTCTCCCACAGTTATATCTTACCATGGGAATATGCATCCACCAGCCTAGTTTTCTTCTTATCCTTGTCTTTAACTGCTGGAAATGGGCTCCCATACTTACCACAGTGAACCTGATGTAAAGTGGAGCGTAATATTGTAAAGCCTGATGAACGCTCTCCTACTGAGTGCAGATCCAGTCCATTCATGCTTTAACATGCAGTGGTTACCACTATGTATTAAAGGTCCCACATTATACTGTTTTTCACCAATTTCACATAGCTGTCAGAGGTCCAACAACACTAAATTCGAAATGCATTGCCCCAAACCCATCCGTGGTCCTGAATTTCAGCTGTCTAAAAGTCGCTCTAGTGAGCTCTACTGAGAGCAGGCTGTTTCTGTGCCTGCACCTTTAAATGCTAATGAGCTCCGTCTGTCAGCACCTGCCTTGCCTGCTACATGCCCCTCTCAGGGAAGGATGCTGCTTACGCTAGCAGTAGCATGCGCTAATGTTTATGGTGGATGTATCGCTATGGCTCACTGAGATGCTGTCGTTCAGCCGAACCAGTTTGACCCAGAATTGGACCCAGAAGGAGATTCTCCTGAAGAGATATAGACTCTGCGGCTGCAGCAGGATGTTTCAGAATGGTTAGTGTGTCTGAATATGTTACTTAGTTTGTTCGTATGTGTTGTTACACTTAGTACCATGTAGCTAATGGCTAACAGCTAGCAAAAGCTGTGTTTGTCTCCAACACAGTCTCCAAACTCTTGGACGCTGTTCACATTGTCTCTGTCTCCAGTCTGCACATGTTTCCAGACTTTTTACTGTGACAACCAAGTTCCATCGTAATATTATTAACATTAAACTCGCTTTAAACGCCATTGCATAGCGGACCGAAGCAGAGCTAACTAGTTAGCCAGTTTCCAGCTGACTTCACCATACTCGTGGGCAACTGTAAATACTATCAAAACGTAGCGACACTTACCTGTGGCTCGGGTGCAGTTGCTGGGGCTGGTATGGTTGGGACTGATCCTTTTACTAGGGTCAGTGTCGAGGCAAAGCCAGCTTTGTACTGACCCTCGTTACTGAAGCAGTCCGATGTGAAGTGGTTAGCACACACATACAGGCTGCGAACCGCAGCCGGCACTTTATCATTAAAAATGAAACATAACCACGGTCTCTTCTGTTGTTCTGTAGCTGGGACAGAATATAGGCACTGATGTTGATTTTTACAACCAACAACAGAGAAATTTGCGTGTCTAACTCTGAGCGACGACATTGCAAAACACTGCTATCTTACCGCTGGACACACCGAACTTCACCTCGGGGATGGACGCATACTTGCCAACATTGGGTTGTGAAGAATAGGGAGATTTTTTTCATCGGTGTATCGGCCCAAGGAACAAGGTTCCTTCACCAGGTGTGCATATAAATTGTCATCATTTCTTGCTTTGTATTTTAAACCTGATGAAGGAACCTTGTTCTTAACATTTTGTTTTTTTGATATTCAAAACACGATTCATCATAGGTGTGATTGGCAAAGGACAAAAAAGCAGTAAAATATACGGCTCCACTATGTCTCTCATTACATTTATTTTGTCCCGTTGTCGGCTTCAGCTAAGAAAGAAGTAGTTCACCCCACACGTCCAAAATTCTTAGAGCACAGTGTTTCCCACAGATACCAGAGAGAGACCAGAGAAAACATGTTTTTCATAATATATGACCTTTAAACTCACCCGCTAAACTCATATCAAAATAGTGACGTGATGATGAATAAATTAGTGTCAACTTTTTGAATTAAACTAATAGCCCTGGATACTGGCAGACAAAGGATCATAGATCAATTACCAATACTTGACAACTTTTATTTTTATTATTCTGGCTTTACGTTAGCTTATCTTATCTCTGACAAGCTTAAAGTAATGGAAGTGACCCAGCTTTAAAACTATAGTCTGACTTTGCATGCACTTCAGCATTTTGCCAACATGATTCTTTTTCTGGGGATTTTTTTTCTGGTGCCACTGGAAGAAGTGGTGTGTTTTGGGTAATTTCTTAAAAACACCAATTAACACTGTAATTGACATTGGAAATGTGCTATTGGACATAGCAATTGTTATAATATTACAGAGAAACCTATTAGAAATGTGTTATGTTACTGTGTAAGTAATATATTATATTAGATTAATATATCACATGTTACTTGTGGTATGTTCCCCCTACCACTGTTGACAATATAACCATTAAGCTAGGTGTCATCTCTTGTATTGCTCCTTTAATATATTTGTTAATATTTTTTCCTCCCTTGGTTCTTTATTTCTTTGAAAGACAAAGAAAAAACATTCAGACAGAAGCATTTTTCTTTTCTTTTTACATTTGACAGAAAAATATATTGTTTGTGGATTTAACATTGTACATTGTTCATTGAGTATCTACCGGGTTACCAAGCATTACATACATTCATTAGAAAAAGTACAGTCATAAGTAGTCATTGTGTTTTATATGTGAAACCAGTAAAGTTTTGTGCTCCAGAGGGAGGTGTATGCACTGCAGAACCTACACTCGATTCTTGATGTTTCCTTTGCTGACTTAAGTCCTTGGTCAGCCTGGGGTTCTCACTGGTTGCTGAAAACCAATGCAAATGTTAACATGTGTGGTATCCCACGACAGAGAAGTGATGACCTGTGAAATAGGAGAGCGTGTGTGCATTGGGAGCTGGTTGAGGTTTGACACTGTCTCTTGTTCACATGCCAGCGGCCTGAAACTGACGCTGTTTGACCTTGGTGATTCTCACACTGAAATACTGTACCTCTCAAACTGTAGAACATGGACTAAGTTCACCCTGATCCTGTCCTGACAGGACAGGTGGACCAGAGGAAGGGGAGAGGAGCAGTTTCATTTAGAGTGATGAATGTCTGGACTATTTCTAAAATGTCTTAAGCCGATACGTCAGGGGTTTGTTCTCAACAGGTTGGGCACTGTTAAAATGTATTTTTGCAAAAATAACCTAACTGTGGCTGGGATGTCGTGCTTTCTGGTGGCGAGGATGCACTGTGCTTTGAGAAGATTTCATCATCAATGCTATAAGTAGGGGATTCTGGCCCCCAGATGCTCTGGGCAAACAAGATTAAGACGAGATGACATTGGAGTTGTCCGTGAGGACTGTGTACACACAGGTACACGGCTCACAGCACATCACATCATTAGTTCTCAGCATACAAAGGAACATTTTGAGCACAGAAAAATATTTATTGCTGGAGCATACATTTCAGCAGTGTCTCTTCAAAAAACCTCTATATGATACTAATTTTCCAATTATATCATGATCAAGGAAATTAAACCATTGCCTCGATTATGTGCAAAGTTTTTTTAACAGAAGGAAGCACTACAGTTTTGTACTGCATGCAAGATGTTAGGAGATGGTCAAAGTTGGAAACACTGGACTGATGTTGGAGACAGTGTCTGAGTCTTGTGTGTGGTTATGTTAGGGCAAAAAGGGCACTTGGTTAAGATAAATTCAACCATGAAAGGCTGAACAATACTGTAGTTGCAATGAGCAGTAGGAACAAATACTGCCCATGATCATATTGGGAGATTTGGAAATTACAGAACTTCCTCATCATGTTGATAAAGAACATGGTCATTGCAGCATTGTGTTTCCCTCATCAGGTATTTGCTGATGCAATAAGTTGTATATAAATATAACTTCCACCCGGAAGTGTTATATATTTTGCTGAGACATAATTACCACTGAAAGAATGATTTGATAAATTGCATGTTTGCCTTATATCAAAAGAAGCAGGCAGTGTAAACCTCCCTCACTCTTTAAATATAATAATTCAATTCTTAATCATCTTCTGATATCAGCTTCTAACATATGTCCTGCTTTACATTGCCATATATGATGTAAACTGAAAATGTTTGTGTTGCCACCATTGACTGTATAAAATAGTGAATCGTGACATCACCCACAAGTTTCTGAAAAGCCAGAATGAAACTCAAGGTGGGCTGTCAGCATCTAGGCAGTACCTGCTAACTCCCAGCTAACCAAAAGCCCTTTTCACACGGAGACTTCCCTTTATCTCTGCAGAGAAGGCACGCCTTTTCTCTGCCTTTGTTTGTTCACACAGAACCAAGCAGTTCAGGATTACAGCTGCTCCAGTGTGTAATTCACATAGCATGCCGGCGCTGCAGAACCAAAAGATGCATGACGATACACATCATGATGATGACGTCGTCTGTGTGTTTCTTTAAGCACGTGTACTCCTGTTAATCTAAACATGCACCCGCTGACTGTTTATAATAATATGGATACTGTTCGGAAGTGTTGTGATTAAGATCCTGACCCACCATGCATTCTTCGAAAGTGATAAAGTGATGTTTTTTGCTCTAAATTACATAATGCTGTTTTCTGGGGAAAAGTTCACCGAAGTCTCAGTCAGGACGATTGACCATCAGGGATTTTTATCAAAACAAGTTTCCGGAGAACTACAACAACACAATAGTGGAAGGCAACAAACACATAGGTTAAAGATTTTTGGCTCTAAATCAAGTCAAATAATCACCACCATTCAAGTGCGGGACAAACCCTGTTTATCTGGCAGAAATGTGAAGAGTCAGTAGGACAGACAGTTGCCAAACACACGACCAGTTACCACATCACTGTTGTTTGGTCCTGTAACATTACTTCTTGGGTTGAAGAGTAGGACATTTCTCTTTTTTTTGTTGAGTGAAGGATCTGTTTAGTTGTCAGACTGTGAACACCATCAGACCAACACACCTGTGATCCGCGCCTCCGCCTTTTCCATTCACACAGACGTTATCTCGTCTCTGCTGAGGCTCTGATACTACTTCCGGAGGCATATCAGAGCTGCAGCCCAACTGTCCCCCCTCTCCACATCTGAAACTTTCATAGAGTTTCTGAAGAAGAGAATTGGCGCATGATTACTGCACTGAAGGGGCAGTGTGAATGAGACTATTGATGGGCAGATAGGGGGAGCGTAGGTGGAGCTGAAGCGAGTGTAGTCAGTTAAACAAGCCCACTGAGCTGGAAGATACCAATTTAGCTAAGGCTAACAAACTCAAATATAGAAAGAAGTGAATATCTCCATCACGTTATATTTGTGAGATTGGGGAGAATAAACCTGCAATCAAACAGACAGAATACGAAACTGGATATTAGCCACCAGAGAACAAGCAACAACTGGCACCGAGGGTGTGTGTGTGTTCGTGTTCAGTTTTGTCTTTGACCACAGAAGCACTCACTAGATACTCTGTTTCTTTCTGTTACCCTCCAGTGTCTTTTCTTTTCCGCAATGAGAGAGAATTACCGTTCACCATGGTGTGTTTTGTGTTGTGTTGTGTGAGGAGGAGTCAGAGTAAATCCACTTTTCAATCCCGTTTGAAAAACAGACTATGCTTTCCTTGACTCTGGGTGTTTATTCCTCCAGAAGCTCCAGGCTCTGCCCACAGCTGCTCGGCCACTACTTGATCAGATGAGTTTACGATCCCATCTGCCGTCTTGGACAGCTAGGTACGGCAACACCACTCAGAGAACTGCATTCAAACTGATTATGATTATTATAACATCAATCTTGACAAACATCATACGTGTGTTTCATGGCACAATTCAAGTGAGATCAAAAATGTGTTTCTCTCCAGCCTTCAACCACTAGACATAATTTTTTCTGGAATAAAGTCCCGTGGGGCACACTGGAAGGGGCGTGATCTCGCTTCTCTATACAGTGTCTATAAAGAAATTAGCAACCTGGTCTTAAAAATTACACCTATATTCTGAAGAAGTAAAGATATCAATTTAAAACTTATCGTGTTGGACAAACTGCACAGTTACATGGACACTACCTTTCACAGTTCTTCATCAGAATAATGGCAGGCTCTTTCAAACCTTTAGTGTTGTGCTGCAGTCTCCAGGCAGGCGTGCAGCTGTCAGCCATCAGGACTATTTTGGTAGACGAAGAGCTGAGCCAACTTTCACACTGTGGAGTTAAAGAATCTCTAATGGAGTAGACTTCTGCATGCTAGTGGACAGATCACTGATGCAACACAGAAGGTCCTCTTTTCCTCCCAGCTATTGTCTCACTGCACCAGATGAGACTGTCATACTGTAAACATTACCAATAATAGGCAGACCGCGGACCTGGCCTTTAACAGATACATTATTCAGAATAATTACATTTCTCTTTTAACTGCTGCAGCTTTTCTAGCCTTTACTACTCTGGATTAGCAGGCCTATTTCAAATCTGTGCATTTGGACAAGCAGCACCACTGCTACTCGAGTGGAAGGCTCAAACACGGGGAAGACAGGAGACAATAAGTGAGTCAGAGAGGAGGAATTTAACAAGACCGGAACAGCGAATAAAGAATGGACTCTAACGTGTTCATTCTTCTCAAAGGCAGTTCAAAACACATAGTATGTCTCATAGATTAAGGGATGGACGATTGTTAAAAGCAGCAAAGTGAAGTGCCACTCTGAGTCGGCCCCTGTTTAGACAGTCTGTGGACAGCCAGCTAGTGTATTTAGGGCGTGTCCAAGTCCATTTAGCTAGTTAAACAGTGGATAATCTGAGCATAAAGAGGTGGTATTTAGACTGTGATATGTGTATCTCTACATTAACACACACACACACATATGTGTATGAAGAAGAACGGATTTACTTCATTGATTATTTAAAACCCCTGACCTTATTTCCTTTGGAGATTTTAAAACCACTGCTTTTAGTTTTGTTAATTAAATCATACCACCATATTTGTTACAGTGACATGTTTAAAATAATTGACAACAGCCTATCTGACCATAAAATCAGAGTGTATGAACGGTGTGAACCCGGCTGTGTAGGAGCATGTAATGGGTCCTTTAAACTGCAAGAAGCTGACTGTGGTTTGACAGCAATCCTCCATCAGAGTGCCTGACCACACCTCACTATAAGACCAACACATACAGGGGCGCACAGGTGGACGCAGCTACTTTTTATTACATTTTCTGCATGTTAAGCCTTTTATTTGAGCAGAAACATTTTTCAAAGGCTCTCTGTTATGTATTTCTTGTAAAATACTGCCCTACTTTGACTTAAAACAAGAAAGAAATATTTGTTCAGTATTAGAGGAGGCTACTTCTTTATAACGCTTTCTGTTCAATGTGAAAACTCATAATATTGTTGAAAATATTGTAGAAATGTGCTTTATTCAATTTGACAGTCAGTTGTCGCTGTTGATACTACTACTACTGTGCATGGCACTGAATCATAAGTCAGACATTATGATATTCCTTTGCTTGAGGATGCTCTTCTCTGACTACACCCTTTTGAATTTGAATTGAATACCCCTAACAGAGTATCTGGTGCATGGATGATGTACTTATGAATGCTGACTGTGCTGGTGGTGATCATACATTCCTCGTTCCTTGTAAAGGACTGGAACCTGGAGAAAGAACCACACACACACACATCATCATGTATAATGTAAACCCACTTTTTAATTTATCTCCATAGAAACAACTGCCAATGTAAAATATCTTATAACAATATGTGTATTGTATCACCAGCAGAGATCAAGATATTTGCATTTGCAATTGAGCCAAACATCAAAATACAATCATGAATTTTTAGAAAAAAGGCTCTCAGAATGCCTTTAAAAGCCTACACAATATACAGTGATGTAGAAATCCTATATATAGAGAAAACATGTTGTCATTCTTATTTCAGATATCACTTATAATAGCTTGTCCTTATGGGGCAAAACATTGATGGTATGTTAGAATTAGCAGAAACTTTACAAATAGCATTTTAGCAAGAAAATGTTGAAGCTCATTTCATACACACACCACAGACGAGCTTACACCTACAGGCTAACTGGTCTCATAAAATGAATGACACAATAATAACATTATAAATTAGCTGATGAAAGCATTTTAAGTCAAAGACTCCTACATCGTCCCTTCCCTACTCTTCTCAACAACATCATTTCATCCAAGAAACATCAGATCTGTGATGTTCCGGTCCTTTCTTTCTCTTTCATACTCACATGACCTCTTTCTGTACACAGCCTTGTTTCCTTTCACATATCAGAACTGAGTAAACCCTGCTAGTATATTCTCTGCTTCACACCCACACTCCAGCAAAGGTCCTCTTTATGGAGAACACATACACGCACCCACCAGAGAGCTTCCTCAGAGAAAGCTGCTTATGACCAACTACACTGTTGAGTCGGCGCAAATAACTCTCACTAATAAGCGAGTCTTCAGGATGAAAATACCTCTGCACTAAAAGAGCTCTGGTGTGGGCGTGTTGCCACAATAACAACATGAAAACCTGAAAGTGAATTAAAGCGAAGGCCAATCAGATACCTCAACACTGCATATCAGTTCATACAATGGGACGGGATTTTACACCGGAGGAAAGTAGGGATGACAGTCATTTTATTAGCAAGCAAGATTTCTAGTATGTTGATAGATATCATTTGCTGTGTCAAATATAAAGCAACGTTTACATTTTTGTCCAAGGATCTACAGAAGAGATTGGATATCAGTCTCTATGCTGTAGCCGGTTGTGATGTTATCCTGTGTTTCTCTGTGAGCAATGATGCAGTGAATGAAAAGATACATCATTCTTAGTCAGAGGCTCCTTGGCTGATATTTTTAATCGTCCACACAGTGTATAGCAGTACTACATTTTTTGTTGAAGTGCTGGCCAGGACGCAGACTAAAGTCCTGGTCACACCAGAAGGTGGTGCAGTGAAATCAATTACCACATCTTAATACATACATACATACATACATACATACATATATATATATACACACATACATATGTATATATACACATATATGTATGTATATGTGTATATATACATACTTACAGTACTGTGCAAAAGTTTTAGGCAGGTGTGAAAACATGCTGTAAACTAAGAATGCTTTCAAAAATATAAATAATGATTGTTTATTTTTATCAATTTACAAAATGCAAAGTGAGCGAACAAAAGAAAAATCTAAATCAAATCAATGTTTGGTGTTACTACCCTTTGCCTTCAAACCAGCATCAGTTCTTATAGGTACACTTGCACAAAGTCAGGGATTTTTTAGGATTATAGTCAGGTGTATGATCAACCAATCATACCAAACAGGTGCTAAAGATCATCCATGTCACATGTAGGTTGAAACACAGTCATTAACTGAAACTGAAACAGCTGTGTAGGAGGCTTAAAACTGGGTGAGGAACAGCCAAAGTCAGCAACAAGACACAAGGTAGTTATACTGCATCAGCAAGGTCTCTCCCAGACAAAGATTTCAAAGCAGACTGGGGTTTCAAGATGTGCTGTTCAAGCTCTTTTGAAGAATCACAAATAAATGGGCAATGTTGAGGATCAGGCCATACCTCCGACATGGAAACAAGGCCAAGCGACTCAAGTATGCATGAAAACATAGGAACTGGGGTGCAGAAAAATGGCAGCAGGTGCTCTGGACTCATGAGTCAAAATTTGAAATATTTGGCTGTAGCAGAAGGCAGTTTGTTCGCCGAAGGGCTGGAGAGTGGTACAATAATGAGTGTCTGCAGGCAACAGTGAAGCATGGTGGAGGTTCCTTGCAAGTTTGGGGCTGCATTTCTGCAAATGGAGTTGGAGATTTGGTCAGGATTAATGGTGTCCTCAATGCTGAGAAATACAGGCAGATACTTATCCATCATGCAATACCATCAGGGAGGCGTATGATTGGCCACAAATTTATTCTGCAGCAGGACAATGACCCCAAACATACAGCCAATGTCATTAAGAGCTATCTCAGTGTAAAGAAGAACAAGAGGTCCTGGAAGTGATGGTATGGCCCCCACAGAGCCCTGACCTCAACATCGTCGAGTGTGTCTAGGATTTCATGAAGAGACAGAAGGATCTGAGAAAGCCTACATCCACAGAGGATCTGTGATTAGTTCTACAAGATGTTTGGAACAACCTACCAGCCAAGTTCCTTCAAAAACTGTGTGCAAGTGTACCTAGAAGAATTGATGCTGTTTTGAAGGCAAAGGGTGATCACACCAAATATTGATTTGATTTAGATTTCTCTCCTGTTCATTCACTGTATTTTGTTAATTGATGAAAATAAACTATCGACACTTCCATTTTTGAAAGCTGCCTAAAACTTTTGCGCAGCACTGTATATATACATGCATATATACAAAGACAAACATTAATCAGCTTCCCCAACTATATATATATAGACTTGCTGGAGAGTGGGTATCATGCAGTTTTCAGATCAGGTTTTTATTCCTCTGCATGTAAACTACGTGCTTTAATACCATAGCGTTTCTTCATTTCACCCGTTGATTACAGCACCACGGATATTTGGCCTCTCATACAGTCGTGACAGTGCATTTAAAGCTCTCATTTCAACCATTAGAAGTACCACCTTCCCCTATTGGACATACAACATTTTCCTTCATAGCAACAAAACTGCACTGACTACAGTGAGACGTGAAACACTATGGCATTACTGTTTCTTCTACTCAACAACAAACTGTAGTGAAAAAAATTCTGATACATAAGCAACCTTTGCCTGTTAATCAAGTCTGCATCTTATCTCAAAACGTCCATGCACTGTAACCCCTCCCAAAGAAATAAATCAGCAAGAAAAACAAAACAAAGCTTTGTTTCTTAGAATACATTTTCTCAAAGGTTCTATGCAACATTCATTGCCACTAGATATCACACTACATCAGAGCACCAGCACCTCAGACCCAAACAAATGCTCAAGTCTTTTAAAAGTTGGAAGAAAACAAAAGCAGCACCTTAATACACACTGCTCAGGAAACTCGGATCAAACTGTCAAAAGTAGGCCATGCTGATCAACTAAAGATCAATACTAAATGCAAAGCCTATCTCTCACCTCAAATGTTTTTATATTCATCAAAAAAACAACAACACATTTTAGTGTAACGTCACGCTGCCATGTTGACATGGACGGAAGGATGACAGGGAAGGACTCATATGTACTAACATGAGCACGTGGATGGACTAGGTACCAAAACAAAGAACAGTAAAGCTCAAAGATCACAACACACACACACACACATACACACACACACACACACACACACACACACACACACACACACACACACACACACACACACACACACACACACACACACACACACACACACACACAATCCCAAAGAGGCAATGTGATGTCACACCATCACTCCACTATATATTTACACAGCTAATTGTTTTTGCAGCTAAATTAATGTTTATAATGTAAAAAGTTTACCCGTTAATTTAACATGTGATTAGTATCATCAGAGGCTATTTCCCACTAAATGGCTTTTAATTTTTAAACATTCTTTGAAATGTCACTTTCTGGTGATAGGTTCCTGGAAAGTGTCAACTGAGAATTCTTCAACTTGGGAAAATAAAATCTATTAAATGTTTACCAAACTTTATAAGAACATTTTTAACTTTAAATCCAATTTGCAAAAAACTCCAATACACAATTTTTCAGTTACATCAAAATAGTCTATGCTTTACTAAGGTGTCACAAAGGGCACGTGTGTTCACTGTCTAGGCAGAGGTTTCACTCTGGTGTAAAATGACAATTTGATTACATCCACAGTCATGTTGTTGATCTACTTAACAATATACAAATATCTTTCTTTTTATTCTTACATCAAAACATAATCTTTTTTCTTCTTGTCAAACAAAATGTGTGTGCTCACAGAGGCTTGAACCAACCCATTTCAACCAATAATACATGACTTCCAATGTCAATGGAACACTTCAGCTCTCAGCCACGCAGAGCTCAGATTCATTAGACAGCAACAGCATGGTGCGTCCAGCCCGTCCTCATCAGTAAAACAGCTCATCATGAACCGTTTACATTTCTTGTTACACAGCAACCTCTAGTTGCTGTATTTACCGCAGCTTGCTAATGTGATGTCACATTCACAACATGACTGCATTTACATATGTAACATAAGTACGTTGTAACTGAAGTTACATAAGCAATCGACTGTTTTGTCCCGACTGCCCAACCTGTTTCACTTAGAAATACATCAGTCGCAGAAGCTAGACACACTTTCATCTGGACTATTCAAAGAGCATTTTAATGCCCTCATTCAGCTTGGACACATGTCCTTTTCAGTTTCAAACTTGATTTAGTTCTATGAGTGAGATGTGGATTTTGCACTATGTGTTTAGTGTGAAGTTACCCTTACAGAGCTGCTTAATCTAAAGAAATCATTAGGACAGGCCAAGAGGCTTTTACCACTTCCAGACACTTAATATCATACAGGTGCACTGAATCCTTTAAGATTTGTTTCAACCTCCAAACCCCTGCCCCCTGTGTCACATCTGTGTTCAATCACTGGAGGTTATAGCAGACTTCATATTATATTTCAGCTATGTTATATACTTTGAGCTGTTTGAACTCTTCTAACAAGCCTGGGTGAGCTGCCAAATCACATTGTTTCTATACCATGATGGAATTGAGAAACAGTTGCTGGCTGGTAACTGGACCTTTCTGCTGAAAATGCTGTTCTACAGTATGTAATGTAGCTATCAGTCATCTGTGTTTCCATCCAAGAATGAAGAGGCTGTTTCCCTTCAGCATTAAATTCCCAGAGACAGAATGGAGACACATGTGAGTGGTGTTTCTGATGGAGTTTCAGTAGGATCCGATAGACCAGGGGTCATCAGAGTGCAGCCTGCAGCTTGTTTGTCCCCTGAAATGCACGCATTACATTTGAATAATTTCAATACTTTCACTTTTAACAGTCAACATTTAATACACAGCATGTCAAACTGCAACCTCTGAACAAGGTCTGTCAGTTTAAGAATGAAACTATTGAATACTACTGGTTGCGAGGCAACTAGTGGCACTTGATAATGTTGGTAAAATTACATTCTGTCATCAGTGCCTCTGCTGTATTTCATAGGACAGCTTTGCAGTTGAATGCAGAAAAAGAAAAGCCACCATGTAAAAATGCTGTTTGGTTGAGGAGAGCAGGAGGTCTCAGCACAAATGTATCAACTCTTACTTCATCAGACTTCAGAGGACAGATGCAGTGACCGGCCTCATCTGTTTCATGAAATGCCATTATGAAACCAATCTATGTAAAATTCATGGGTTTTCCACTGCAGCCCATAATCATATGCTGGCTCCCTGAACTGGCCCTCAGTGATTAAACTCTGAGAACCCCTGCTATAAACAGAAAGGAATGGAGCTTTTCATTTAGGTATCCAAGTTTCAAACAAATTTAAGAAAACTAAAAAAAAGTGTCAGAGACTTTTGCTTTTACCCAACCCATTCTAAACTGTCGACAGTTACTCACAACTAATGTGAATGAATAAACACTTCATACATCGTTTTCTCTGATATCAAATGAACAAAACAAAACACGCCAATATCTGCATGCTACACTATGCGCCACAATCATAACAAAATAAATTATGCTAAATCCAGCAATAAGGGTGGAAACATATTTAAGACAATGCTTTTTCTTCTTACGTAAACTTAATTAAGAATCATGCGTCGTGTGTTTGAACACATTCTTTAATTTGAAACAACTGTTCACACACCAGCAGCAAAAGTGTTCCTCAGAACAGAGCTTCTAAGGGGAGGGTGGTGGTGTTACAGGCGACAAGGCTGACAAGCCAGTTCGAGTCTGCATTTGTAGTGGACATGTTTGAAGGGACCTCGGGACATCACCAGTCTTGTTTGTGCTTTTTAACATGAACATGTTTTCTTAAACCTAACCAACTGGCTTCTGTGTCGAAACCTAACCAGAGAGATGGAACGCTGCTGTGACAAGAGAAAATGTGACAATTGGACCAAACCATGTCGACACTGGTACTTGTTGTTGTAACATACAGATTATTGAACAATGACTGCCATCTTGTTGTTCAGGTTTGTCTCTTCACTGATAAAATCCATTGTTAATAATACAACGTTTATAATTATACATCAAATAGTAGACACATATCAATTACCATGTTCAATTCATTAATACTGCACAATCACCAGTGTTCTGTGGAAACTCTATGTTAACAGATAAATCATTGTCAACTCAACATCAATAGATAAAATGTCCTCAACAGGATTCATTTTACAAAAATATACAAACTAAAATAGTACAAAACAAATTTTTAACAATCCAGCCTTCCCCCCCCCAAAAACAGAAGTCAAACAACTGAGTAAAATAAAGTGTTAAAGTTAACTGTAGCCCTTCAACAAATGTAGCTCTACTCAGGTGAGAGAGAGAAAAACAAGTAATTCAAATTTTCTTGGACTGTGATTGTCAGTGCAGTTACATAGTTGTACCTTAGTATGATGCATATAACAAAGAAAAATGAAGAAGAAAAATGTCAGCTTTGGTTTGCAAAAGGAGACTGAGACCTCATATCGTAGTGTCTTAAGACTTAACACCACGTCTAGCTTTGCTCCTGCAAAATTGAAACCCTGCAGTCGCTCACTTTTCCCATTTCAACTCCAACAAGAGTTATGCATGCAACTATGATCCTATGATTCTGGTTGACTGATGTAGACACTGCATTATATCTGGAATTCTGTTTTCTGATGTAATCAGGAAGAATAAAACAGACCTGTTCTATCACTGACTTCTCTTATTATGTATCTTGACAGAGGAGTGTCCTCGCTTTCTTTAACACTGCCAGATATTGCACTGGAATATTGCATGATTCTTGATGAAAACAATCAGGCCTATTAAGGTGGCTGGTATTGCTGAGTGCGTATATGTTTGATCTGATACTGGATGAGGCTTGATTGAATTAAAGGGAACTGTTTGGCCTTGGTCGAGGTATGCACTCTACTGAGTGTCATTGTAGTTTCATCATGAAACTATCACAATCAAAAAACTTCCTCTAACCTCTATTATTTTATTCCACTATTTATTGTCTCACTTTTCACTTTTCAGAAAGGGTTTTGGGAGGATCTTCCCGTGACAGCAACCACAGCAAATCTTCAGACTAGCTTGCTGTAACAGGCTTTAGTTACAGCTACATCTGCTAGCTCACGGTGGGTACAAGGTACGAGCCTGAGCGACAGCTAGCTGCTGACAGGTTGTGAATCTGCCAGTGGAATAAACTGCACCTGCTAAAAGGAGATTGCATTTTATAAGTGGCATCAACATTATAACAGTAAGACATCAGGGGTTTCAGCCAATTACAGTCAGACAGGATAAATGACACTCTTTGTCCTTTACAAAATCAGGGAGTGTGTCTAAATGTACCTTCATTTGTAAAATGAAAAAACTGTCTATTTAAACTGAACGCATCAGTGATGGGATATACTAGCAGTGATCACATCAACATAGAAGGATTTTAGTTCCAAAATGACACCTTCTCTTACTGAACAACTGCATCAAGGAAGTGCACTATAGGAACATACTGTGAAACTCCAATGGACCTTATAAAATCAGGTTGAGTTTTTCAAATGTAACTTTATCATTTAATTCCATAATAGAACCCCACTGATGCCTCCTGACCACCTGATGTGTATATAAAACGGCAGGCACTGAGACCCACTAAAACAGATATGAACAGGTCGATCTAGACTGATATAAATAGAGCCACTCTTTCAGGACATGGCAGAGGGAGAATCAGCCGAGCGCTTCACATTCCTGCCTGGGCCCTTCTCTCCCACCACCACGTCACTCTGTAAAACGGTAAGGCAGCTGTTGGCTTCCATCAGCTCAAAGTGCATCTCCGAACATATCCAGTCCACTGCCACCCGCCCACCCACACACAACCACACACACACACGCACACACATGAATACAAGAAGCAGACAAAAACTACTCTGAGATATGCACAAACTTGGTTTCCATCCAAAAAGGGGTCAGGGTGGAGAAAAGTTGAATAGAAGCAAAATTCAACAAAAGGTTCTCAGCCGCAAAATGTCATCATGCACTTGTTTCTTGAACAATATTGTATGAAGCAGATGGCAACAGGAAATTCACTGACTTCATGACAGCACATGGACAACGCTGGTAGAACTGAGGTGCAGTAATGACTTCTCTAATACTAATCAACACTGTGGAGGCACTCTCTGTTCTTCTGGTGGATCACACATGTAACAAATTCTCTTCAACTCAGCTGGACGACGGACAGGCTTTTTATTGCAGCATTTCAAAACTTCCAAATTTGCTCAACAGTTGGATGGAAATGGAGCTACAGACAGACAAGCACACACATTACAGGCATTTATAGACAGTATAGATGCCAGGTCTTACACTCACTCACATTCACTCTACTCTCCAGGCCCCCTGTTATTTCTATCCCTGATAGAGGGGCTCGGGGGACTCTTTCCAACCAGCGACTGCTTGCTTCAGCTGTCACTGCACTCTGAGTGAAGTCACAAATCATCGCCAGTCAGGTTGGACTCGGACACCACGGGTCGGGGTGGGTGGTGGGGTTGGGGGGTTATGGTGGAGGTTTCATCTTTCTCTCTCTCTGCTCTTTTCCCCTCTCTTCCCTCCGTGTTTTATCTCACCACTTCTTCTCCTCCTCTTTCTTCTCCTTCATGTGTCTATTTTCAGTCCTCCGTTTTGCCTGTGTCTGCCATTCTGACTGGCACCATTTTTGAAAAAGGCCCCTTTGGCTGATGGAGAGTTAGCCACTCGGGCAACTAGCTTGGATGAGTCCACTGCAGGGCAAGAAAAGTGGGGGGTTAGGTATAGAATGACATTACTATGCTGAATGATGTTCAGGGACTGTTTGCAGGTAGCTCAAACATATGGGGTAAAAATAAAAAAATATGTCATATTTTAAGTGTGTTTATAACAATGAATTCTCACAGCGTGGCCAGGACTTTTATTTAACTGACTGGCTGAGAGAACCAGGTCTAAAAGAGCACCTTTTTTTGAAACAGGTCTATATTAAAGGTGGGCCTTTACTTTGAATTGACTGTGCTATAGGGTCAGTCAATTGTTTGCTGACGCCTTGATTCCACCAGGCAGGTCTCTTCTCACTAACATGTGCCGCTGTTTTGCTCCGTCCTCCTTGCCACTTCATATCCCACTGGGAGTGGTTCAGAAGTTGAGGGTCATGCCTGCCTGATGTTGTTGACTGCTTTCATTTCATCACTTTTCATTGTTTTTTGTGCTTCTACTGTGGTTGAGAAGGCTTCGTAGTTATATTATTTTGTCATTTGTCTGTTTTAAGTGTGTTTATTGTGAATATTTCCACCTTTGTTTGCTGTAGATCCCTAGTCAGTACCTGGTGCTTTATTTTGAAAACTGGCCAGATGCACTATGATGTTCCTCTCCCTGACTTCCTGTTTGGCTTGTTCTGCTATGTGTAGACTGACGCAGCTGCACTCTGCTTCCATCAAAAATAGAGCACGTATTTTGCGGAGCAGAGCTGAGAGCTGCTTCTGGGACGATGCTGAAAGGTGCCGTGGTGCAGCCAGTGGTAATGCTAGCATTGTCTAGAACAGCCACGCACAGCTTCGGGACAGTAACAGCCGACGTGAAGACTGGGGGTTAAATCTCTATTTATAAAGCCTAAACTCGCAATCACATTTCCTCAGTGGCCTTTACAGTCTGTACAGTGGAGGACACCCTCTGTCCTCTGACCCTTGGTTCTTGTACAGACCCCTGATCCCTCTTGCAGGATGGTCAGACATGCTACAGATGCTGCGTGCTAAGGCACTTTTTGTTGTCACACATTTAAAAACAAAACAAAAAAAAGATGCAGCTCCATGCCATTTGGAATTTGCACTTAGTGATATTGCAATTCTGATAATATTTTGATTAACTGTTAAGCTCTAAATAACTCAGTGTATTAAGATACAGTCACAATGAACAAGAAGAACATGTACATCATGTCAGTCTTCAGTTCCAGTGATTTCTACAGCTCTCATGTTTCTGAGATGAATGACTGAACACAAACTACTTTGTCACAAAAACATTCATGAACTTTGGTTCAATAATTGATTCATTATAGGTCTTCTAAAAAAGTGACCAAATTAGCTGGATCAAAAATGTACATACAGTAACTTGAACAATCACTTCTGGGCCCATATTCACAAAGAATCTTAAGGCTAAAAGTAGCTCCCAACAGACGAATTTAGGAGCAACTCCTAAAAATAATGGGCGTGTCAGTCGTAACTTTAGGACTCCTAATTTTTGAAAATAAGAGTTATTCACAAAACATTTTAGGCCTAAAAGTAGCACCTAAGTCTGGGAGACCTTACAAGTAGTCCAGAGGACTCCTAACTCGCTAAGACCTGGTCACAGCCGAATGTGTTGGAGACGCTAAATGACAGGGAATTATTAAAACGATGTCGGATGGACCGCGAAGGGATTGAAGTTGTGGTTGAGTTGGTAAGGGACGCAATAATGTTCCCAACCAACCGAAACAATCCAATAACGCCAGAGTTAAAATGTTTGGCAACACTCCGGTATTTGGCTGCGGGGAAAATGCAGCTCTTCGCACGGGACTAGTATTACCTGGGGACCTCAAGTGATTTAGAAATGATCCCACCACGTCTGTGTTTCGTGCAGCGCATTCGCACAGGATAAGCGAAGTCTGTGTTTAACTGGAATTTACTGACATTGTCCCCCAGGTCGATCGCACCGGAGCCCTTACTGGAGCAGCACAATGGTTAGATATGGATATTTTTAATATAATAACTGGTGAGCCTGTTGAAAGATGGAAAAGTGTTCCTTACCACATGCTGCCATGACTGTAATCCATCTAATCATCTTTCGAGATTTCGCTCTTCTGATGAGCCTCCTGAATTTGCACCCAAAATGCTGTCAAAACTTTCATTCATAATTCCCAACACAGCCTCCATAATTCTAGTCCCGTGCGAATTGTCAGTCGGAAAAAGTTGCATTCCATCAATACACAAATTGTCTTTGACGCATGTTACAATATACTGGTGAGGACTCTGGACTACGTGTCGGACACATTAATCTGCAGTACAGGGGCCCCACAGGGAACAGTCCTGGCCCCTTTCCTGTTCACCCTGTACACCGCAGACTTCTACCACCAATCCCCTCACTGCCATCTACACAAGTTTTCTGACGATTCTGCTATCATCAGCCTCATCAAGGACGGGGACGACAGAGCCTACAGAGAACTTATTAAGGACTTTGTGGACCGGTGCCAGCAAAACCACCTCCAGCTCAACGCCAGGAAAACCAAAGAGCTGGTGGTGGATTTCCGCAGACACAGACAACCTGCACACAGGTGAACATCCTGGGAACGGACATTGAGATGGTGACATCTTACAGTACCTGGGAGTTCACCTGAACAATAAACTGGACTGGACTGATCACACTGCAGCTACATATAAGAAAGGTCAGAGCAGACTGTATCTGCTGAGGAAGCTCAGGTCCTTTGGAGTGCAGGGGGCACTCCTGACCTCTTTCTATGACTCTGTGGTGGCATCAGCCATTTTCTATGGAGTAGTCTGCTGGAGCAGCAGCATCTCTGCAGCAGACAGGAGGAGACTTGGTTAACTTATCAAGAAGGCCAGCTCCACCCTGGGATGCCCTCGTGACTGAGTGCAGGTGGTGGGAGAGAGCAGGATGATGGACAAGCTGTCATCGCTGCTGGTGCAGGAGTCCCGCCCCCTGCAGGTCACTCTCACAGCACTGGGCAGCTCCTTCAGCAACAGACTGATACACCCCAAGTGTGTGAAGGAGAGGTATCACAGGTCCTTCCTGCTGCTGCTGTCAGACTGTACAACCAGCACTGCTCCCAATAGCCTACTGACCTCACCCTGTACTCTGCACTGTACAATATGTCTGCACAAAGGTCACTTCTGTTTTTGCACTGCATCTGCAACTTCCTTAACACCCATATTTATTCCATATTTATTATCTGTATTTAAAACCTATGTTTAAAACAATACAAAACAAAACAAAACAAGAAAAAACTGCTGTTAATTTTTGCACTATATCATGTAAATATGTTTATGAGGCAACTTCTTTATTTTCACTTCATGCATTGTAGCCTAAATGACTTTTTAATGGGATGCCCTGTCACTCAACAACCAATCACCGCTGTCACCGCTTCTAAGTGCATCCTTATAAAATGACGTCATCCATAGCAACAGAGAGTTACTTCTAGTTTAGGAGTTCACTGTTTTCATAACTAAAAGTAGGTCTCAGTGGCTTTGTGAATTACTTTTAAGAAACAACTCCTACATAAAAACTTTTAGTCCGATTTAGGAGTTACTAACGTTAAGATAAAAGTCTTTGTGAATACGGGCCCAGGTGATTATTGAAAGTTGTGTGAATCTAATGTTCTTTGTAACATGGCCTCTTAAGTTGTTCTGAGTGATTCTGGTTGACACCAGCTGCTGACTTTTCTGGGCCTGTTTAATAGGACCTGTTTGATACAGCCATTAGACTCAAAGTAGTTTGTGTTCACTCATTCATCACAGAAACACGAGAGCTGTAGAAACCATTAGAACTGAAGACTGATGTACATGTTCTTTACAAGTGGATGGAAACTTTTGACCACGACTGTATGTTTCAAGTATAATCATCAATTTCAGAATTTACAACCATCAATTGAGTCGACCACATGTCCAATGGATTATTTATTCAATGCTTCAAATTAAATTAATACTTCCCAGAATGCATTGCACTAGGTTATCATTACCTAATATAAAGAATGTGAAATGATGGAGGCTGTTATATGTCTTTTTATACAGCACATGTGTCTCAGAGGAGTCAGATGGTCTTCTCTTCCAACCCACATTCAACCCATTTCCAGCGGAGGGTCACGCAGCCAGTTTAGCTGCAGTGCATTTACGCTGTCACCTGTTTGTTAGTTATTCTGCATAGGGCATACATTTATTCCTCCTGTGGGATTATTTACAACTCCTGGCATAGTAAGTATAGATAAAATTAAATAGTGTGAGTAATGTAGCTCTGACTAAGATGACAACATACATGAAGTTTTAAACATGGAAATGGTTTTAATGTGTTTGACTCTGTGCAGTTTCTAATCTTGTGGACAAGCAGATTATTTTTGGAATGAAGAACTTCAAAGAAATTCTTACCTGAGTTCAGATTTGGTCAGGTGAGGAAATGCACAAAAATGATTGCTAGACCTACATTCAAGAGCATCACTAAAGCCACCAAGATGGAGTTCGGGCCCTGTTGAAACACAAGAAAAGTTTATGTTGTAAGCAAATTCATCACAGATGCAGAATTGACTAAATGAACACCACAAGCGTCCAATCAGCAGTGTTCCTGTCAGAAGACGCTGTCTTGTAGTGTCTCAGAGGACGAGCAGCAGTTTCTAAACCACTTGTCAGGAGGAAACAAGGACAATCACTTGAGGTGGGCGAAGAAATACCAGAATTTCACAGTGGATGATGAAAAAAGTCTGTTTACTGATGAATGCCCAGTGATAGATTAGTGTCAGTAACAGAGGGTGTATGTAAGGAGACAAACAGCAGAGAGACTGATACCACAGTGTTTGAAGCCACACTGAAACATGGAGCTGGAAGATTCACGTCTGGGGCTGTTTTCAGACTCCTGCACAGAACTGATTCCACCCTGACCGAGGAGAAGCACCACTCTTTCTTCAGAGACATGCTCCACCCTCTGGTTCGATCTCGGTGGAGAAGGATTCATACTGCAGCAGGATAATGAGCCCAAACACCTCAAAGCTTTGACCAAATTCTTTCAAGACTCTCATTGACTTTCCTCCATGTCAGGTCCAGTGCATGCTATCATTAAAAAAGATAAATACTGAGCTCTTCTGAAAATTCAACTATTCACTCATATTTTGCAATTGTTTCCAACGTAATACTATTTTATTCATTATAACTGATATATCAGCTTAACAATAGAAGTATTTTGACCCATGGTCTCAGACTCTCTGACCCTACTATATATCTGGAGCAGTTACAAATAAATATAATGACAATCTGAAGGTGAAAATAATGAGAAATACCAAGTACAACACTGATGTGGTAATCTGTCACATTTGACAAGAAACTACCAAAGTTCACTCAGGAGTCAGTTGGTTTTAAAGGACAACTGTGGAAAGAAAACACTCACCAACATTATTGTATCTATTTGTTGTTTTGTAGAAACAAGGGGGGGGGGGGGGGGGGGGGGGGGATATAAACTTCTCTTGTTATCTTGTAATTTTATTTATTTATTTGTATTAAAATTATAATACAGGTTAGCAATTAGATACTTTCCTTAAATCATTCACCCCCTTAAATGGTTTTAGAGCTCTTGTATTTGTACCACATCCAAAGTTTATGTTTGCAATCCATTCAGGGATAAACGCGGGCAATCATGGCACCAACTCTGCAAGGTTAGGCAGTCTGCTTCCTGTGTGGCTCAGCCGGAAGAGCTTCATGTGCCACTGGGGCCCAGAGTGTGAATGATCTAATGCTAATCGGAAAGTAGTAAGTAGTATATTGATGAAACTCACCGACTCCTCTTCTGCAATTTCAGGAGCTATTTCCACACTAGCTTTCTTGGTTTCTGCAAGGTTCTTTGGTTTAGTTGATTCCTGTCTTTTTGGCTTGGAAGGCTCTGGTGCTTTGGCATCCTCTTTTGGTGTAACTGGTGAAGGGCTTGGGGCTGGCAGGGGTTTTGGTGCTGGTGCCTGAATCTGTTTGGCAGGTGGCGGCAAACGTGCAAGGCTTGATGGGTGAAAGTCATCGTCCACACCAATTGGTTCCTCAGGTGGCGTAATCTTGACATCTGCCTTGACGTAGTAACCGTGGTACTGGGAGTGAATCTGCCCATTGCTGGGGTAACTGCTACCTGTGGCGGTAACTTCTTTTTTTACTGATGGAGGAGGCTCCTGTTTCCTCACTTCCAGTTTTGATGCTGCCTTTGTTATGCCTGTGAGTAGGAAAAGGAGATTAAAAAAAAAAAGTTAACTAATAGTTTGTGGCCACCTTTGCCTTTTCAGTGTCAGGGAGTGTGTGTGTGTGTGTGTGTGTGTGTGTGTGTGCAAACATGAACAAAAGGAAAAACACAGCGGCCAGATGTTTGACTTACCAATATCTACACTAGGGCTGGGCAATATAGCAAATATATTTTATATTTTCGAATATCAATTAATGTTTCTTAAGTGTAACTGATTTATAAGAGTAATTCTCTCTGTTGTTTTAAAATTTTGAATGTTGTTTTTATGTCCAATATTCTTATTTTGTATATCAAATGCTTATCATAAAAGTTGCACGAAGAGTTCCTAAAGGAGTACATGTGGTGTATGAAAAATTAAGAAAAGCGAATATTTAACATTTAATAGAATGTATGTGTACTTGTAGATGTAGACATACTACTTTATAAGCTGTGAATCTATGTAAATAGGAATAACTAGCTTTTTATGGTGTCTGACTGGACAGGAAAAAAAGGCAGATTTAATCAAAAAAGTACAAACTCAGGAGGTTGCACCGGATTATTGCATGATTTCTGAGACCTTGTTCTATCAACATACAACTTTAGATTTCTTAGTACTTGCGTTTATTTTATCTTTTTTTAAATTGAAACCTGTTACATCCAAATTTCTCAGACTCAGTGAATTTTGACTTTTCACCAGTTGGCTTCCAGCTTCAGAGATTAGACCTCTTTTCAGTTTTCTTTGTCCCGACTTGCAGCCGCTAACTAGTTTTTCATAGTCGAAACAACTCTGCTGTGAAAAGTATGAGAAGACAACTGTACTAATGTAACAAAAACAGAGACTTTATATTTTTTCTGTGGCAGCAGCTTTCTGGTAGCCCTTTCAAAAAACCCACTAACACCCACTAAGAGCATGTCTCCACATAGCATTTTTTTCTGAGCACGAGCATCTTTTGTCAATTGTTCCCAATGAGGACCAAGCATCAGGTACAGCAGGTGGCCACCAAGAGGAAAGCCACTCCAAGGACTTTGAGTCCTCAAACTGACTGGGGTGCATTGTCTATCGCTAGCTGGAGTGTGTTCTGCCATTCTGACCGTCTTCACTCCACGGCGCCCTTCTTCAAGACTCCTTTTTCTGCTCCTTCAGCTCTGCCTGACCTGTCCCTTGTGCTGTATCATGGACAAGCCAAAGTCTTCAGCAAAGAACTTGCTTTTTCCCTTCCACCCTACAGACCCTATGACTGCGCTACTGACCTCCTCACTGTGCCTCTCTCCCCACCAGCTGCCATACAATCTGTCACATTCAGAGAAGCAAACCATGGACAGGTACATAAACAACTTGCTATCTGCAGGACTGATCAGACTGTCCTCCTCACTGCTGTGGGCAGGATTCTTCTTTGTGGAGAAAAAGGACAAGACATGTTGCCCCTGCATTGACTATCGAGGACTCAATGAAATGACCATCAAAAACAAGTATCTACTTCCCCTAATCGACCCTTCTTTTGAACCCCTGTGCCACGCCAAGTACTTCACCAAGCTAGATCTACCTTTTGCATTGCGTTCATTTTGTGATTGCATATCAACTGGCCTGTGTCCCAGAAGGTGATGAATGGAAGACTGCTTTCAACACCCCCCTCAGACACTTGCTCAGCTGTTTTCCAAGCATTAATCAACAACATTCTTTAGGATATGCCTAACCAGTTTGTGTTTGTGTACTTGATGAAATCTTCATCTCCTCCCACACCATGGATAATAGTAAAAATAATAAACTTTATTTATGTAACACTTTAGGTGCTTGACAAAACAAAGCAGAAGGAAGTTGAACGATGAATAGAATCAGCAAAATAAAGAGATGGAATACATAAAATAGGTGAAATAAACAAAACAAATATAATTAACCCAAATGGTAGAGCAAAAGCAAAAGGGAAAAGACAACAACAAAAAAAGGCAAGTCTATAAAAATGGGTTTGAAGAAGTGATTTAAAAGAAGTTACCAATCCTGCGAGCCTTATCTCCTCAGGCACGGTGTTCCCAAGCTGAGGGGCCTTTATGGTGAAGGCACGATCACCTTTAGTTTTAGCCTAAATTTGGAATGGTTAGAAAGGCCCCGCCTGAGGATCTAAGGCTGTGAGCTGGCTCATAGGGAATTTAAATGTCTGTTATATAGGTCGGAGCCACACGCAAGAGTGCTTTAAAAGTGATCAGTAAAATCTGTTAAAACCAGTTAGAAGCCTCGCTGCTGAATTTTGTATCAGTTGAAGGCGAAAGAGTGATTTCTGATTGATACTGGAGAGAAGTGCAGAAGTTGCAGTAATCCAGTGTGGAAAAGTTGAATGCATGAACGACTTTTTCCAGGTTGGGAGCATGTGCTTGATCCTTGAAATGGATCTTAGTTGGTAGAAACAGGACTGGACCAGTTTGTTAACCTGAGGGATGAATGTGAGCTCTGAGTCAAACTTGGCACCAAGATTTTGTGCAGTGGGTTTTATGATGACAGACAGGGTACCAAGGGCTTGCTGAAAGTCGCTGACATTTTTGGGGGGGCTGAACAGTATAATTTCTGTTTAAGAGTTATTGAGTTGTAGGAAATTTAGAGCCATCCAACAGTTAACATCTTTAAGACAGTCTAAGACAGCAGCTAGGCTTCTTGGGTCACCGGGCCTCAGCCGGAGGTATATTTGTGTGTCATCAGCATAGCAGTGGAAGGAAACATTATGATGTTCGCTAATATGGCCAAGCGGGAACATATAAATAAAAAATACAATCGAACCCAAAATAGAACCTTGCGGTACACCACAGGTAATGGGCATTGTAGTTGAAGAGTAGTTACCTGTGGTGACCGAGAAGGTTCAGTCTGAAAGGTAGGAATAAAACCAACTAAAAGCAGTATCCTTGATGCCAACCCAGGTTTTAAGGCTGTCTAATAAAATGGCATGATTGACAGTGCCAAAAGCTGCACTTAAATGTAAAAGGTAGGGCTGTCAGTTTAACGCGTTAATTAGATTAATTAATTACACTGCAAATTAACGCGTTATAAAAATTAACGCAATTAATTCTGAGATTCTGAGTGGCAATTTAATGCACGAGCATTTTAAATTTGGCCCATTGAATGACCCGTAGGCTACTTGGCAGTGGCACGTCACTTCCCACCTGCGTCGCCAGTAGGGCTGTAACTAATCGAAGCTGAAATGGCGACACTCAGATCCACGAACCTGTCTCGCTCTGTGAGAAGGCAGAATCGTAACACAACTTCCAGTCCAGATCAGCCCTATGAGCTGTAACCACATTAACACCGCAGCGGTCGTTCGCCAATTCTCCACCTTTGTTCGTTCTCACAGACTGAAGCATTGCTGTAAAGACGAACCGCTGCCTAATTCACACAGAAAGCGCCGCTGCGGCTCCTAAAGAGACGTGACGGTACACGTCATGATGATGACGTGTGTGTGTTTTCAAGGGGTTTTCCCCGGTGCCTCCCCTGTCACTCAAAACCGACGGAGACTGTCTTCCGGGGTAAAGTTCACTGAAGTCTCGGTCCGGAGGGCTGACCGTCGCTGAGATTTTTTTTCATCAGAAATACTCGGTGAGGTAAAGTGTTTTTGCATGGCAGAAATGTGACGAGGAGTCTGTAGGACGGGCGAGAGGAAGGACGCTTCTCCACTTACAGCTGTGGTATTTTTAACTTGTTCCCAAAGACAGTTACAGTTACTATGCTACCTTAGCTTGGTTCTGTAACGTTGTTTTGTGGGACATTTCTCTGTATTAAGTTGAGTGAGGGATCTGTGCAGTTAACAGACCATCAGATAGACACGCCCTCCACAATACTGCACCTCTGATACCATCAGACAAGTATCATATACATAAGTTATTGAAATGTTACATAAATAAAATGTTTAATTTAGAAAGAAAAAAAAATCGAGGATTGTATCGAACCGTGAGTCAAAAATCGTGATACAAACCGAATAGTGAGTTTGGTGTATTGTTACAGCCCGAGTCGCTAGTCAAAGCAGGATGACAACAGACATGGACGCGACTCAGGGGAACGAGGCGAGCACATCGTTGCTCGGGCCTTTGAACGGCAAGTTCTTCTCTTCTTAGTGTATTCAATTGATTAGTCACGCAATACACTTTAATAATGTCCTAGAATTCGAATTCTGTATTTGGGTACCTTTAGCAGATATGAGATTAAAATGCGATTAATTAGATTAATTAATTACAAATCCTGTAATTAATTAGATTAATTTTTTTAATCGCCTGACAGCCCTAGTAAAAGGATTGTGCTCTTTCCCCTGTCGGCCTTCTAAAAGAAGATCGTTGGTTACCTTGTGGAGTGCGGTTTCTGTGCTGTGTAAAGCTCTAAAACCAGACTGGAATTTCTCAAAGACGTTACCGTGAAACATAAAAGCTAAAAGTTGAGTAGAAACAATTTTCTCTAAAGCCTTGGATAAAAATGGAAGCTTAGAAATTGCTTTTGCCTAATATTGTTGACTCTATTTCAAACAGGGTTTCTGCAGGTTTGAACATGTCAAATTTAAGACTTTTTAAGACCCTTTTAAGACCATTTTGAACTAAATTTAAGACCTACACAAAGTACGACAAAGTAAGGAAAAATTGGGTCCCAGAATTGCTTTAAACAAATAACCACATTTATTGCCATTCACAGAGCAGCTCAAACAATGAAGAATGGAGTGAGCGTGTGTCAGGGTTATTATAGTTTTAAAATGTTCATTAGTTTTTATTTTAATTTAGTTTTTCAGTTTGTTTTTTATTTCAGTTTAGTTTTAATTAGTTTAACAGGTGATTTTAAGTAGTTTAAGCATAGTTTTTATCTAGGAATTTAATTTTAGTTAACTGTAATAACCCTGGACACACACACACACACACACACACACACACACACACACACACACACACACACACACACACACACACACACACAGTGTTCAAAATCGAAAACACCTCCGCTTTCAACGTCTGAGTTGAGCCAAAGATGGATTGAATGTCGCTTGACTGTGAGGTGGCAGAAGCGGCGCAGAGTTCAGGTCGAGCAGAACTGGATGAACTTGGACCGGGAACTGGTGTGTGATTACGTGACTTCGCTGGAGACTTTTAGATGCTAATTGGTGTTTTTTCCGATTTTGTGTGTGACACCTGCTCTTTCACACTAAGTGTGCCCATTTTAAGGGTCCTCTGGCAGATTCCACTGTTGAAGTCTTTCCAGAACTGCCGAAGTGTACGCCGATAAATTCCGATGGCACTGTTGACAAAATATCACTTACATTCCTGGATACTTCAGAGAGAAGAACACACAGAGCTAACTGTGAATCTCACCAACACATGGCCTCCAAACCAAAAAAACAAAAAAGGCGCTGACGGAAGCGGTAAATGAATGTACATATTTAAGACCTAAGTGAATGTAATTTAAGACCTCTATGCAAAATATGGACGTATATAAGACTTTTTAAGGACTAAAATTGAGATTGTCAAATTTAAGACTTTTTAAGACTCCGCGGAAACCCTGTTCAAAAATTGTTTAAAAAAAGTCCTCACACCTTTCTTGAGAGGCATCAATAAAAGGAGGGGAGGAGGGGGTGGTTACTGACTCTATGACTTTGCTAAAATTAAGTTGGAAAAGAAGGATGTTCTTGCTTCTTTAATTGCTTTTTGGTAATTCAACATGGCATCTTTCCAGGTCTCATAAAACACGTGTAAGCCTGTCTTTTTCAATGTCCTGTCATTTCTCCTGAAGTCTCTTTCCAATGATTGGGTGGAGTTACATAGCCAGTGCTGCAGTGCTCTATTTTTTTACAAGACAGACTGACAGGTGCAGTTTAAAAGGGAGACCAGCTCCTGTGTGTTGTAATCGGAACTAGACAATTCCCCGCAGGGGAATCGCGAGAGTGGGCTGTGCGCTTTGCCCCGTGACGAAGAAAAATACGAAAGCTAAAGCAAAAGTTGAATCCCATGTTAATAATTTGGACTTTTATCTACGTTTTAAAGTTTGAATGGTGTGTCTAGGTCAAAGTATGCCAGAGATGTCGATGTTTGAAATCTTTCTTTCGATCTTTTCACCTGGTCTCATTCACTTTGTGTGTGCATGTGCATGTGAGTGTGTGTGTGTGTGTGTGTCTCTCTGTGTCTGTGTGTCTGCAACTTTTTTGATCTAGTCCCATTGATTCCTTATGGGAAGTTTTTCGCAGTTTATCGCGACTTACGTCGCGAAAAATGTATATTCGTGAAAGCTGATTGATAATCTGTGTGTGTCTGTGTGTCTGTGTGTGTGTGTCTGTGTGTGTGTGTTTGTGTGTCTGCAACTTTTCTGACCTCGTCCCATTCATTCCTTATGGAAAAGTTTACGCATGAATATTTTGGAAAACTGATTAATAATCTGTGTGTGTCCGTCTGTGTGTGTGTGTGTGTGTGTGTGTGTGTGTGTGTGTGTGTGTGTTTGTGTGTCTGCAACTTTTCTGACCTCGTCCCATTCATTCCTTATGGGAAAGTTTATGCAGGTTTTCGAGACTTACGTCGCGAAAACATGAATATTCTGGAAAACTGATTAATGAATCTGTGTGTGTCTGTGTGTGTGTGCCTTTCTGTCTGTGTGTGTTTGTCCGTCTGTGTGTGTGTGTCTCTGTGTGTGTGTCTGTCTGTGTGTGTCTCTGTGTGTGTGTGTGTGTGTGTGTCTGTCTCTGTGTGTCTGTCTGTGTGTGTGTGTCTGTGTCTGGCACTCCCTCTGTTGGCCCAGCTGATCCTGGTTGCCATGGGGATCATTGTCGAAAAGCCTTAGCAACCGTGGCTGAGACAGCTGGTTTCAGAGTGATTTCAGCCTCACATGTAGCCCGTCAAACGAGTGCTATTTATCCAAAACCAAACATGATATCGGCAAAATTTCTTCACCATCACGCGGAAAAGGCCTTAAAGAACACACTCATCAAGTGTTGTGGTCCTACTTTCAGAAATGTGGAAATAAGAGCGAGTTAAAAAAGGGTGAAGTTTTGAAAATCCTCCTCCCGATTTACATTGGAGTCAATGGAGCAGTTGAGAGCTACTCTTGTCGGTTAGAGGCAGTTAATTCAAAAACCGCAAATGCTACCGATAAAGTGGACACATTGGGAGAAAGAAGACAAGTGTGGCTACAACTCTGGTAAATATCACTGTTTTTGAGTGACATTTGTGGCCAGGATCATCACGGAAAGAGAAAATTTCTGAGAAAATGTTTGAGTCTCTCCCACTCTGTCAGTTGGCTTCCGCACTCTGCTGCGCGAATATTCCGCCATACACACTCATTGAAAACCCTGAATTTTTCCAAAATTACTTACGATCTTTAAAGGGTCAGAGTTCAAAAACTATACATCGTATAGTTCAAAGTTCAAATACAAGTCAGACAGACAAGACTTGTGCCTACATTTTAAAGTTTGAATGTTGTTTCTAGGTCAATGTATGCCAGAGCAGGAGATGTTTGTAAAAACGTCGCAGATTTGCGACTTTTTTGACCTCATCCCATTCATTCCTTATGGGAAATTTCTCGCAGTTTTTCGCGACTTATGTCGTGAAAAATTAATATTCTGGAAATCTGAATGATAGCATACCGAGTCAGATCGAGCTGCACGTTTTGATAAATAATTTGTTTGTGTGCACAGCCCACTAATAAGAAGCAGTTAAAGAAGCAGTAAAAAGCTCAGAAAACTTGCCAGCAGAACTAGTGTTAAAAACTCGGCCACGGACTGGTGCACTGTGATTAAAAGGTGTTTGGGATAAAATCATATTGAATAAAACAGCATTATGGTCCGGAACACAAATATGCTCGGTGGTGAAGTGATCTGGGCTGAGGCCACAGAACAGAACCAGGTCAAGGATGTGACCCTTTGAATGTGTGGGCTCTTGTACTGCTTGAGTGAGGTATTAATGAGGTAAAATATCCATAAAACCTGTGGTGAAAGACTGAGGAGAGCAACAAACATGTAAGTTAAAATCACCCAAAATAAGAATTTAGTCATATATTGACATTAAATGAGATAAAAGCTCAGCAACCTCTAGTTTTTGGTTTGGTAATTTTTCTAAAATTATTACTGAAACTTTGGAGTGTACCAGAAAACCAAGATGTTGTGTAAAATTAGGGGGGGTTGCTTCGATAAGAGGACTAAAATCTCCTTGAGACAGCCATGTTTCTGTAAGGATAAAAAAGTCTAGATTATTTAAAGTTATAAAATCATGGCATAAAAAGGATTTGTTGTTGAGGGATCTGATATTTAAAAGACCAATATCTACAGGGTTATAAATAAGAGCAGGAGGTTGTAGGGTGACTTGAAAAAGGTTATTATGATTGGCAGCAGATGGGTGTGGTCTTGAACGTGCTGCAGACGGTCTATGATAATGAATGATGGTGGCTATGCAGGAAGGTGTATCAGTCCTGTTTGGGAGTGCAGAGTCGAATGCTGGTGATGATGCAGTATGCTGAATTAGTCAGGGTAAGGGTGTGATTGGTCCTCCAACGGCTACTGGAACACAAATTATTCGAGTGTCCCATGCCCACGGTCCGTAAACAGCTCCAGTGCTTCCTGGGTTTAACAAACTTCCACAGGTGATTAATTCGAGACTACAGCAAGTTCGATGTTTTTCCGAAGTTTTTTGGAATCAGGGTTGTAAACCACATGCCATTACTGTTGATGCTGTTAATTGCTGATAATTTGCTTATATTGCAGATATTTTATCATAAGAAAGACATGCTGGTCAAATAAATAATAATCCAAGTTGCTTACCTGCTGTCAAAGACTCAGCTGTTGGGGTTTTATTGTCTTTCAAAGCTGGAGCAACAGTGGCAGGAGTTTTACTGGTGAAAAAGCTCTTTTTAACAGCAGCAGGTGAGGGAGTGGGGCTTGGACCTGGGCTCTGAGATGGAGACTGGGTGGGTGTTGTGCCTTTGCGGTAGAAGTGTGGGCTTCCTGATGGTGATTTCTCCTTCTTCTCCTCCACAGGAACCTCTTTCACCTCCACTGGCTCATTATACTTCTGCCGTATGTAGTCTGGGCCTGGGATAACAGAAACACAAAGATAAGTGTGCCTACAGAAAAATGACTGAAGTAAGTTAAAGTGGTTGACAGGCCAAACCTTAAATGATAATACTGGTTTATTACATCTCTTATTCAACTAAACAAAGTCCTTAATTTGAACTGTGATTTATTGGATTAAATGGAGTGCACAGCATCAAGCGAATGCAGATATATAACATGCTGTCTTTTTTTTACTACCATTGTATTAAGTGATTGGGGTTGTCTCTCATTCCCAAGTCTTCAAATACTGGTGCTTTGGGTTGGTGGCTTAGTCAGAGCCCATGTTGGTATTTGACAACCTGGGAAGGAGACTCTATAATCCATTATCTTTCTCCATAATCGCTGACTCAACCTTTGTTTGTGGCAAGTGGGAGAACCAACAGTATTTGACTGCAATGAAAATCTTAAAGGCTAAATGGCAAGAAACATGGATTGAAGCTCAATATTTCTCTGCTTGAAAACATTTTGTGAATTTTGGAAGTTCTTCCTTTTTCCAGTAAATTTGGACTTTTACAGCACTCTTGAGTTTAAAAATGTTTGGGTCACCCGCATCAGAGACAATCCTACATGGCAAACGCTTAAATTTAATTCTAAAAATTGCATTATACTGATGACAATAGTTTTGCCTAATCTTCATCTGAAACTGCGCATAGATAGATAGATAGATTTTTTTTTTTTTTTTTCCCATCAACATGTGAAGTTTTTCCTCACTGTACAGATTGTAAAGCCCACTGAGGCAATGTGATTGTGATTTTGGGCTATATAAATAAAATTGATTTGATTTGATTTGATTTGATAGATAGATAGATAGATAGATAGATAGATAGATAGATAGATAGATAGATAGATAGATAGATAGATAGATAGATAGATAGATAGATAGATAGATAGATAGATAGATAGATAGATAGATAACTTTACTAATCCCGAGGGGAAATTCGGTCATCATAGCAGCAGGTACATTCAGTACAAACACAATAAAAATATAAGGGCAAATATACAGGAAATAAAAAACAATACAGTACCAGAGATCAGGAAGTTCGCAACTTGGACTCGAGTCGCACTTAAGTCACACAATCAGTGTCTTGATACTTGAGACTCGCCCTTAAAAGGAACCCCGGCTATGAAGACTTGTAGGCCCTAACAAGCCATAATTGTTCTCTTGTACTAAAATATGTTGTCAGAAACACATAAAATATTGCCATTGATTTAAAAATCTATAATATTTAGTACATATTTTGACCTACGTAGGACGCCATGCTTTCCGCGTGCAATGCACTCTGGGGGCGATGATGTATAGTGGTTGCACTTGGTAGAATAGCTATTGACGCTAGTGTTTGTTTACGTGCGCACAGTTAAAGTAATTATAAAGTAAAATGCCACATTGTGCTGCTTTTGGATGCAATTTCCAGTCAAAAGGCAACAAGGGGAGTGATGTGAGTTTACACTGCTTTCCTACTGACAAGAAGAGGAGAAAGGAGTGGGAAGATGCCTGTGGACCGATACAACTTCCCAAAGATCCGCGGCTGTGTTCTCGACATTTTTCTCCTGATGCATTTGAGGCTTTTAGTCGACCACAACTGCTGAAAGAGCTCACCGGAGCGGCTGGGTATAAACGAGGACTAAAACCAAATGCTTTTCCGACAATTTTCCCACATAAGGAGCCTAAACGCCCTCGGGGAGCGAGTGAAACACGCGTTTAAAAGCGCCATAGACAAGAGACGCTGGATGCTCTCCTGAGCAGACAACCCGCTGCTGCAGCTGCCACTTCTGTAACGTTAGGCGAACCATCGGACACGCCACTGGTCACAGAGGAAGCTGATAATTCACCTCTTCAGTCAGTTAAGCAATCAGTAAGTGTAACATTACAGTGTTCTCCAAATATGACCGATGCTGCCACTCAGACAGATTCAGACACGTCAGATATCTGCAAAAATGATCAAAGTCGTGCGTTTCACTGTATATCCTAATTATCTATAAAGCACACGACAGCTCTGGATGCTAATAATCTCCAAAATGATTGATATTGGAATAAGTTTGATCACACAATAGCTTACCGTGAACATCTGCTGACAAAAATTGGAGCTCGTGACAACAAACACTCTCCCTCTCAGTTACCATGGAGACGCAGTTGCCGCACATACACCACCGGTTTTGTCCCACTCTCGCCTCATCCCGTCTTTCTTGCTCTTCATTTTGATGCTCGTTCTGTGAAACATTGTCAGTGCTGTCCTCCTCATTAATGTTTCGCTCGGGTTCAAATTGAAAAGGCTGAACAGATGACATGTTTATGTCGCTGAACAGTCACAACAGGGTCCTGAAGCCCGCCAGTGCGACCTTATGACGACACAACCCAGAGTGCATTGCGACGTTAACAACAATGGCGACCTACGAGTAAAACTATTTTACAAACTTTATAAAAACGAAGACATCAAGAAGGTTTTTCTATCACTTTATTATAACTGACACTAACATTTATTTTTTAAGAACTACAAGTCTTCATAGTCGGGGATCCTTTTTTAGAAGACTGACGAGCTCGCTGCGCTGATAAAGGCTCAAAGGGAATATTGTGAGTGCAGTGTGTTGTGTTTCACGGAGACATGGCTCCACTCACACATCCCAGACCACAGCATGGCGGTACCCGGCTTCAGCACTGTTCGGGCGGACAGGGACTTGACAAGCAGCGGAAAGAAGAATCTGTAGCCCGGACATTGAACTGCTGACTGTGGGGATGCGGCCTTATTATTTGCCCCGTGAATTCACGTCCGCCATCATCATCGGTGTGTACGTTCCTCCTTCAGCTGATGCAGCGGTGGCCTGTGATGTCATCCACTCCGCTGTTGCCCAGATACAGACGCAGCATCCTAACGCATTTATTGTCATCACTGGGGATTTTAATCACGTCTCACTGGACAAAACCAAAACCAACATTTCACCAGTATGTTGACTGCCCCACCAGAGACTGTAACGCACTGGATCTTTTATATGCAAATGCTAAGGATGCATACAGTCCCACAGCCCTCCCCCCGCTTGGAAGATCTGACCACAACCTGGTCCTGCTGACCCCTAAGTATGTCCCTCTTGTTCAGCGGCAGCCTGTCCACACTAGGAGTGTGAGGAGGTGGACTCAGGAGGCTGCTGACGCACTACAGGACTGCTTTGAGTCGACTGACTGGGATGCACTCGTTGAGCCACATGGAGAGGATCTCGACAGCATGACACACCACCATGCCAACCCGGACTGTACACTGCTTTCCTAATAATAAGCCGTGGATCACCAATGACCTGAAAGCCCTTATTAACCAGAAGAAGAAGGCGTTCACGTCTGGAGACAGGGAAGAACTGAGGAGAGTGCAGCATGAACTCAGGGATATGCTGAGGGCCTGTAAAGACGCCTACAGGAGGAAGCTGGAGGCCAAACTTCAGCAGAACAGTGTGAGGGATGTGTGGACTGGTATGAAGCAGATCACTGGGTGTAAGGTGAGCGGCAGACAGTCATCGGGCAGCCTGGAGAGAGCAAATGAGCTGAACAGATTCTTCAATAGGTTCAGCTCACAGCCTTCTGTCGTCTCCCCGACACCTCCAGACCCCCACACACCCTCACTGCCCCGAATGGTTCCTCCCCTCCCCCCTCACTCCCCTGATGTGAGCTCTCCTGTGCAACACCTCTCCTCCTCCTCCTCCTCCTCCTCTTCCACCTTCACCTCCTCCTCTACCTCCTCCTCCTTATCTTCCACCTTCACCTCCTCCTCCACCTCCTCGTCCTCCACTGAAGACATCAGCAGCCTCCCCCACATGACTGTGACTGCAGGCCAGGTTAGGAAGACAGCTGGAGAGACTCCACCAGCAGAAGGCTGCAGGCCCTGATGGTATCAGCCCCAGGATCCTGAAGACATGTGCCAGCCAGCTGTCTCCTGTCCTACAACACGTCTACAACCTGAGCCTGGGTCAGGAGAGAATACCATTTCTTTGGAAGACGTCCTGCCTGGTTCCTGTTCCAAAGAAGTCGACACCATCAGACCTCAATGACTACCGACCAGTGGCCCTCACATCTTACGTCATGAAGGTGCTGGAGAGACTGGTTTTGGCCAACCTGAGGCCGCAGGTGAGAGCCCTGCTAGACCCTCTGCAATTTGCCTACCAGCCCCACTTGGGAGTTGATGACGCTGTCATCTACCTGCTGCAACGAGCCCATTCGCACCTGGATGGTGGAGGAGGCACTGTGAGAATCACATTCTTTGATTTCTCTAGTGCTTTTAACACCATTCAGCCACTGCTACTGGGGAAGAAGCTGCGGGTGATGGGTGTAGACGACACAATGATCTCCTGGATTACTGACTACCTGACAGGCAGGCCACAGTTTGTCCGTATGGGCAGTGTTCTGTCTGATGCGGTGGTCAGTGATACAGGAGCTCCACAGGGGACTGTACTGTCTCCTTTCCTGTTCACCTTATACACCACTGACTTTCAGTACAACACCGGGTCGTGTCACCTGCAGAAGTTTTCTGACGACTCGGCTGTTGTTGGGTGTATAAGTGAGGGACAGGAGGAAGAGTACAGGGCTCTGGTGGACAACTTTGTGGAGTGGACTGGACAGAATCACCTGCGGCTGAACATCAGCAAGACCAGAGAGATGGTGATAGATTTCAGGAAGAAGAGGAAGACGGCTTTCCAACCTCTGTGCATTCTGGGAAGGGATGTGGAGGCGGTGGAGGATTATAAGTACCTTGGTGTTAACATCAACCACAGACTGGACTGGAGATCTAACACTGAAGCTGTCTACAAGAAGGGGATGAGCAGACTTTACTTCCTGAGGAAGCTGAGATCATTCAACGTGTGCAGCAAGATGTTGGAGATCTTTTATCAGTCTGTGGTGGCCAGTGTACTTTTCTTTGCTGTGGTTTGTTGGGGAAGCAGCATCGGAGCCAGTGACACCAACAGACTCAACAAACTGATCAGGAGGGCTGGCTCTGTGATTGGCTGCAAACAGGACACTCTGGAGGCTGTGGTGGAGAGGAGGACGCTGAAAAAACTGTTATCCATCATGGATAATCCTCTCCACCCTCTCCAACTCACACTGGTCAGACAGCGGAGCACCTTCTCCGGAAGGCTGCTTCAGCTTCGCTGTCGTAGCAACAGATACAGGAAATCTTTCCTGCCACAAGCCATCACTTTATATAATAACTCTCTCACCTCTGCCTGACAGAGAACTCTGGTCTCTCTACTGTTTTGTTGTATATATTATTATTGTTTATAATATATTTTGCATATTTTGTTTTGTTGTATATATTGTTATTGTTTATAGCACACTGTGCATTGTATATATACACTATGTATATATTGCCTTCTATTTATGTTATGTACAAAGTGTTTTATTGCGGACCCACTACTGCTGTAACAAAATACTTTCCCTGTCTGGGATCATTAAAGTAATTCTATCTATCTATCTATCTATCTATCTATCTATCTATCTATCTATCTATCTATCTATCTATCTATCTATCTATCTATCTATCTATCTGTCTATATTTTAGAAGACTTGAGACTCGACTCGGACTCGAGATTTGGGACTGAACAAATCTTGTGTCTTTTCACAATTCAAATTGGTTTAATTGTAAGTGACTTAAACCAATGCTGCTACACACGGTTAGTGCAGTGTGCTACTTACATGTAAACTTAGAACTGATAGCAAACAAAAAAATCTTAAGAGAAAAGCATGGTTTTGATGGGTTTCATTACAAAATACAAACATTTCTTTCAGGAATACAAGTCAGCTGGTGTTTACTGATACAACACCGACAAATGCATCCACAAACATGTTCTGTTCTGAAAGAAAAGGACTTAAGATAGCCAATAACTCAAATGATATATCATCATGAGTTTTATTTTCATACAAAGACAGTATATTTCAGATAATCTGACAACAATAATGTTTTTCACTTAGGTACTGTATCCTTGTATTTATATTCCAAAGCAAAACACAGTAAGCAATTCATTTTTTTAGCCCGTTTTAAGTGATCATATACCAAACAACCAATCAGTGCTGATAATACTCTATGCTCACAGATAAAGGAGTGGTGATAATCAGTGATCTAATCTGACCACTTTTTTCAGAGTAATCTAACGTGTTAATATTTCCAAACCAGTAATCAGATTAGTCACTTATTCAAGTCACTGCGCGTTACTATTATTTTTCTCATTTTCCTTAGTAAAAAAATATATTTTTGCTTTCTTCTTGTGTCTCAGGGAGTGATGTCACGTATGCGTCAAGTCACATGTTTTAGCATGAGGTCAACTCACGTAGCACCACACAAACAAACAAAAATGGAGGGAAGAGAAAAATATGCGTTTTGTAGCTGGAATACACTCATTATTTTGAGTTCGTGTCAGCTAAAGATGAGAATATTAAGGTTTGTTGTACACTGTGCTGGCGACAAAATACTATCAAGCTTCACAACATCAAATCTGAAGAAACATTTGGAGTGGCAGCACAGTTAAGTTTACAGAGCAAGTCCCACCAGGTGGTGTTAAGCAGAGAGCTGTGAGCAAAGCCACAGCCTCGACTTCTGCAGGAGGTCCACCACCACCCAAACAACAAAGCTGGACTTCAGTTCAAAACAAGTAAGTGGGGGAGAGTTGAAGTCGTTGGTCTGGCAGTATGTTTTTGAGGAAATGCTGCACTTAAACACGGTTGACCCGCCTTCGTTTGGTGCCATAATAAACAAGATCCCTACTACTATCAATGCTGTGCTTGGTGCTACTGTTAAAAATGCACTTCCAATAAAATGAGTATTGGCAAAACAGGTTGTCATTTTTATGTTGAGGCGGCGGGGGTATTGTCGGCAGCTGCTGAATGTAACTAATAAAGTAACTTGTAATATGACTTATTTACTTTTAAAAACAAGTAATCAGTAAAGTAACTAAGTTACTTTTTAAAGGAGTAATCAGTAATCAGATTACTTTTTCAAGGTAACTGTGGCAACACTGGTGATAATACAGTACATACTTTGCATTCCTCAGATTTGACTATGCAGTGTTCTAAGCAGACCGGATGACATGCAGCAGATGACACGACGCTCATTCAAACCAGTAGAGACTTGAGGCTTGACTTGGACTTGTGACCAAAGACTTAAAACTAAACTTGGACTCTAACTCTAAGATTTGAGACCTGATATGGACTTGCAAAAAATGACTTGTGAGCATCTCTTTTCAGTACACACAATGGCAAGATGTATAAGGTCAAAGTTAAACTGGGAAGTTAAGTCTGAGAACCTGTGATGTTCACACTGAATATTTTTTTTTTTTTTTTTTTTTTTTTTTACATTCAGTCTGCATTTTCTCTTCTCAACAAGTTTGGTTGGACTTTTTGGATAAAATGATAACTGTGTTGTCCTGCACTGTTCATCTTGACCACATAGGGTTCATCTCATGTCTATCAATCAGGTTCACTCTGAACCACTTGCATGCTACCCCTGCGGTAAATCTTGTGTAGACATGCCTCTGATTTTGTTGCTACAGAGATGATAAGCCAGTTATATTTTCCAATAAGGTGTGGCGCTGAAGATGCCTCCTGTTTTATGTCTGCCTTGTTGAAATCAAAAAATGTAAAATTTCCTGCAACAACTTTACTGCTTGTTTTTAAAGCGTTGAATGTTCTGGCTTTTGCCTACATCAGTGATTTTCTAACTCCCTCTGAAAATATGGTTCCAAAATCTTGACTCATCGCTAAAGATGACCAGGTCTTTGACTGTCCAGGCTCCCCTGGCAGGGAGTTGTACTGCTTGCAGAGCCTGGACAGTCAAAGCCTGATCATCTTTAGTGATGAGTCAAGATTTTGGAACCATTTTTTCAGGAAGGCAAACTCAATGTCCTTCTCTAAATCTCTCCTTATAATCACTTTTTTCGTATGGTTTTTCTTAACTGATAGCATTTATTATCATTATTTACACTTACATTTCAGAGGAAGCCAGCCACCTGTTAAAGGAATGTGTTAAAGGCAACAGCGACAATGTTAACAGGAAAAACAGCAATCATTTTGAATGTGTCTGTCTTTCAACACAGTATAACATCACACAAGTTTCCTTGTACAAAACCTGGAATAAATATCCATCAAAATCACAAAAACAAATATTCTTGGACTTGTCAACACAATGGATGATTTCCACTTCCACATGAATCCAACAATAACTTTGTAGATTACATTTGGTTAACCAAGGTGGTTTTCTTGCCAGGCTTGGCTAATTCTTGGCAGACATGGCTAATTAAACTAAGTAGCTAATGGAGGCTGCATTAGTGGCAGTTAGCAGTTAAGTGCCCCACATTGGTATTTTCCTAGTTACTGTAGCATTCAGATATTGCGGGACCATGTTGCATTGTTCACATGAAAACACAGGTGTCAATGCTTTCATCATACATCCCTGCCTGGTCATCTCAAGCCAAGTCAATTTAATTTATATATGATCAAAATATAACACAAGTTATCTTAGGCTATTTTCCATACAGACCAGGTCTGTCTGTACTCTTTAAAGATAGTTATTAAGACCAGGCAATTCTATGTGATTAGGATTCAGTCAGCAAGGAAACAGATGAGGGATAAACAACAAGTAACACACATGAACTACAACAAGCCGTAAATTAAAACCTGGTCAACTAAGACATACTAAGCTTCAGCGGTATAGTAGACAATAAGGGGGTGCAGCCATCTTCTGCTGCTGCTGTTACAGTACCTGGCTGATGGAAAGCCGGGGAGAGCTCTCTGGCCACAGCTCTGGCAATATCTGAATCCTGACTTGCTGAGTGCGCAGCCTGGTCTGCCGCCTCTGCTTTGGCCCGGGCATGGGACGTCCTGGAGAAACACACAGTAATACAAAGAGTGAGTTTAGTAACTAAGTGTATTTGGCCCCGTTTTGCTACCTACAGTTAAAGCGTTTCAGTATTCCTTAATTCAAAGAGCTATCTGATTGACTCTGTGGACACCCTCACTACCTGTCTTTAACAACCTCCTGACAAGTTTCACTTCTTAGCATTTTTTAAAGACACATAATTTAATGACTTAAACAAGAATTTAAACGAGACAATTCTGTAAAACATAATTGAAACATAAAGTGGGTAATTCTCTTATTTTGTGACAAATTTGTTCTGACATGTGTTGTGCTGAAGGTTATTCAGCTTTACCAATACATTTTTTATTTTTTTTGGCTTCCAGTGCTCCTCACCCACCTTGAATGTAACTGCTGGTTTGTGGCATCTGGTGCTACAACAATTACTTTTTTTCTATTTGTGAAATAGATAGATAGATAGATAGATAGATAGATAGATAGATAGATAGATAGATAGATAGATAGATAGATAGATAGATAGAATTACTTCAATGATCACAGTGAGGAGAATGTTTCATATAAGATTAGATAAAGTCTGACGATTCAAAAATAAGGGTCAAAAGGCCTCATTTAATCATTTCATGGTGCAGTTTTATCCACCCTGGCAAGTGTAGTCAAATTTGAGATCTGACCCCAACCAGGGCCATATTTTGGTTTTATTTCATCCATTACTGGCTTTTAACATGCTAGGGTTATGCAAGAAATTGGCAACCCTGTCTATGTCCCTCCTGGCTATGAAAATAGCATAGGTGCTTGCTACACATGACACCAAGGGCATTCCCACTGGGCAGAGGAGAATTTTCAAACTCCTATTTTTATGTAGGGTATGGATAACAGATTTGTTACAGTCAGAGCTTCTAGTAAATTGCCAAGCCAGGTGTCAGAACAGAGTCGTTGAAAAAGTGTTACAATGCCTCAAGACCCAAGTTAGGTTCCTGTGTCTTGCTTGCCACCAGCTGATTATAGTGAAGCAGCTGGCCTGGGAATTAGCTGAAACTTTAGTGGCAACTGACCTTTAAAGTTGGCCAGCATTCTCGTTTGAGTGAAAAGCTGAAAAAAGTGTCCCCCTATGGCCAAACCACTGCTCGAAAAGTGCCTATATATATATATATATATATATATATATATATATATATATATATATATATATATATATATATATATATATATATATATATATATATATATATATATACACACAGTATATATATATATATACACACACAGTATATATATATATATACACACACAGTATATATATATATATATACACACACAGTATATATATATATATATATATATATATATATATATATATATATATATACACACAGTATATATATATATATATATATATATATATATATATATATATATATATATATATATATATATATATATATATATATATATATATATATATATATATATATATATATATACACAGTATACACATACACACATATATATATAATAAGACATTCCTTAGAGCTGTATATACACAAACTGGTAATAACAAACTGTCCAAGAATGTGCCTACTTGCTTTTCCCTACTTGCATCTCTCTCTCCAGCCCACTCTCCTTCTCTCCAGCCCTCTCTGTTTTCTCACTATGTTCCCACTCCCTCCTTCACTCCCTCTTTACTCGGTCAAGACAAGCCTGAACCTTTTTATATGTTTTTAAGTGGAAGGTACTCAGGTATTCTACACCTGCACTGGGTTAAAACAAGCATGCACTCATGTCTCTGTCTACTGCTATTGCCACTGTCACAGTTAGTGTCAAAAATAATAGCAGGGCAGTGCACAAAGGAGGATGTTATGGAGTGATGATCGACAATCAACATCTTAGCAGGCTGGGAGACTGAGAACTGCTGAGCAATCTCTGAATCTCTAACAGGTCCTGAATGCTAGCAGTTGTGCAGGAAATGTAATGCCTATGTCCGTGTTGTGGTGGTCTGACCGATGTTTTGCTTTTTCATAAAACTCATCCATCACCTGTAAGATGAAGAAATCACAATGAAGAACTGACATGAATACCGCTGGGGTACAGGGCCTCAAACACGTCTGAGGTTGCTTGCATGCAGTCTGGGAGAGCTGGTTGATTATTATGTCTAGATAAGCGCTCAAAATGTTTACTCTGAAAAAGCTTTCCGAGTTGGATAGGCGCTCTATTCATACAGCTCATCATAATGATGACTCTCATGTTTTCAAAGGTGGTCTGAGATCTCTGCGAGCGCCTGTGCTGTCATCTTTTACTGGTCAGAAGCACCACGGTACTCAGACAGCTCTGCATGGTGATCTCCAGCAATGCCACTACCTTCTGTGTGACCATGTTTGTGGCTTGGAGCATTTTAGAAACAGGGTGCTTGGTTTAGTTCAACTATAATGTCCTGCTGAACTTGCAGGTCATTTTGGGTAGAGGGGCCGAGGTATTGGAATGCCCTCTCAGGCTGTCTGACCAGCTCTTGCAGCACAGAGTCAAAACACCAATTAATGTAATTTGGGGAGCTTTGCCATCTTCTCTTCCTGCTCTTTTTGCTCCCGTCTTTACTTAAAACCACTTTTAAGTTTGTGAGTGGCATGACTACTCTTTCTGCTTGTCGGTCTTAAATGATTTGGCGTGGAGTCTGGTTTCCTTGTCACATGATCAAATAAAGACTCAAGATAGGGCAACAACATACACACATTATCCTCATTGCATCTGTATACGACATGAATAGCAAGGAAAATAGGAAAATAGGAAAATATTAATTGAATTGAATAATTTTTAATAGTTCATTCATAGTTTTTATGTCACACTGTCCTCATTCACTCTGTTCCTAATTTGTGTTGTTTTCGCTTAAAAGACAAACAAAAACAACCGATAAAAGTTCTGTTAAAATAATCAGATTGATTAGCAGTATCTGTAAGCCTAGCATTTTCAAATCTCTAACATACCCATCCTTAAATATAATATTGGCAGAAATAGAATATAATATTCAAAATTGAGTTTTTATTGCTGTATAGTCACATTTAACTACGTTGACCTTGGAATGAGCCTGTGCCTTTTATATCTACAGAGGGAGCAGCTCCTCTTTCAGTCCATGTCCAACAACATGTTTGTACGGCAGCCCGGGAACAGACAAACCAAACAATGGCTTGACCGAGGCAATTTCATGTTTTTCGCAAGTTTAGCGGCACCATAGGAACGGTGAGATGAGGGTGTTCAGTTTGTGACAATCCAAAACCTTCCGCAATAGATGCTAGGGGTGAGCGGATCGATCCAAATATCGTCAGTATCGATACCAAGGTGAGTATTGGTATCAGATCGATACCAGCGCGATAAGATCGATATTTTTGTTGTAGTTTCTCTTCTATAAGTTCAGCAAATCACTTGTATTTCTTCACAGAGTTTGTGTGATCGCAGCGTCTCTTTCAGTCCTTATGCACAGTGCTCCTCTCCACCTCTCTCACTCCACTCACTCAGGTTCACTCTGGAGTATGAATATGGCCGAATATAATAACCCTTTTCTTTCTCTGTTGAGGGAACATTAGTATTCCTATTTAGGCTACATGCAGATAGGTTATAGATTTAATTATGTTAAATATTATTTCCTTATTTGGCTAAAATCTTTGTCCTGTGTTTTGTTATTATCATAATCATAATCAGCTAATTAAAGGCAAAAGTACAAAATCATTCAATGATCAGGAATTTTCAAGTAAAAAGTATCAGTATCAGTATCGATATCGGCAATACTGGCCCTGTAATAACTTGGTATCGGATCGATACCAAAATTTGCAAAATCGCCCACCCCTAATAGATGCCACTAATCACACACTGCACCTTCAAGTGATACATCCACAAATGGAACAAATATTATTTGAATGTTGAGGGGTGGGGATCACAGGGTACCTCATGATACAATACGCGATACATGGATCACAGTACCAATAATATCACAATACAGCATTTCTGTGATAATCAATACAGTGAAAGACAATCATAAAACGATATATCATGATATCTGGACGATCATTTTGTATTCTTCAGTTAGACAAAGGCAAAAGTCCAAACTGTTATAAAAACAGCACAGTTCTGCAGCAGAACAGGTTTTTCAGTCTGTATATTAGATATACAACTATGAAAACAAATTAATGTAAAAAAATACACATATGACAACACAAATTTTAGTGCTTTGCGAGCATAACCTATTTGTCTTTATGTTAACCTTGACACATTTTAATGCTTCAACTTAAAGCATAATAAGCTTGTTTTGTGTACATCTTGACATATTAATGAACAGGCCTGAGAATGCTTATCAACTTGTTTCATATAAACCTGAGCACATTTCAGTTCATCCTCAAATATGCATGTTCTTCAGGAACAGGAACTCTGTGCTTCAGCTGTGCTGCAGGCCCCGCTAAAGAGTAGATGCCTGACATCTAATCATGTTTGATTGACAGTTGGTAATTGTAGTGTCTGTCTTCCAGCTAAGTATTTATTTAATAAAAGCAAAACAAAATGAATGCATTGACATTCCTAACACCGTATAACACCCACTACCAAATATTGTTTGGTAATATTCATGGAGACTTATAACTGAAATGTGGACCAATGTACATTTGCATTGAAAATGAAAATCTTAAAATACATTTTTTTTTAAAAAGCACAAACTGAATTGAAACATTTGTTTCATTAAATGCTGCAAAAGAAAGCTTTAAAGTGCGGCAGCATTTCTTACAGTTCCAGACATGTTTTAAGATGTATATTAAACACTGTACACTCTACTGAAAGGAATCAATCCCAAATATATGATTCTGCAATTATATCTCATTGTAAAAGTTCTCCTTCTTCACTGAAAAGTCCATTCTCAGTGTTTTTTTACTGCAAGCTGCAAGTTTCAACATCAAATTTTAGTAAGATTAATAGTGGACTAGTATTGACTTCTGACCAAGTTGTAATGTGTAATTATGCTCAATGGTCTGCAACTTTAAAATGGGATTTTCAGTGAGTACAGAGGAAAATTTACACTTTGAGCTACGAATGTGAAACGAATGTGTCAACCTCTGCACATATAGGAACAATTTTGACTTTGAATACAAAACAAAATATCTCCCCAAAATTTAGAAACGAAGAATAACTAAAACTAATCACAGTCAAATTTGTACACAAATTTGTTCTTAGTTAGTAGTCCCATTTCAGACTTCCCTGAAGGCGCTCACTTGGGGGTGTTCTAGTACTTTAGCTCACCTGGTACAGTGAACACCGCATATAACAAGGTAACCCTATACTGCATGCTGCCCCTCTCTCTTTGTTCTCTGTGACTTCAGGCATTTTTAGTACTCTAACTGGGAAACTGGGCTTGCCTCTCATCACACACACACACGGTGACAGATGGTGGGTCTGTGTGCCGCTCCGAAGCAGCCATGAATTAGTTACAAAATGACAAAAATGTCATATATGTCATATCATTGCTCTCCAAACTCCCAACCTTGCAGATGTCAATTACATTAATGCCCATTGTAAGTCAACCTTACAATGGTAGCAGTGAATGCAATGTTTAAAGCAAAGCTTCAATTCTCGTCCCCAATGATGAGACGTGAGGAAAGGTGGAAGATACACTCCAGTCTGCAGAGAGAAATGTGCTCACCTGTTATAGGTGGACTTCAGGGGCCACAGAGTCCTCCGTGACAATCACTGCCCATTTTATTGATAACGAGTGGGTAAAGCACTCCTGCGTGCTACAAATAAGGCATGCATGAGACTCAATCACTGCTCAGAGAAGTGCACTCACCTCTCAGCATGCTTATCAGTTGTTTTTCCTGAAGAACATGCATATTTGAGGATGAACTGAAATGTGCTCAGGTTTGTATAAAACAAGTTGATAAGCATTCTCAGGCCTGTTCACCCTTTACACAAACGACTGCACCAATAGTCTCCCGGGCAACCTGTTTTTTTTTAATTTTCTAACCACACTGCCATTCTCAGCCTGCTTCACCAGAACTCAGACCCGTCATTGTACTTCACGGAGGTTAATAAATTTGTTCAGTGGTGTGACGAGAGCTACCTCATCATTAACATTAAAAAAACTGAGGAGATAGTTTTTGACCCTCTGTCGGTAGGGGGATCATACTCAACTGTCCATACACAGGGAGGAGATCAAACAGGTCACATCTTACAAGTATCTGGGCATCCACCTAGATAACCTCTTCAGCTGGAGCGATCATGTAGACTATGTGTGTTCTCATTTACAGCAAAGGCTGTATTTTTTACGCAGACTGAGGGTGTTTGGTGTCAGCCAGAACATCATGTTTTTATTTTATCAGGCAGTGATGTAGAGTGTCGTCATGTATGGGATGACGGCGTGGTTCGTCAATCTCTCCACACAGTCCAAATTTAATTTGCAGAGCCTGGTACAGACTGCTATGAAGGTGATGGGGAGGACTGACAAGCTCTCCCTTCAGTTCATCTATGAGTAGTCTGTACTCAGGCAGGCACAGAGGGTATTGTCGGACCCGTCCCACATCCTTCAAACGGATCTTGAGCTCTTGCCTTCTGGCAGAAGGTACAGAATCCCCAAATGTAAATTGAACCGTTGTAAATACTCTTTCGTACCCACCTTCATCAAAATTTTAAATAGATCTGTACGCTGAGGCCTGGGAAGTGTGCAATAACTTGGTGTTCTGTTTGTTTTGTTTTTTCTTTGTTTTAATCTTTTATTGGATGTGCCATGAGTGTGTATGTAGCCTACACCAGTACGCCTTTAGCTGCTATATGTAATTTTAAGAGTATTTATTGTTTGCAATGGCAGCTACTACTATGCACACGCACTTTGAGACCATGACAAATTTCCCCTAGGTGACAATAAAGTATATTCTATTCTATTCTATTTTATTCTATTCTATTCTATTCTATTCATTAATGTGTCCAGATATACACAAAAGAAGCTTGTTAAGCTTCTAAAAAGAAACTGTATACAGATTTACATTCACAAGCTGGTTATGCTTGTAAAGCATTAAAATATATATTTTTAAATGTGTGTTTTATAAAGAAATGTGTATTTTTTAAACAGTTTTTTACATTCATTTGCTTTCATTATCATTATAGCAGAATCGCTGTATCGCGATATAGTTGGTATTTAAATGCTTTGAAAATGAAGCTGCAGCAGTAATGTTTGGAAAATGAGTATTGTATTGGATATTTACAGTGTTGTCAAAAGCTTATTATTATACACGCCGAACCTAGCAACAGCAACGACAAAACCATATTGGTTAACCCATACTGAGATGGATGTTTCTGAATGGTTTCCCCTTTGTTTTATCTTCCAAATAAGTCTGGTTAACCTCTGGGGTTGTTTCAAATCTGTCTGATTGTCTGATCAATCTTTTTCATCGATGGAGCTCCATTCTGAGTGAACATTTAACTTGGTGGGTACAATATTCTAAGCACTAATAAAAATGATGGCCAACAAGTGGGTTATAGATGTTAACCACCTAACCACCACCTATGTTAACCACCTAATTTCGACATCTCAAGTTAAAGTCCAGTCCGGGACCTTGCACCCATTATCTTGCCCCTCACCTGTCAGCTCTCTTTAGGACGTTATTCTAAATAAATGCATGAAACAGGCCAAAATGTTTAGTTAATGCTATGAAAAAATAGATGCATGCACAGTGATTTCTGAGATTATTTTACACACGATATTTTACCTGGAGATGGCAATCTCCACTTTGGTTCTGGCGATGGCTGCTGCTCTCACTGCTCCCTCAATGGCTCGATCCACCTTCTGTTTGGTCTTGGTGTTCTTCAGAGGAATCAGCTGCTTCCTGATGCTCCGGGCCAGCGTGTTGTTCTTGTACTTCCCTTCTTCCTTGGTGCCATCAGGAAATAGGGTGCAGCCGTAGCCATGACGCTTGTTATTCAACCACTCACCTTCGTATTTCATGCCATTGGAGCGCTCGGAGACACCAAAACCACTGCGCTTGTCATTCTTCCACTCGCCCATGTAGGACTCGGTGGTGGTGGCATCCACATTGTCCTCCAGAGGCAGGTAGTCATCGCCTGGGTCTCCATCTCCAAAGCTGATTGTGGAGTTGGCATCACTTGAACTGATGCGGCTCATGGTGGTGTCACTGTGTGCTGAGCTGCGTTTACTGGAAATGGAGGACCGTGAATCTGATTTGCGCAGTCGTTGAAGGCTACCGAAGAGAGAGCCACGGCGAAAAAGACCCTTCTTTTTCTCCGAACCTTCTCCGTCTGAATGGAAATTGAGTACGAAGCCACCACGTGTGCCAGCAGGGCTGTCAGACAGGCTATCACGCAATACTGTACCGTTACTCTGCTCACTGCGGAGGGAAGCCAGTGAGGTTCGTAGAGGTGAACGGATGACAGAGGCCATACCATATGGAACACTCTGACGCACGCCGTAGCCATGACGCATCCCACCAGTCCACTGACCCTGGTATGTACCTACAGCAAGAAAAGAAAGGAGGTTAGACAGAGACTAAACTGTAAAATACACTCATGTAGGTCCATATCTTACCGCCACAAGTGTCATAGCATGTTTTTTAATAGCCAATGTGGCCAATGTCATGCCCAGTGCCCATGTTGTTTAAGTAGCAAAGCCAGATTATGTTTAACTATCAGAATCAAAATCAGAATCAGAAATCCTTTAATGTCCTGCAGACGGGGAAATTTGTTTGTCGCAACAGCAGAATATTACAAGACAGAGCAATAGCAAAATAGACAAGATAATTAAAAAGGAAAGAAAAATAGAATCAACGTATATACATATTTACATGAATAGTGCAAAAAAAAAAAAATGAGCAACATTTGTTTGTACAGACTTATTGTACAGTGCAGAGTACAGGGTGAGGTCTATATGGAGCAGTGCTGGTTGTACAGTCTGACAGCAGCAGCAGGAAGGACCTGTGATACCTCTCCTTCACACACTTTGGGTGTATCAGTCTGTTGCTGAAGGAGCTGCCCAGTGCTGTGAGAGTGACCTGCAGGGGGCGGGACTCCTGCACCAGCAGCGATGACAGCTTGTCCATCATCCTGCTCTCTCCCACCACCTGCACTCAGTCACGAGGGCACCCCAGGGTGGAGCTGGCCTTCTTGATAAGTTAACCAAGTCTCCTCCTGTCTGCTGCAGAGATGCTGCTGCTCCAGCAGACTACTCCATAGAAAATGGCTGATGCCACCACAGAGTCATAGAAAGAGGTCAGGAGTGCCCCCTGCACTCCAAATGACCTGAGCTTCCTCAGCAGATACAGTCTGCTCTGACCTTTCTTATATGTAGCTGCAGTGTGATCAGTCCAGTCCAGTTTATTGTTCAGGTGAACTCCCAGGTACTGTAAGATGTCACCATCTCAATGTCCGTTCCCAGGATGTTCACCTGTGTGCAGGTTGTCTGTGTCTGCGGAAATCCACCACCAGCTCTTTGGTTTTCCTGGCGTTGAGCTGGAGGTGGTTCTGCTGGCACCGGTCCACAAAGTCCTTAATAAGATCTCTGTAGGCTCTGTCGTCCCCGTCCTTGATGAGGCTGATGATAGCAGAGTCGTCAGACAACTTTAACGAACTATAAAAAGAAGAGTAAAATAAAAAAAAGAAAAGAAAAAGAACTAGTACAAAGAAGTTGGACATGCCCTTAATCACTTGCATCATTGATTTTAGACCACATTGTTTAAAAAGGGCTCATAGAGAAGAAGATAAGCAAAAACAACGACAAAAAAAATGCAAGGAATGATGCAATAACAGAATTACTGATCGATTACAGAAGTCTGAATAGAAGCATCTATTGAAGTTGGATGGTTTTCTGTTCTCAGAGCTGGATAAGTGAATAATAGGCAACAAGATATTAAGGCGACTAGAAAGACATTTATTTCATCCATATTGTACAACTCACATTCCAATAAAGGTGTGACACTGTGTAATAAAAGACAATGTGATCTTTTCCCAATCTTTTTTGACATACTCAATAAAAATAGATAAAAGACTAAATATTGTTATTGATGGTGAAACATGAACATAACTTATCACCACTGCATGCGTTATAAGTGTGGCCTATATAACATACATGTGCCTGTGTGCTTCTATGAATGTTGATCATGCGGAGGGCCCGAGGGCCAAAGCGTCGTCTAAATAGATTTGCAAAAAGTGTGAGACCTTTTTCAGACATTCAGGTCTAATTCCAGTGATGATGTGTGTTACTTTTCATCATGACCTCTGGGTGATTCAAAGATTCATGTCATCTAAAAGCTGAGGTTGGTCACTTATTCTAGAAGCATTTTCTGGGATATTTGTAGAAAACATCTTAACATCCACACAGCAATCAATATATTGAATGCTCTGACAAATAAAAGAAAAACAGCAACTATGGCCATTGCAGGCCTCTAATAAGCCCATCCAACTGTCTTATTTGGCTTGTATGAAAAGACTGGACTCATTGTGTGTGACCAGAGTCTTCCACAGAGCTAGGTGAGTGCACTGCAAAACTGATGAGCGCTAGTGGCACAAAAATGACAAAGAGAGTGGAGCCAACATTTCCCAGACTAACTTACTATCTTGACAGTGATGAATATTAACAATAGCCAGGGTTATGGTCTATGCTTATCATGATAATGTGAGGTGTGTTTACTTACATGAAAGTGACACATGATGATCTGGTCGGTGATAACAACGATGTGCTCTATCACAGTACACAGCCACTGAGCCTGCTTTTTAGCAGCTTGATAACTCAGAAGCACAAGGTGCACAGCCTTTGAGGCCAGTTAAAATGGAGAGGGAATGTTGGGCTTACATTCTACAGAGCATGTGAAATCGAAACTTTCAAACACTGATTTGATGCTTTGGCCCTGAATTAATTACTGTACTTAATAACAGCAATAGTAAAGGTGATCATATACTGTTGCTGTGAAATGATACAAAAGTGGCCACTGTCAATGTGTTGTCATCCTGTAACTCTATGAAATTCACCAATCTTTGAAACTAAATCACTTACTAACAGGACAAAAACATCTGGAACATTTGTACATGTACTGTATTTTGACAACTTGGACATAAACCAGTTGTGATTCTGAAACCACCAGTAAGTGTCATTAGGTGATAAAACAGTTAGCTTTTCTGGCCTAGTTAGGAGAGCTCAGGCTCCTGCACTGATGGCTACAGCTGAAGAATGTAAGAATGTGCTATTTTAAAAGATGGAAGTAACTTGAGACACTGGGAAGTCTGTTGGCTGGCCAAACATAGATCCAAGCAGCTATCTTTCTACAAGGAATAAGCCTTCTTCACAGTGGTAGACTGAAGACACTGGAGCAGCCTCTGGAAAAAACGTGTTATTCCTGTGCAAATGTGACTGATTATGTTCCTTTTGGAGGGTTCCTTGATTTAGCAGGGCTTTCTTTCTAACCCCAACCAAATCAAGATTTAGGTAGACTGCAGTAACTGAACTGATTATTTATGAGAGCTTGGGTTTGGATAAAAATTCTCATTTAGCTGATTGGTTAACAGCATTTTTATCTTAAGACCCCTTTCAAAGTAATTTATATCCATGACCTCTTTCTTTTGTTTGAATATTCATCTAAAAAGCTTAAAACTCCAAACATTATCCAAAAGTTCACAAAAAAGAAATATTGGAAAAATAAATAGAACATATAAGCCTAAGAAATTACTTTTTTCGTTTTTTGTCTACTATTTAAAAAAAGGAAAACAGTCTTCTTTTACAAAAATCTTGTAAAAAGACCTTCAGTGTAACATATAATCAGATAGAACTAAGCCACCGTGTCATTTCCAGGCTGCAACTATTTTGGTTGCACATGTCCACAAAAATCTGTCAAGTCCACCTTAATACTTTTTACATTTTGCCATAGTTGGCCATGGGAAGATAGATTAAGGAAATGAGATGGTGCCACACGGTCAACAGAGGCGAGATTTTTTGAGAAAACCTTTTTATATTTTTATTTGATCTACTAATGCAAAACTTAGGTCCAATATTAAATGTTTTAACTAGTAATCATCTCGTAATGAATGTCGCTTCAGTTCTACTTTCTGACCAAGTATCAATGCCACTGCGCTAATGCAGTAAAAGACAAGAACAATGTGTAAGCACTATCAAAGATTTTGCCACAAACTCAACTGACTGGCTTCTCATGAGTCTCTTCACACTTTATAAGTGTGCATGAACCATGTGTGAGCTTCTCCCTTCTAATGCAGCTGTGTGTGACCTTCTAACTGAACTCCTTTTCACAAATCGAAAGTAAAAAACAGTAACAAAGTTACAAAAAGAAATACGGGCCGGGCGCCGCTGTCATGGCAGACAAAAAGGGTCGATCCCTGAATGCGACCTAATAGGTAGGAGGTCCACCATTACTCTCCTACCTGTTAGGTCGCACTCGGGGATTGGCATCTTTTGTCTGCGATGATGGCGGTGCACCGGAGGTGCAGCAGCAACCGTGAGTCGTTCAAAAACCATCATTTTAGTAAACTCTATGACACAAACAATGTTCTCAATGCTCGTGTTCATGTGTAGAGACCCTGGTGATACTACGAGCAAAGTTTCATGTTGTGTCGAGCCTTCTTAGTGCTTTAAAATTAGCTTGCCCGAAAACGAAAGTACGGTTAATCTTAAAAGTGCCTCTTTCGTCGTCATTATGCTTTTACACAAAGGTTTGACTCGTATACATTCACAAATAAAGCCTGGGTTGCTTTTTGGCGAGAGTTTCGCTTTAAATGCAAACCGTATTACTCTCAACACTTCAAGGGCAAACAGAGACTAACCAAATTTCTCTTCAAGCATGATACAGAGCTGAGAGCTGGATACAACTACACTGCTCGCCTAACATATGGTCACGTTCTTTTCAAGAATGTAAGCATCTCAGCTGTAAAGTAACACAGGGCTTAGAAAGTTTGTGTCACATCTTGACTTCTGTCTATACTCAGCACGCTCCTTTTCTGTCATCTAGATGGACATTGCCTCTCTCTCACTCTTGAAAGCACAGTAGCCTCCATTAAAACTGTTGTATTAATACTGCGCCAAATCTATGGCCAGTTCTGTAGTGTGTAGTTTTAACAGAGAGTATAATGCACTACCTAGCCAAAAGAAAAGTTGTCACCTGGATTTAACTAAGCAAGTAGGTAAGACCTAATGCATTATTAAAACCTAGAAGGACAGTGTTGAACCTTCATCTTCCAGGAAGAAATGTGGTCGGAGAAAAATCTTGAGTGAAAAGCAGTCCAATGAAATATTTAGTGAGTGACCTTTTTTTGGCTGGCTAGTGTATAATATCTGAGATTGACTTATTTATTTCGGGTCGTCCTGTTTATAGTCATGTACATAATTTGTTAAGAAATGACGTTAAAATGTATTATGCACCAATTATGTGCTTTGGCACCTAAATTAAAAAGTAAGGCGTACCAGCTCAACCAGGGTAAAAACTTAGTCCGGAGCCCTGCCCCTCAGACATAGCTCCTGACCCAAGTTAAATCACTCATGCCATATCACAATGTTGATAATGATAAAACATGATATATAATGATCTGTTTACCAGCCCTACTAGGAAATTTGGGAAATTTCATTCAATTTCAATGAAAAATACATGAATATATATATATATATATATATATATATATATATATATATATATATATATATATATATATATTCCTATATATATATATATTCATATATTCATATATATATATATATATATATATATATATATATATATATATATATATATATATATATATATATATATATATATGAATATATATATATATAGGAATATATATATATATATATATAGGAATATATATATATATATATACATATATATATATATATATATATATATATATATATATATATATATATATATATACATATATATATACATATATATATATATACACATATACACATATATATATATATATATATATATATATATATATATATATATATATATATATATATATATATATATATATATATATATATATATATATATATATATATATATATGAATATATATATTCAGCAGGTTGCATGTATTTTGCTCTGCTACGGTTTTGCTCTGTGTTCCTTCGTCTGCATTGGCTGAACAGCTGGAGTTGGGAGACCGAGGAGTTCCGGTGATAATTAAAGAATCATGGGCGGCTGCAGTTATACGTATCCTTAATAAACGACAGCCAACAGACGAAAGGTTAGTGGTGCCAACTGAAGGATTAGAAGAAGTGCTTGGATTTGTCTCTTTTTGCGATTTTTGTGTCAGTGTCAACAGGGAATGTTTTAATTAAATTAACTGGACGTTATGATGTTGTTTCGGTGTCTGACTTCCTGTCTGCTCTGTGCTGAATTTGGCTGAGGTGATGTGCCGTACTCCGGCACTTGGCAGAAATGGAAGCTCTGTCCATCTGCTGCGGAAGGGTCCAGACTGCTGGAGCTGCAATGGAGTACTGCGAAGCCAGTGGAAGTACAAACATAGACTAGAGCTGCTGTGGCAGAGTGGAGATGGGCCAAACAAGGAATTGATGGAATTTAGGGGTTACATAGACATATCAGTTGGGATCTGGGAGGGGAAAAAACTTTGACAGGCCTCACTATGTTAAGTTATGTAAAAGCATTTATTTTAAAAGAGCAAAATGCTCTATGAAAGCCAAAGTATATTTGCTGTTTTTCATGAAAGAAAAAAAATACCATTTGAGGGGTCAGAACGGTTCTTTGTTTCGAGGGTGAAAGTCATGACAGTTAGATGGTTAGAGCTTTGGAATATGAAATCATTGATTTTTTGTTGCAAGAGGCAGAAATTATCAATTGAACACAGTCCATACCGTGCATCCCTAGTATAAACACACAGCATGAAAAAACACATCAAACCTACTACTCTTTTTATGTAATTGGCATCAAATAAGGCTCAACATTTAGTTAAGAGACCTGGTTACATCCCCAAATTGACCTTTATACATCTCATTACTTCCTACCTGATTGCTAACCTTGACTGTATTGCTATTAAAATCTTGTCTTTTATTTATATTTCTACAGAGGAAAGAATTTCACACAAGCGTACTTATACAACTACACTGATGATAACAATCTTGAAGCTTAAGTCTAGACAGGAAGGCTTTAGAGCGGGTGATTAAAACCACCAGAGCACCACTGGTACCATCTCTGTGCAGAGAAGAATACACTTACCTAAGTTACAGTCCGTTCATTCCTGTTCTTGACTGTGCCTTGTTACGGCATTGGTCTGACACTGCCCAACAGGGGCCACATTAGCAGAGCAACATACTTTAGTCTAACTAAACAGGCTACGAAATAAACAGTTAAACACATAACATATGGCAAAACTGACTTTCTGCGCAACTTTTTTTTTTCACGACTATTTAAGTAACATTAAAGTTATACCATATACGATGACTCAATATGTATCTAGATATATGGGCTACAATCAGTTGAAAGACAACACTTTTTTAAATTACATAAGGATGCGATTCGAAAATATTCTGTATGATTCAATTCTATCCAGTTTGGATATGATACAGTACAATCTGATAGAATTCTTTATTTCATGTGGACATTCTGTTTTCTATTCTAAATAAGAGTGAGGCATTGCTTACCTTCAAATCGATATTACATAAGACCAGGGAACATGTACTTTTCTTACTATTGTGTATATCTTTATCTTCAGCCGCTTGTACCTCAGTGTGTAAAAACACACCTGTTGTCTCATCCTGGATCTGATGAACAACTGTGTTGTTGTCTGGATCTCCATGAGCTGGATCTGTCTGCACTGGATGTAACTGACTGTCTGTATCCTCTGCTTCCTCGTAATAATCAGTGTATAAAATCAGTTATGATTATCAACAGCATGGCCGCAGGAAGTGGAGGTGCTGCAGCACCCCCTAGTGGCAAGAGGGAGATTTTTAAAAAATGTATTATAAATATTTTGCACAATTTATAAATTCCATATGAATATTTTGGGAAATGATTTTGACACAGGCTATTACGTGTAGTTTGGATTTTAATTTAATTATTTTTAGGCCTAATCAACACAGGTTCACAGAAGTTACGTTGTCAACGTCAGGCAGGCTAGTGGTCGCTGAGTAAAGAGGTTTCCCGCTTGCTCCATGCAGCATACATCCATGGCAGCAGCAGACTAGTACTTTTACATAGTCTAATGACAGAAACGAGGAGGAAACAAGGCACAGAAACGCATTTCGGATTTTTTTTGGAAAACCACCACCAGTGAAGAAGAACACTGTTACTGCAACCACGACAACGGAGAGCAGCTGGAGTGAGGAGACTGTCCGCCCGCCTTTGTCTGCAGTTGCACCGGCAGGCCCAGCCCCAGCACCCGCAACCCAACCTAGCCTGATTGGATTAGCCGAGCCCTTCCAGCCAGCATCCAGTTTCAGATTTCCTGCACGGCGTTGTGGTAATGAAACGTTCTCACGTTCTGTGGCACCGGCTTAGTTTGCTAGATGGCAGTGGCTGCATTATGAGGAAGAGACGGATCATATTTTGTGCTTTGTTTGCCTGAAAGCAGTCGAAAAAAAAGTTATACCTAGAGACATATTTAAGAAAGAATACCCCTTTGTGAATGCCGGCTATTCAAATTGGTGCAAAGCCACTAAAAAAATTAACAATTTAATGACAGATCAGAGTTGCACAGCAAGTCAATACAAAAGTTGACACAGACCGCCTTGAACTCCACCTCAAAATGAGAACTGTTAAATAACGCTTAAATAGTTGGAGATTATTTCCTTGTGGTGTGCATAAAAGGATTTTGGAGCTAATAGAGTCGCGTGTGACATAATCGAGATGGTGCAGTGACTCAGGTTCATGCCAGCTGAACAAATCTATTGCATTGTTATAGCGTTATGTGACGTTTAATTGATAGCGCATATATTCATCTGAGAACTGATGATGTCTGTGTGTTACAGACCCTGGCTGAGTGCACTGAAGTGTATATGACAATAAAGTAGTGAATCTCAATCTATTTATTTATAAATAAAATGTATAAAATATATTTTATATAGGCCTATAGGCTCATAGGTTTTTTGTCCAAAAAAACAAACAACACCCCCTGTTCAAAATTACTTCCAGTGGCCCTGATCAACAGTGTGCACTGTGCAGCAACTGTTAGTAGACAGTAAACAGTGTTCCGTATGGTTCAATTCAGTACATAATGTCAGTAGACAGTGACAGTTAACAGTGTGCAGTACTACCAACAGTCTCAGAATACAGCTAATGATGGCAACATGTTCAAAAGCAGACAGGTTGTAAGTCCTTAGAAATAAAACGTGCTACAGATGCTGTGATAACCTTTGACCTGAGGCGCTGTGGCTGAAAAAAGTGTGTGTCTCCGTGTGTGTTCTTGCTAGTGCTAGCTTTTTTAGCATCCTCGTTGTCTGCACAGGTTTCACCAAGCCGTCTGACCAGGTGAACACTAACATTTGTGGTGCTACCATCCATCCATTCATCCATCCATCTTCTTCCGCGTTACCCGGGGGGCGGGTCGCGGGGGCAGCTGCCGAGCAGGGACACCCAGACTTCCCTCTCCCAGGACACTTCCTCCAGCTCCTACGGGAGGATCCCAAGGCGTTCCCAGGCCAGCCGAGCGACATAGTCACTCCAGCGTGTCCTGGGTCTCCTCCCGGTGGGACATGCCAGGAACACGTCCCGAGGAAGGTGTCCCGGGGGCATCCGATACAGATGCCCGAGCCACCTCAGCTGGCTCCTCTCAATGTGGAGGAGCAGCGGCTCTACTCCGAGCTCCTCCCGGGTGACAGAGCTCCTCAGCCTATCTCTAAGGGAGCGCCCTGCCACCCTGCGGAGGAAACTCATTTCGGCCGCTTGTATCCGGGATCTTATTCTTTCGGTCATGACCCAAAGTTCATGACCATAGGTGAGGGTAGGAAAGTAGATTGACCAGTAAATTGAGAGCTTCGCCTTTTAGCTCAGTTCTCTCTTCACCACGACAGACCGATACAACGACCGCATTACTGCGGCCGCTGCACCGATCCGCCTGTCAATCTCACGCTCCATCCTTCCCTCACTTGTGAACAAGACCCCAAAACACTTAAACTTGAGGCAGGAACTCTCCCCCAACCCGGAGGGAGCAGGCCACCTTTTTCCGGTCGAGAACCATGGCCTCGGACTTGGAGGTGCTGATTCTCATCCCAGCCGCTTCACACTCGGCTGCAAACCGCCCCAGGACATGCTGGAGGTCCTGGCTCGAAGGATCCACAACACAACATCATCTGCGAAAAGCAGAGATGAAATGCAGTGGCTCCCGAACCAGACCCCCTCCGGCCCCAGGCTGCGCCTAGAAATGGCGAAAATGCTCTTACTTTCACTGTTAAGCATAGTCCTGAGTTCTACTGTTGTTTTTTTACCATTTGATTTCACCAAACATTTAAGTGATCTCTCCGATCACGAGCATTCAACATTTTTCTCTGACCACATTTCTTCCTGGAAGATGGAGGTTCAACACTGTCCTTCCAGGTTTTAATAATGTGTTGGACAGTTCTGGTTAATGCAAATTTATTTAAAATAGGAATACAAGTCAATACTTGGAGGTAAAGCAGTTCACATGCCGTTGAGTAGATTATTTTGGTTTACTGACAAACTCTCTGCAGAAAGAACTTAATTTATTGTCATTAGGCTGACATTAGAGAAAAGTGGCAATTTCGCTGTGTAACTGCAAAATAAGAGTTAAAAAAGTATGGTAAATAACTATGGAGCTCTAAATGATTCAATATTAATAAGTTAACCAGTAATTTAGAATTAAATACTCACATGAAAACATTTTGCAAAACACATAAATTAAAAACAATAACCTGTAATGAAAAATTAAGAAAGAGAGAAGAGATTCAACTTTTGCTTACCAGTTTTATAGTTTCTATTTCACAATCTAACTTCTTATACAGTTGCTTTTTATGACAGTTTCCATGACAGTCACATGCTCCTTTCCATTTAAGCTGCGAAGCTCAACTGTCACGAGTTCCTCTCATTCTTAGTGTTACCTGGTTTTGTTACTTGCCTTACTAACGTCTAATCTGAACCTGCCTGCTTGTTTTTTGGACTTTGACCTTTCAGGCTGCCCCTTGTCGGATTTGTTTGCTTGTATTGACTGATCTCCTGGTTTTGACCTTTGCCTGAACGGCTAAGTAAACCCAATTTTCCTTGCAACTTTGATTGTCTCATTGTCGTACTTTTGGGTTCAATTCTGCTAGTCCCAGTGAGCTCAACAGCTGCAACCAGAATCAGATTTAGCACCTGTTAGCTAGAGCAAGTCCAACTCTGATTCCAGAAAAGTGGACAACACTGTAAAACTTTGGTAAAACAGAATGTGAATATTTGTACCTGCTTCAAGATCTGACGACACCCAACTGTACAGGGGACAAAGATAATATATTTTATGTTTGACCTCAACAGCTTCATTAATTTTTGTAAATAAATTCTTATTGTGAGTTTGATGTCAACATCACTTTTCACACAAGCTGTGACAGGAGCAACAAAAGAAGTTGTGGACTGCTCCTAAAACACCTGTTTGAAACACTCCACAGGTGAAAAGGTTGACAGCTGAGAGTATCATGTCAGGTATGACAGGAGCATCCTTGAAACGCTCAGTCCTCAGGAACACCTTGTTAAAGTGTTATTGGTAAAGTGTGTGTGTGTGTGTGTGTGTGTGTGTGTGTGTGTGTGTGTTGTATTGTTTTGTTGCCGGAAGTAACACAGAAATGGTTTTGAATACTACGTTGTAGTTCGGAATCCACTGTCTAGCTGCTGCTGTAAATAAACAGACAACATAGACACAGATAGTAAGGCTCATTCACACTAATATGTTTTAATTTAAAGAACTAGCACTGAAAAAACAGAAAATGTACTAAGATTATCAGCAGAGTGTGAAGAAACAACAGTATTGACATTAGGTCAAATCTGTGTACTGTGTTACAGAGATGTCTATTAAAGATAGTCCAAGCCTGTCCTGTGTGGTAACACCAATTTGTACGTCAAAAGGCAATAGTCTGATAGTATAGTATAAGTACACCTTTTGAATCTTTTTACTGAACTAGGACGAGCTTAATCACTTCATCATTGTACAACACGCTTCATTCACACTTGATGTGGGAAACACTGCTAGTGCACACCTTAATAAGCATATTCCCTCATTTTTTTATTGCTCCTTTCACAAGTGAATGTAGCCTTTTTTCTGGGGTTGATCAGAGCCACTCTGGACAGTTGAAATCTTTCTCACCATTTTCATACAAACCACAACATAAATGGCCTGGGTGATATGGTTAAAAGAGTCTAGCATGATGGTAAAGTTTCATATCCACCAATAACTATAATTGTTGATCATTTTTAATGATGTGTCCCAGTTTTTATTATTCTTAAAGATGAGGTGAAAAGAAGGTCAAATTTAACCACTTTATTTTGAATATAATCAAGTTTTTCTTGTGGTTGGTTTGTAAAACACTTGATTAACTGTTGAAGCTGCAGTATCTCTGAGCTCGTAGGCAGAGCAAACAGGCTGGGCAGATGAAGTGCCAGACCCATCATGCCTAGTACCTATCGTATGCTAGGCATGACTGACCAACTGGTCAGGTCTAGGTTCAGCAATGTTATGTGCCCAACACGAGGTCAGCTGACTACCTGAATCAACTAAATGAGCAGGTCTTTCCATCAATGGATCTTTTCTTCCCTTATGACACGGGCATATTCCAAGATGACATTGCCACGATTCATCATGCTCAAACTGTGAAAGAGTGGTTCAGGGAGCATGAGACATCATTTTCACACATGGATTGGCAGAGACACCACACAGTCAGGACCTGAACCTCACTGAGAATCTTTGCGATGTGCTGGAGAAGTCTTTACACAGCGGCTGGACTCTCCCACCATCAAAACAAGATCTTGGCAGAAATTGATGCAACTCAGGACAGAAATAAATGTTGTGACATTGTATAAGCTTATAAAAACGACGCGACGAATTTGTGCTTGTCAAACCTAAAGGTGGTCAACTGAAATATTAGATTGTGTGACTTAAACCGATAGAATGTTCACAGATAGACTGCAAAATTGCAACTGAGTTATAGTTATGGGCAGACCCTGTGGTTGCTCAAGCCTAGAGGAACTAGAAAACAATGCTAAGATGAAATATGCCACATTGAAATAAAATTGTTTTCAAACTAAATTAATTTAACATGAAAATGAATGATGAAATACCATTTAATAATAATAAATGTCAAAATACATCAATATATAAATAAATAAACTATAATAATTTCTTCAATTATTTTACAAAGTGTTGGTTCACTTGTATATTTGACACATTTTATCTCTTTTCGTCAGTTCTGTCATTTAATTCTTATACTGTACAATTTGAGGTTCTGTCTGTAACCATACATGCATAGCAATGTTTCCACTACAGTCATTCAAAGAAAATCAGGCTAAGTCTTCTCATTGGCAGTCAACACAGACATTAGATCCAGTGAAAACTATAGTCTCATTAGCATACATGGATCGATCTAGTTGCAGTTAATTGTCCAAATTAATGCTGGGTCCATAATCTACCACATTTTGTTCTTGCCATTTGATAGTGTTGTCTGAATGTCTATTGAGAATTACTGCATAACCGATGCACTCATAATGCATTGTTCACACCAATTCAGCAGCTTTTTTAAAAGTGCCAGATTTGAAAAAAAGTGAAGTGCCAGGGGCTGAACATTTAGTACTCTGCACAACTGGAAAAAACAAAAAACAAAACATTTTTACATAAGTTTGCAAAAAAAATAGTAAGGAAGTAGGATGTCAGTTTGATTCTCCTGAATTCCCTCTGCAAAAGACCAGCCTGGGTTAAAACTTATTTGTGAAATTAAGAAGTATGAATGTAATGTGCCTTGTTAAGGCGCTGGCCCACCATAACCAGTAGAACAGGTCTGCTCTACACTTTGGATGCCAGATGTAAGAAATGACCAAAGCAGTGTTTCACAGGGGCTCTGGCTCCTGTCAGCTAATACAAAAAAAGAGTACATTTTGTGAATAGAGACAGAGCGAACGACTTTAGATACAGCCTTACACTATTTAAAGAACTGTGTGTGTCATGTTGGAGGGGGCGTAAACCTTAGTACACAATCTGACACCATGGACCGTTTTGGAACAAATCTGACCAACAAGTAGTCTCTCATTCTTTAGTGTTCATTGAGACACCAAAACTGTGGACCCCTATTCATGGCACCAACCTACCGAACAATCTAAACATTATTTGATTACAAGCCTGGTACAATGTAGACTCGTATTAATCATGAATGAACTGGCTCAAAGGTAGCCTACAGCCACAGTAAACTGCATGACAGTGGGCAGTGTTTCTAAAGATAGATGTTCTACCAGTGATCAATCTGTACTCTGTGTCCCTCTCACCTCCATCACCGTACGTCTCCACGCCATACCCGTCCTGCAGTCCGTTACTCCAGGTGCCCTCGTACCTGGCCGGTGTGTTCAGGCTCTGCCGGACTCCGTAACGGCCCTTGAACCCGTGAGCCCACTCTCCCCGGTAAATCCACCTCCCCTTCGTTTCTACGCCGAGTCCGTGGCGTTTCCCTTGTGCCCAGTAGCCCTGGTACACGTTTCCGCTGGGCCAGGTGTAGACACCGACCACTTCAAAGCCGTTGGACCAAGAGCCCGAGTACTCGCCCTGGCCCTTGGGTCCGGTACACACCCCATGGCCGTGGGCTTTGCCGTCCTCCCAGCCTCCGCAGTACGTGCCACCATCGTCAAAGTCGAACCGACCGCCCGTCATTCAGAAACGGGGGGTTTCTGTACCGCTCGGCGGCTTATGAAGAAGTCCAGAGTGTGCGATGTGTTCTTAGATGCGAGGAAATGTTGACAGGGAAGCCCCGGCGACACTTGGAGCACTCTGCGGGGGTCTGAGGCAGCGGGGACGGGTGGCGGCAGGGTGCATCAGCACTGCTCAGTCGGTTATTGAGACCGGGTCGTGGGAGGGTGAGAGGCGGCCGCCACGGCTGCTACAGTCGCTCCACTGCTGACTGCTGGGATACTCTCCCACTCCTCTCTGAAGAAGACAGCTGAGGTGTCGGTGATGAAACAACACGATGCTTCCTGTTTGACTTTTCAAAACAAAAGTCGTCAGACAATATTTGGGAGTATTGCAGCAGGTTAGGTTAGGTGTGACTGCAGGAGGGACACAGCAACAGGTGGTGTCAGCGAAATGGATGACGTTTATCGTATGTCACCACAATAGTGACATTTTGATATAAATTAGTGCCCAGGAACGTGCATGTGCAGGAGTGGGATCAGCTCACCCAGCTGCGCCCTGTATGGTTTCTGACTTGTGATTGGGTGCGCCCCTCTTCTCCTGTCCAGGCACAAACGCACAGCTCTGACGCAGACCCGTGTGTCAGGGCGTGTTGACGAGATACCACACTCTGTGGAGAACTGAACCTGCCAACATCAGAAATGAATTCAAACGCAAACATTTTAAATGGCTCAATAAATAATTTTCCATTAAATACACAACACATAGAATTTAAATTAGACATTTATCGAATTGATATCTCTGCCCTTTTCCCTCTTTATTTATTTATGTTTTTTCTTAATTCAAATATTTATTTACTTTCCTTATGAACTGTTAACACATTTACTTCTGGATTAGTTTCCATTTGCTTTTCCCCCCTAGGCTATTCATTTTCACACACATCTATTCCTGTCTTTCGTCTTACATTTCTGTATGCATTTCTTCATTGCTTCATTATGAGGGGGCTGTTATTCGAAGCCAATCATAGCACAGCAGGGCTGGAGTTGACAGAGCACTCATGCTGGGAGAAACGAACAGGCTCTCCTCGAGTCCATTACAGTGTCTATGATCAGAAGGGTCTATTTACGAAGAGAGATTAGTGGGTCAGCGAGGTTTATTGAGTCTAAAGCAAGAGTTTTCCAAGTCACGAATGTGGTTCCTAACCTGGCCAGGTGGTAACTTATGCTGCAGATCAAACTTGGTCCGGACCAGGTTGTGTTCAGGGTTTTGGCTTGTACTACAAGTTTTCTGCCACAGGAGCCTCCATCAGAAAATCTGAATTAGAATATTGTTTTGTTTTATTTTGAAGACTGTTCGTGCTCTTACTGAACTGCTGATTACCACTTGCTCTTTATGAGATGACAGTGTCAGACCTCAATGCAACTCTCAAGTATAATCTTTAAATATTCTGCACCAAGTTAGCTGTGTAAGTACTCGAGATGTTGCAGATATCACGTTAGAAATAGATGATGCAGAACTAACTGACTGGTGAAATAGCCTTAACATATTAACTATGAATTCACACAATGATTCATTTTCTGCTAGCATTCCTGCCTTATTTGCAGTAATAGTGCTGTTTTTCACTGCAGTACATTTACTCTCGTTACTGTAATTGAGTAGTTTTTTGTGTACTTGTACTCTTTTGAGTACTTTTTAAAATCAGTAATTTTGCTTTTACTTAAGTAGATATTGTTGGAAGTAATTTACTTCACTACATTTTAAATAGCTTCTGTTACAAAGTAAAAAAAACAAAAAAATAGGTGAACTTGCACTGCGTCTGCGTACCAGTAACTGTCCATCTGATTGGCTCTGGACAACTACAGCGCCAGAAGATCATAAAAGTTGAGACGTTGGTGCCACAGAGGAGCTAGCTAAAAGATGATGGAGACGGATGAAGACAAGTCTGTTGATGGAGAAGGGTCGAATTTGGGACACAGAGACACGCACGGAGAACGTGAGGCCAATCCCTGGCCATACTTAAAGTGAAAGTCTTGCCAAAATGCAACCTTGTCTTTTTTTGTGAATTTATATGAGTCAAACCTTCATGTAACAGCATAATTACGACGAAAGAGGCACTTCTAAGATTTACGGTATTTTTGTTTTCTGCTCAAACTCATTTTCAATGGGAGTGCATGGGGCACTTTTACACTAGCATTAAAATCACTATTTTTAAAACACTAAGAAGGCTCGACACAACATGAAGCTTTGCTCTCCACATACACTCTACCCAGTCGTGTCGATACCAGAGTACGTCTGGGCTGCCATGATGACGGCTAGAGGAAGAGGCTACTGCTAACATGAGCTGTTAAAAAACTCTCTTTTTAGTAAACTCTGTGTACACAAACAATGTTCTCAATACTCGTGTGTAGAGACCCTGGTGATACTACGAGCAAAGTTTCATGTTGTGTCGAGCCTTCTTACGGCCAATACGGTCAATCTTAAAAGTGCCTCTTTCATCGTAATTATGCTTTTACACGAAGGTTTGATTCATATACATTCACAAAAAGAGCTTAGGTTGCATTTTGGCGAGAGTTTCACTTTAAAGGACTTCTTTGAGTTCAAGTCCGCGAATGACAATGTAGTTTCTGGGCTTTCCTCCTCTAAGGTGTCGGCGTGTAGTTCGATGATAAAAGAATTCTGCGGAGGCAAGGCTGTGTGGCTGATAAAGAAATCTTTATTGAAACAGAATCTAGATCCTTGAGTCCGGATCAGAAGCGGCCGCTTTCTGATATTATCAAATCTATGATAAAAGCTATACCAAAATGCTTTGCCCTCTCCTCTATCAAAACTCCTGACAGCCTCTGCTCTCAGGAGCCCTAAAAAAATGCCACCGCAAATGGGACATCCCTCCTATACTTTATTTATCTATTAATATATCTTTCATATATCACGTTATCAATTACAATACTTACGGTTGTATATGATATATTTTAATAATGCACATGTATATAAATTACTTACACTTACTTCTATAGACAAACAATCAGCTTTCACACCAACTGTAAGCTGAATCTCGACTCCCACACACAGCTTTGGAGGACACAATAGGCCTGATCAACACTGAACACTTAGCACAATTGGGCTGGCCGCCCTTTGTTCCTTCTACTCACAGACACAAACACTTATTCAGCTGAATTTCATCAGAGCTTGTACACATGACACCTCCTTCAACTTGGTGTGTTGGACTCAGCGAACGGTAAATCGTCTCTAACAGCCCCCCAAGTGCCGTACCACATTGTTTATTTTAGAGTCCACGAGCGTCCCGTGGACTTGCCGAATTTTCTATTGTCACAACAGCTCGGTTTGACATAACATTTCTCTCTCATTCTAAATTTTTGTGGTCTTCTGCCCTGGCCAGGCTTCCCTACTCTTTTCTACTCTTTTTTGCTCTTTGAGACAACTAAACCATGCCGTTAATGACGCTGATCTCACGCAAGTCTCACGATAGTGTAAGCTTGGTGTCTGCCTGTCACTATTTGCTTCGTATTTCCAATCAGTTCAGTCATTGCGGCCACAGCAGTTTCTCTCTTTCTATTAATTACTGTTCTAATTACCCTTCTAATTACTTTACTATTTACTTTTACTAATTACTCTTTTTCACTTCTCTCTTTCTATTAATTACTCTTCTAATTACTCTTCTCTTTCTCACTTCTGTATTTCTATTTCTTCTCATCTTCTTTATTTTTCTTCACTTGAGACAACATATTGCATAGGAAATGATGATTAATCTCATGCATGTCTTATGAGGATGTAGGCTTGACACCTGCCTGCCACACTCCGCACCGTATTTCCAATTAATTCATAAATCTCTACCGCATAAGTTTCTCCTTTTTCTCTACTTCTCTTAATTTAGAAAATTTAGACAGAACTGTGTCAACAAACTACACACCTCTCGCCCGTTTTCCCCCCAATTTGGTAATTTTCAGCTTGACGGATATTGGAAAACACTCACAGTCCCGTCCAGGGACTGAGTTTGACCCCAAGAGCGAAAAATGCTCACCTTGTTTCCCGGCTGGGGTGAAAGTCAGTCTCTGGGCTCCTGCCGTGCGTCCAAGTCGTCAAAAGCGATCCTGTTCGTGACGCCACCTGTATTTTCTGGGCTTTCCTCCTCTAAGGTGTCGGCGTCAATGTTAATTTTGACAGCAAATTCTGATTTAGTCTTAGTCTTAGTCTTTTGAATAACACACCATTTAGTTTTAGTCATATTTTAGTCATCTGAAATCTTTTAGTCTTAGTCTAGTTTTAGTCGACTAAATATCATAAGATTTTTAGTCTAGTCTTAGTGATTGGTAAATCTCTCTCTCTCAATTCATTTCAATTCAAATGGCTTTATTGGCATGAGGCAACACTGTACATATTGCCAAAGAAAGGGTTTGGAAATAAAAAAATAACAATAAAGGAAAACTATATTTACAACAAATTACTTATAATCTATACTGTTGGTAATACTGTAACTATGACTGACTCAATCATAGTTACAATAAATTAATCTCTGTCAATAAGTAATTAATAACAATGAATCAATCAGTTTATGTCAACTGAAAATGTCATGTCTCTCTCTCTCTCTCTCTGTAAATGTCGCTTCAATTTGGTAGTGTTTTTGCCCCACACGGTTTGCAGACGGTCTGGCTGTCATATGTGAGGTGCGCCCAGATGTCAATTCTTCGTTTTCTAGCTCTGACATTTCTGTTGTTCATGAGGCCTGGCCGCTGCCCTCGGACCGGGTGCAAAAGATTCGCTCTGATTGGATCTCTTCTCCATTCGTCCCACCCTAACAGTTTCGTCTCGTTTTTATTTGTTGACTAAAGTGTCATTATATTTCGTCACAGTCTTCGTCATCATATCTGACTTTTTATTTAGTTTTCATTTAGTTTTCGTCCGTGAAAAAGGTTCGTTGACGAATATTTTTCGTCATAGTCTTCGTCAACGAAATTAACACTGGTCGGCGTGTAGTTCAATTATAAAAGAATTCTGTGGAGGCAAGGCTGTGTGGCTGATAGAGAAATCTTTATTGAAACAGAATCTAGATCCTTGAGTCCGGATCAGAAGCGGCCGCTTTCTAATATTATCAAATCTATGGGAAAAGCTCTTCCAAAATGCTTTGCCCTCTCCTCTATCAAAACTCCTGACAGCCTCTGCTCTCAGGAGCCCTAAAAAAATGCCCCCCCCCCCCCGTTCTTCCTGTGAGGGCCTTTTTTAGAGGCCCTTCTCCAGTACACCCACTTCTTCTGATTGGTCCTTTTGCCAAATTTATCGAATAGACTAAAGGAGGAGTTCGACCTGTGTTAGGCATCTTCCACTATTAGGCATGCAGATCAAACTTAGCTAAGCACTTTACCGTCTGTTAACCTTTGACTCCTTACAGTTGGAAGCTTCCTCCAGGACCTTCGTTCACACAATGAAAATCAGTGAGTCATGACTGAATCTAAGCTAAGTAAATCAGAATGTGTTGTCCTCCAGATACCTCAACAACAATTTCATCATGCAATGTAAACTTTGTATGGCGAAAGAGACGCAGCTATCCACCTACAAAAACTCTGCTTCCTACCTGCGCAAGCATGTACAGGTAAGATAACCTCACGTGAAGCCAAATAACATTACATGCAATTAATCATGGATCCATGCAATTAATAACTTTACTTAATCATGGTATGCTAACATCAGTGTTAGCAGCCAGCTTTATAGTGCTAATTAACGTTAGCTAACTTGGCAGCTTCATTTTAAACAATCAAATTTGACTCATTCCTTAATTTCATACAAAATTATGCTAATATTGCTATGATATGCGTTGAAAATTGCTTATGAGTGTATAAATACATTAAAAATGCACCAAAAAGTTATTATGTTTTGGCTAATAAAAAATCTTCTAGTGTTGTTCTAATATTGGGTCTCTTGAAAATTAAATTAAAGAGTATGGTTTAGACCTGCTCTATGTGTAAAGTGCCTTGAGATGACTGTTGTTGTGATTTGGCGCTATATAAATAAAGATTGATTGATTGATTGATTGATATATTGGTGAATGTTTTTCATTCAGTAATCTTAGGCAGGATAAAACCAAGTGATCTGGGACCACACTTAAAGTCTGCCAGTGACCCATCCATGATATAGTCTACTCTTTCTACATAAAAATTTGAAAAATATGATTTAATCTGTTAATATAAAAATATTTTAACTGTATGTTTAATGAAAACATGGTAGTGATTATTTACATGATGATGTATATTTGTTTTTTGTTCACAGAGGACACATCCATCAAAGATGAAAGTCTACACTGACCTCGTGGCAGCACGGAAATCGGACCCTGGAACCAGAAAAAACCCCAAGCAAGCAAGCAAATATCTGACTTGGTGGCAGTGGGTGGAACCAAACGTGTGCTGCAAGCAAAAGTTGACAAGGTTCTGTTTAACTTCATTTGTGAAGGCCTCTGTTCCTCTGTTCTTATTCAGTGAGATGTGAATGAAAGCTCAAGCTTGAATCAAGTCATTTATTTGTGCAATTTTTCATACATGTGTATCTCTGTACACCTGAATATGCGACAGGTGTGTTGGTGCAACTTGAAAATAAAATTAAAAAGTGAGTTTAAGCTTTGTGTAAGTTTTGGTACTTTTTTATTGCATGGGGAGGGATTGTAGACCCCCCCCAATTAGTAACTAAGTAACTTTTACTCTGAGTACATTTTAAATGAGCTATTTTTTACTTTTACTTGAGTAGATTTTTAAACTAGTACTTTTACTTAAGTAAAATTTCATCAGAGTAACAGTACTTTTACTTGAGTACATTTTTTTCGTACTCTTTCCACCCCTGGTAAGATAGTACAATACAGATATGGAATATATGGGGTCATTTTGAACCATATCGAAGATTATAAAAGCATTCATAAAAATAATAAATGGCAATCGTGTTATTGTTACTGTGAAAATAAGTTCTTAAAATTATATGATGTGACATTATCTTCGATGTGCATGAAATAATAAGGAAGGAATGTTTGAAAAACAAAACATAAAAACACTGATCAAGAGTTAAAGTTAGCATAAAGGTTTTGAGGAACCATGCAAATGTATTTGTTGACAAGAAAAATTCCAGCTGCATAGTGGCCTTTCATGAGTTCCCCCTCAGTTAAACTTTGGTGCTACTGCAGAACTTTCTGAAAAAAATTGAGTTACCTGAAAAAGAGGCAGGTTGAAGAGTTGATAACTGAGCAGGCTGAGCTGTGAAATCTAGATTTTCCAGAAGATGGCAGTGTTTGTCTATGCATTGAGATGGTCGTAATATGAGATATCCTTGTCCACAGATGGGGTGGAATGTTGCATTCTTAATGAGCTGAATCCAAATGTCCACCGTCTGGACTTCAGTTTTACATACAGTGACATGTTTGCTGTCATCATGTGACATCTGTGACGGCGTAAGACTGCACAAAGCTATATAAGGCACTGCTGGACTAGCTGGAGGACCAGAGTGATAAAATGCATTTACTTTAACAGCCTGTACTTCTACATACTGTAACATGTCTGTATCATGATGTAGTTGATTATTATTCTTATTTTAGTTTTTGTTTGTTTGTTTGTTTTACACACTCATGATAAGCCATTTTTTTGTTTTTCAGTCAGAAACTTGAAAAACTATGTCATTGTGGGTTATTAAAATAACTGAAGTTTGCACCTCAATGGGACTCTTATGAAGTTTGAAGCAGAAAATTCGATACTCCCCGTTATGAGAATATTGAGACTATTGTGAATTAATCAAGTTATTTGTTTATGGTTGTCACGTAAGGCTTAAAATGAAGAACTACTGTAATCAAAAGTGTTTTTGTCCTCAAATGAACCATCTTGTACTCTTGTACCCCCATTAAAGGACAAGGGTTTCTGTGTCTTGTAGCAACTTTGATATCATGCATTCTTCTCACTACATGGGATAGGATTTAGAAGTTTTTTGTAGGCATTACAAATACTTTATTGATCCACACACTGCTGACATAGGTGGCTAACTGACATAGGTGGCTAACATTATTATTGTATTTTATCTAAAGTTTAATGTAAATATAATTTTGGATACTTGATAACAATCATGTGGTAAGCATTTCAGCTATTATTTGTGTGCACGTAAAATGTCCACATAATGAAAAAGCCCAAAGTCCACGCCAGAGGGAGTTACTGTCTCCCACCTAAAACACTGCTCCTGCACTGCCAGAAATGCCTGGTTTGGAGTCGAGCCTTTACTTCCATAGCTTATGTGCATCACTATGTAATCGTCATTATATAAATATATATTTATATATGTATTATAAAATAAATACATTTCAGTCAGTCAGCAGACATACAGTTGCTACTGCTGCAGTGGAATTATTTTAGAACACACTCCCTTGCTCGCATGACCGACCCTACTCTGCCTCTGATTGGCTACATCATGCTTGTTAAGTAATGCACATGTGCAAATCTCACCAAAGACTGAACAGAGGCGAGATATCTCACTCTAAAACGGAGCGTTCAAGACACAGTGTGAAAAAACAATGAACCACATAAGATTTTTTTGAAAATTAAAGTATGCAAACCTATTCTAGGACCCCTAAATAAAAATATGAACTTGAAAATTAGCACTATAAGACCTCTTTAACAGCTAAATTAACTCCCATTGGCCTTTTTGAGGAACAAACATCCTGTTCACTGATTGGAGAGTGGATTTATCTTCACTCCTGTTTATCAACCTGACTGCAGCAGCAATCTGTGCAGTTGATTTTCATTGTCAGGTGTTTACTGTTACTAACATTGACTGCTGACCGGAGCAAATGAATTGGAGGGGAAATTAACTTTACTTCATGAAGACATTCTCTGGTGAATGCTAAATTCACTGAGACTTGGATCAGTGCTGGATAAGACATTTTTTTGTGGAGTCTAAATTCTACCAAATACCACTTGCAGTTGTACTTTTGTGTAACATCTGTCTTGGTTCAAAAAAAATAATAACAATCAACAGCAATAAATAACAAATTTTTATTTCAAATTCTTACGTATGTTATTAATTTTGAATTCTCTGTATGAAGAATTGCACAGTAAAACAGATGTATGTATATTGCAGTATGCATGTGAATGTCAATTGTTAACAGTACTGCAGTAACTTTTAAGTGACAAGTTGACAATTTGAAACTTATGAAGGCCCTCCTTTTAAAACAGAGTTAAATAATGGAAAATACATTTTGTAGATAAAAAGAAAATACAGTAAAATGTATGTCCTTAAAGAACCGCTAAACTGATGATGGTCACTTATTTTCAGATGTTGTGTTGTTATCATCAAAAAAGCGAACAAGGACATACATGATTTTGTCCATGTTGTTATTAGTAGCTTCATCAAACTTCACTAAAACTTTGCCATATGTGTTTAAATAGCTGGCATGCTGGTTTGAAACAGTTTTATCTTCAGATAACTTTTTAAATCCAGTGGTTGAACCTTTGTGAATGACAATTCATGTTCGATGTATTTTTTGGTCATAAATATGGTCGGTCATTGAAGGTGCAGCGGCAGCTGAAGCCGTCTTTCCCGGTAACGTACTCATATGAATGCGTGCTTGGGCCGAAGCTTTGAGACTGACACCTAACTCATGATGTGCGAGCACCTTTCTCCCACTGCTACTGTACAGTAGGTTCTTCGAACACATGCTGTAGATCAAGCACCCGCCACCCTCAGTTGGTGGCACAAAGTGCTGAGCGGCTTGCCGTCTCCACCATTTTCTTCTATCCTCGCCCAGCGCCATCTGCTCTTAACTCCCCTCTCAACTAAGGTTGTATCTTCACCAGGTTTCATAACTTTGCTGAGTTGCAATGTTGCAGACCCGCCCTACTCTGCCTCTGATTGGCTATTACTTGCTGGTCGGCCTCATACCATTGGTAGGTGGAATCCCCCACTATCCCTTTGCTGCCCTGAAGATGACTGAACCAAACCAGGTCAAAAACAAATCCAGTTGGACTTTTTTCTTATTCAGAAATATTAATACACTGGAAATTCAGCACCACACTTAAGTACTTTAAGCCCAGGGCAGGCTAGTGGCAGCACAGGTGTATTGCTGCCCTGACAAGTTACTTGTATATCTCAACTGAAATCTCCTGTCCAAATTGCTAACCTGCCACTGTGGCTTGTGGGTTGATCAAATTCACCAGTCAATCAATTCACCACACCAATGCCGCTTCATAAATTTACCCACATTTGGCCAGAGGCCGGTGCTAACTTCACACCCTGGATTTGACCTTGGTTTAAACACACACACACACACACACACACACACACACACACACACACACACACACACACACACACACACTTGAGTGTGCTGTTTCTCACTTACGATAGCTTTTGGCTAGTCCACAGTAAAGTAATCTGGGTATTGGCGGTGGATATACAATGCATTGCAAATAAATGCTGTGGTTAACAATCGCTTTGCTCGTGGTGAACAAACCCTAAGTGACAAAGTGATGAGTTCAAGTTTTATCCATGTTAAGTCTTGTTCACCAACATCCTCATGCTGAAATCAGCAACAGGTGGGATAATGTAATTACACTCCTTAGCAATATCAAAGGTTTAGTCATTTTTAGACATTGCAATGCAGAATTCCCAAATATTATATCGTTAAGGATGAACCACATGGTCCTGAGTTTAATACTGGGCAAACCCTAACCCTTGAAAACTACTTAGCTTAATGAATTTTAGATGATTGACATTAATACACTTTGAAATAGCACCATTGAAAAATACAACTAAATTGTATGCAAGCTAATGCATAGGTTAGGGTTAACCCTAACCTATGCATTAACCCAGAAATTATTGTAAACATTGTGATTTAGTCTGTAGACCTTATGTAGTAGCAAAATGTATAACTTGCATTTAACCAGACATATTGTTGCCTTGCACTGTTTTATTTCACGTATTGACCTATAACCTCATGGTTTATTACACCTTTTCTCATGGTGAATTATGACTTGTGTAGATGTCCACCCATCCATCCATTGTCTGTAACCTGCTTTATCCCTTTTATCCCTTTTATGGGTCACAGGTTTTTTTTTTGCTGGAGCCAATCCCAGCTGTCTCTGGGCGAGGGCAGGCTACTATCTGGACAAGTTGCCAGCTCATCGCAGGGCCCTCACAGATGGCAGAGGCCACCATGCAAGGTGCCAACCGCACATCAGGAGCAATTTGGAGTTCAGTATCTTGCTCAAGGACACTTCAACATGCAGCTCAGCCCAGCCCGGAGCTGGGATTTGAACCAGCGACCTTCCGATCACTAGCCGTCCTGCTCTACCCGCTACAGCTGCCCCCTGTGTAGATGTATTATTTAAAAAAAATAAATGGTTTGTCTACATAAAAATGTTAAATGACCTTTAGGGGGAATCATTTACATTTAGCAGATGCTTTTGTCTAAAGCAACTTCATACACTGATGGCGGTGGCTGCCACGCAAAGTGCTGACCAGCACATCAGGAGCCGTTTGGGGATCAATATCTTGCCCAAGGACACTTCAACATGCAGACCAAGGGAATCGAACCAGAAACCCTAACCCACCAAGGAGGTAATTTTATTGTCTGTTTGTTGTTTGATGGTTGGTTGGTTTGCTGGTTTTTCAGAAGGATGACACAAAAACTGCAGAACACATTTCCACCAAACTTGGATGGAGGATGAGTCTCTGCCCAGAATTGCCCCATTAACTCTTGGTGAGGATCCTGATAAAGGGACAGATCCAGGATTATCACATGGATCTTGATGAAAGATTACATGAAAAACAGGTGTATTTAGGTGGCTGGTGTCTATGAATGAGTTTAATTTGATCCTAATAAAAATCCGGATCTCGCGGATTTGTTTGATTTGATATTGGATTAGACATGATTGAAATAAAGGCGACTGTTGGGCCTTGGCAGAGGTATGCGCTATACTGCGTTCCATTGTAGTTTTGTTTTATGAAAAAACAGAAAAACTTATCCTATCCATGATGCCTTGGCACAGGTCATTAGCTTGGCCACTACTAACCCTCACTTCAAGGATCAAAAATGCTTCCTGGTTGCTGTTGGTTCTACTGTACTGGCTATGCCACATACATAGAGTGTACACTAGCACATAGAATACCTCTATGCTGTTATGAATATCTGCAACAGCCATTTTTTTTCAACCAGGAGTTTTTTTTGATGTTCGAAGAGAAGAGGCAGATACAGTACGTGGCATGTACATCCTGATGTCAGTCTGTCGGTCAGCTGGACAACGCTGATGCTCTGTTAAGTGTTTATCTTCAGTAAGGGTCACATAGAGTTCAGGGAAAGAACAAGAAAGAAGAAAGGCATCTCTGATTTGTCTTGATGCTTTAAGCCTTTCACATATTGAAGAGAAAGCTTTCTGTGGGGAGGTTTACTGCTCTACTAGCATTCTGAAAATGAATGTGTCCATTACTACTGATTTAATGCATCCATTATGGCTGCATTGTGGTTACAATGCCACAAGAGAGGACTAGAACTACAACCACTCGTTATTGTTAAGGGAAGGCCTTCAACCAGTTAACTAGCCACATCCATTCAGCTAAATGTACCCTGAATCCTGAAAAAATTTGCTGATATTTTAATTAACTTAAATAAATCTTTACTTTGATTTACAGATAGCACGTAGTTGTGATGCGTTCAGGGTTAGCGTCAGCTCACAGCAGCATCCATGACATCTGACTCTAGGTTACATTGTATGTAATTCAAAAAGCATTAAAGGAACCCAGAACTATGGCATAGATGGGACAAGGCAAGTCAAGTTTAATCATACATTTTATATGACAGGTGTGCACTCAATATTCTTAAAAAGATAAAAATACAAGGTAGGCTTCATATAACACATATACACTAAAAGATAGATATTGAAGGTTTTACATATGTAAAAATATTAAAACACTTATATGGGATGGGAAGATAACACAGTGAAACAGAATCAGATAAAAAGGATACATTTTCATTATTATTTTTTAAAAAGGGAATATTTGTAATAATAATTCTTAAGTACAGTTCTACCTGTTAACCACTCATTTCACTCATATTTTCCTTATATGTCTTCTGTTTTATGGTTGTGCATTCTTTTAACTCCACGTTCATACTGTTCCATAGTCCTACTCCAGCAACGGGAAGACAAAAACTTGTCATTGTGGTACACACCCTTAAAGTTTTGAAATTATATTTTTCTCTTAAATTTTGAGCCCCTTCCCTTTCTGTGAACACTTTTTGAAGTTTTTCCGGTAATAGATGATGTTTTGTCTTGAATATTACTTGTGCTGGGTTGAAATGCCACTTGGTCTATGAATTTTACTAGTTTTGACTGTAGGGATAGTGAGTTAGTGTGATTTATGAATGTATCAGATTGCTCTCTTTTGCAGTATGATCAGTGAGCGTAACCTGCTTTTGTAGGTATTGCCCCAGATTTCAGAACAGTAGGTGAGTTGTGCTTGATGTGGGATTTCCAGTTATTTTTTTCATCTGTTGTCACCCCAAGAAATTTAATTCAATTTACCTTTTCAATCGCAACACCATCCAATAAAACTGGTATCTGTATATTATTCGTCCAGCTACCAAAATGCGTCATTTTTGTTTTGTTCACGTTTAATGATAATTTATTTTCATTGAACCATAATTTGGTTTATCCAATTCTGTGGTGACATTAAGCAACAATTGCTGTTAATCATTATCAGAGCAAAACAAATTAGTATCATCTGCAATTGACCCCTTGGGGACACCACTAATCATTTGCAAGGATCTGGAACAATAACCACCCAGTTTTACAAATTCTTTTCTGTCATCCAAATAGCTTTTCATCCATTGTAAACTCAAACCTCTGATTCCATACCATTCTAATTTATTGAATAATTTGTTATTTTTAATTGTATCCAAAACTTTATTTAAATTGACAAATATTCCTAGTACATGCTGTTTTTAATTTAAATTGTGGAAGCAAAGAGACAGGTCTATCATTTGCAAAGTGGTGTTTGTTCCCAGATTTGTATAAGTGCATGACTTTTGCAATTTTTATTTTATTAGGAAATATACTGGTTTTAAATGATAAGTTGCACATTTATGTTAATGGATTTGAAATACCCCTAGTTACACTTTTTACTCATCATCACATATATGCTGATTTTTTGTTTTTACATCCATTGACAGTAACTACTACTTCTTTTTATTTTGCTGTAAGAAACATTGAACTTAGATTCCTATCAATAAAATTGTCCTTCCAACCATTAGGAGTTATTTGGTCAGAAATTTTGTCCGCTAAATCAGGTCCCATATTCACAGAGAATTCATCTATTTTTTTTAAAGCATCAGTCATGTTATAATTTTCTTTGTCATTCACAAAAAAATATTTTGGATGACTGTCCTGTCTTGGTCCCTTCTTTATCATTTTATTTAGTATGCTCCATATTGCCTTAGTGTTGTTTTTGTTATCATTCAGTACTTTACTATAATACTATGATACTATAATAATCTCTTCTGCTAATCCTTATACTATTATTTATCTATTTTCTATATTCTTTATGTTTAATTTCTGCTTCTTTATTTCTCTGTCTTATGAATTCTTTGTAAAGTGTGTGTTTTACATGCATTTTGTGTTCACTTTGTAATCCATGGATGATCACTATACTTTGATTTCTTCTTGAACAGGGCAATTTTTGTCATATACCTCTTCAAACATTTTCAAAAAATGAATCATATGCCCTATTCACATCGCCATCATCATATACAGTATCCCAGTTCTGTGCCAACAAATCCTTCTTAAATGCATTTAGTGATTCTTCTTATTTCACTCCTATGTACACTGTCTTTTCTTTGTCTGACTAAGGAGTTATGTAATTTGTGTCATACATTATAGACACAGGAAGATGATCACTGATGTCACTAAGTAACATTCCACTAATTGTTTTATTCTAAATATTGTTTATAAAAATATTATAAATAACAGTGGCACAGTGGGAAGTTACTCTGGTGGGTCTGGTGATTGTTAGATATAAATTCATGCTGTACATTGTGTTTATAAAATTTGCATCCAGCTTGCTTCGTTCCCCTCTGTTGTCCATGGTCACTGCGCTCACATATGACCGGGGTTTCACTTGGAGCCCAACATGACAACATCGTTCATCCTGGTGTATTACTCCAGGTCAGCAACGTGATTCTCCAGATGAGCCGCTTATCCTTTTCCGTATTTTGGATATGCAGAGCTTTTACCTCCTCAACCAACGCAAAGGATGTTTTTCTGCTGTTGGCTCACAACAGAAAGTTCTTCTGTGAGAAAGTCAAGCAATTGTTTTATTTCCTCAACTTCCTCAACTGTTGGTGTTCTTTTTGGAGGCATAATGTCTGTATTAATTCTAGGTATAGTGAGGAGAAGTTCACTTGGTGATGTAAGGGATCTGTCTGGTGTGTCTTCAGTGAGCAAAGTTCTCACAATATAAGTTACTACGTCATAGCGTGAAGGTTTTCATGTTATTACTATAACATTTTCACGTCAAAACATGATAATGTTGTTGTTTTTTCTTTTCCTTGTGTGGCAGCAATACACCTCCGTAATATGCTGTTTCACTAAAAAAGTACCAAGGTAGCGTTATCAAACTCTTCCCTCAGGCTCTATTCTAACCTGGTGACACAAGTGTAGCTAATATGTACTTCCTAAGCACAACACTTGTTGTTGAGTGCGTATAGTTTTGGAGCGAAGAGAAAAGGGTAGGTTAAATTACTAGCAAATGGCTTGGAAATTGCCTTGCCATGACAACCCCTGGTAATGCCTGTGCTTTCGTTTTTCTTGTTCATTTCATTTCAGATCCCTTAGTTTCCCTGTGTGTTTTCCCGCAAACTGTGGCTGTTTGCCCCTCGCTGATGTTTTACACCTGTGTCTCATTATCCCCTCCTCCATTGTGTATATGCTCTGTATGCTCCCTGTCTTCAGTGCTAGTTCGTCTTTGTCTTCTGTAGCAAATTTTCCAGCATTTCTCGTAGTGATAGCCTTCCACATTATTTAATACATTGGTATGTTGCTCTATAAATGACTGCAATGATTCCGATCTGTTCCTTATTGCAGCATTTCACCTCTGGGACCCTATCATTTTTATTGACAATACCTTGAAAAATGTGCTGAGCTGACCTTTTGATTTGTTTTATCCTTGGACTGAACTGGTGGATTAGAGTGTCGACAGACAGTCAAGTCATCAATGACATAACACATGAAGGCCTCTAGGGAAAATTGGATTAGATATTGGGTTATGATTCCATGAGGATGATGTATTAGATTTTTTTTTTTGGAATGGTATTTTTTTACCAGTAGAATAAATTCTGAACTGCCTACAGAAACAGAGGAACAGGCTAGATTAGATGAAACCATAGTATGCCTTCCAGGCAATATGCCTGCTATCACAATTTAATGAGATAATTACCTATCCTAATCAGGCACTCATTCCCCACTGGCAAAATTAATTGGATAGGCATTTAGTTCTTCAGGGGTCCATTGTAATAGATTTAAATGGTTCACTTTTAAAAGCAATGTTTCCAAGTTCTTTTAAAGTTTGTAAGGGGCTACTGCACCTGCTGCTGCTGATCAGGTTAAGATTTGGATTTGAACATTTTTGACAACTCCCCCCATCAGGCACCAACAGCGAAGTATAGGTCCCCAGATATGGCTGTGTTTGTGTGGATCAAAGAGAAGATGAACCCTAACCCTAACCCAAGAAGAAGAAAGAAGGCAGAAGAAATATTGGGATGTAAAGGAAGAAGGCAAAACATACTAAAACATACCAAACCCACATCATGAAGAACAGGAAGGAAAACAGAGCCAAGACTTCTGTGTCTTTCACTCATTTACACGATTTCCAGATGAAGTTCATTCAGTGTAATGCTGTACCATGCTTTGGAACATTTTGTATCAAAACACTCAGAGAGACAAGACACACAGACAGTGTCATCCGGCATAACAAGAAATGTGAAGCAATTTTATGAGGCATGTTATTTCATTGAATAACGATGATGGAAGGTTAGTAAGTCTCTATTAAAATGTTTTTAATCTGCCCTGACCATAAATTCCAGTTCGACTGGGACTGTCGTGGTTTCAAGCTCTGTGTCCTAAATCCAAAAATCTACAAAACACTAATATGTAAATTATATTGTATCAGTAATGAAATAGGAGAAATGTTACTTAAAAGGTAAAATTCATTACATTTCTCCTATCTAAATTATTGGATTCTTAGATCATTTAAGCCCACATCCAACAGAAGGTGTCACTGTTCATCCACTCCATTCTGCTTTGTTATGAAATGATGTGTTATATTACATTATATGTGCATTGGAGCTATGTATTTCAAAAACAACAAGGTCATGCAACATAATGATTGTATTCAAGCCAAACAGATCTTTGATAATAAACGTGGATAAATTACAACCCTGTCAAAAAATACAATACTGACCATTTGAAAATAGACACACAGTGGAAAACTTCATATAATTATCACTGTGAGAGTGATCATCAGCTATGGATCAAAATCCATATTCATTCCTATGGAACTGCAGTTTGATTATTCACTTCTAGTATTCAAGTAGCAAGCTTTTCATTCGTGACAACATATGGAATACTACTCTAAAACTACAATAGTTCTGTTTTTTTGCACATGATGTTGCCTTCTCAAACAACGTGAAAGAGTCAGGTAGTGAGCCACGCAATAATGCCTCCTTGAGCAAGTCCTAGATGAGGGGGAAATATTGAAGCTGTCTGTTGAATTACTTCATATTCACGTGATAAATGTACAGATGTCTATTACATGGTAATCTGCATTAAAAATAAAGCTAAACAATTCAGTTATAATAATAGTTATTATTCTTTATGATACGCCTTTCTTGACGGGACCTGCTGCTGTGTAACATAAGGTAGCTGTTATGCCAATAAAAAAGTCAACAAAGAGCTCAAAGAAGCTGACAGCTTCCTTCGAAAATTTCGACTAGCTATAACTAATTGCTAACATTTAGCTGACTACAGCGCCATGCAAAGTCAAGTCGAGTTTATTTGTATCGCCCAAAATAATATTAAATGCCTCAGTGGGCTGAACAAACCCACATTAGGTGTTTGACTTGGGCAAACTAATGCAAAACAATTATCGTGCAAAATATTGAAATTACATTGTAAATCAGTCATAAAAAAGGGCACATTTGCCAATACATCCTACAATATATTATATCTTGACAATATGTGCAATAATATATTGTTGAGACATATATAGTAAAATATATTATATATTGGTGTAATATATTGTAAAATATACAAACTATTGACACTTTCAATATATGGTATAATATATGCCAAATATGCAATTTGCATGTATTAATAGCAACCATACTGTATTGCTATTTATATGGGAAAATGTACTGTTAATATAAATGAAGATGTAGTGTCACATGTATGTTAAATATATGGTAGGATATATTATAAATATATTTAATAATATATTTTAAATATTTAAACTTATGTTGTAAGATACGGTGCGATGATAACTACCTGGATTTAAACGTGACAAAAACCAAGGAGTTAATCATTTACTTTAGGAGGAACCCTCCTGATCCTGCTGCATGCACTATTCATGGAGGAAAGGTAGAAATTGTGGAGACATACACGTATCTGGGCACAATGTTTGACTCCAGACTCAAGTTTGACAAAAACACAGAGTCTATTGTTAAACGGGGCCAACAACCGGTCCGTGTATCATCCGTCCATTCAATTATTCTATTCAATCTGGCAAACGAAAAACAAAAAAAACAGTCAATATTTCGTTTTTCTGTTTTTCTGTTTGACCACAAAATGGAAGATTGGAGTTTGTTTTCCTATGTTGAACTCAAAACAGAGCAAACAATTATTGGGAAAACCAAAACGAAATAATAAATCTCTTTTCGTTTTCGGGCTTATGTTTTCGGGTTATTGATATCCCCATTTCCCACGGTGCCTTGCTCGCGCATGCGCAACAAAGTAGCCAACGACGTGCAACTCCGTGTTAGCCGATGGCTACGAAGGAGATGGACGCATCCTATGTATTATTCAAGGCCGCCAGGAGGGTCACGTTGAGGGAGGAGGACATGACGGTCGATAAAATAGGGAAAATATTTCAGGTATTGTATCATCAGTCCTTGCTTAGCGTTTACAAACAATAATAGCCCATTTGTAAACATTAGCATGTATACTGAATGTGTGACATTGGTTGCAGCAGTTGCCAGGCACATGAAGTTACTGATCTGTTGGAGTTTTGTAAAGTTATGGGAAACCGAGTTTGTTGGGTCCATCAAGATAAAGCCAACCCCGTCTAAAGTCCTGGTATAATTCATAGCTTATTGAAAGTTATTACCATATGATAAGTTTGTGTTGACACTGTTTAAGAGAGGTGAACAGGGAAGAGGCATGGAAGCAAACAGAGTGTTTTAGAGAGGTGTTAAATGTTGATATGAAGAGTTCATTTGCAAAAGCGGATAATATTTGAACAATACTATGTATTACTCTACTAGTGGCCTTACTGTTGTTATACTGCCACCTATCGGTGAAACCTATGTTAGCACTTATCTTTATACTGTATTTCTGTTTTATGTCTTCATCTGTTGTGTCTTGTACCACACCTTCAGACCTGTAATTTTTTTTTTTTTACATTGGCAGGATGCATGGAAGATCCCGTTTTCGACTCGTGCTGTGAAAGCCTGGTTGCGTGCCGATCCTGCACCACCACGTGGCTCCAAAACTCATCACTGTGCTTTAAGTGCCGAGCTGATAATTTTTCAGCCAAAATTCATAAGGTTACTGGTCTTTCTGAGGTTGTCAACGCCATTATGCAACTGGAATTTGGAGAGTAAACGATTTGTTCTTGCCACCAAACACTACTTTTAAAAGTTAATGTGAGTGAGTTGTTACACTTTGGATAATGAGGATTGACATGTTTGTTTTGTCATATTGTTCTCGCCTCACAAGGGTTTTGTAAAAAAAAAAAAAGTAGAAAATGTGGCAAGATATTGTTTTATGATGTTATGTTGTTGTTATTCTCAACTCAGGGCTTTTTTATAAATGTCAGAAAACGTTTCAGCCCCACACTGTGTTGTGTGTGTATATTTGCCATAGATTATTTTTACGTGGAGAATCCCAAAGCTGGACTGTTCCATTGTTCTCTGTATACAAAAAGTCCTTGTTTTCCAGGAAAATACTTAGAACATTTTTGTCTTATTTTGTCTTATTGTTTATTTATTGACGCTTAGCTTAACATTTAATCTACTGTGTGATCATGTGTGTTCCATTGTTCTCTGTATACAAACAGTCCTTGTTTTCCAGGAAAATAAATACTTAGAACATTTTCGTCTTATTTTGTCTTATTGTTTATTTATTGACATTTGGCTTAACATTTGATCTACCCTTCACTTTCATAGTAGTGACTGCATAATGGCCATACTGTAGTTCCAGTAGGTCTACTGAACAAGATCTCCTCTAGACTTGTATTAAGACATATGGACTTAAAGAGCAAACAAACATGAAATTAGCAACATCTCTTTGTTACATCAATGAGGTAGATCAAGGCATCTTTGAATGTAGTGTAGTTGTAATTGACAGCATTATCAAAAACAACTGAAAGGTCCGGGTGATGCTGTGCAAAGAGCTGCTCTGCTCTCACTTTGTCCGCCTCCGACAGAAAGGGGTCACTTCCGAAAGAAGATCTTCTGGTGAGGGAAGATCCCATGTCCCTGTCATACATGTCCGCTGCGACTGTGGCATCTGGCAGAAGATCTGCCGTGATCTTTCTCAGCGTTCCTGTCCCTGCCAGGTGATTTGGTATCCGTTTGCCTTTAAGAACACAAAGACATGTTTGCTGTAATGTTCAAAGCCATTTTAGAACCTGTTACAGTGAATAACTTGTATGGGATATGTAACATACCTGGGATCCTGTGAGAATTCCACGATTGCACAAATCTGTTCATGCCAATCTCGCACACTTGGCAGGTCAGATTGGATGTGCAGAACTTTGTCAGGTTGTCTTCCATGTCTATTGCCTCCTGATCTTGTAGCTGTACCAGGGCCTCCTTTAGTGGGTAATTCACACGATTGTTTATTTCTGGCCACAGTCTTTCCACAGTGTGATTCTATTAAAAAAGAGAAAAAAAAGTCTGTTAACATAGTATTTCTCTATGATGTGTCTGACAGCTACCTCAAACTTCTACTGAAGTGCGATACTTGGCTTCCTCTCCTCCTCCTCTCCTCACATTGGTACTGTAATTATCATTTTCTGTTGCACTTTGTAGTTTGGCCTTGGTGTCTCGCACTCTCTCTGTGTTTCCACAGATCTACCGGAACTCCATCTCTCTACACCCTGAAGTTTCTCCAATTTTTCCCTGTTAAAAGGGTTTTCTATGGAGTTTTTCCTCAGTCGATGTGAGGGTCTAAGGGCAGAGGATGTTGTTATGATGTCATGTAAAGCCCTTGGAGACAAACTGTTGTAAAAACGGGCTATACTTTTACTTTTCATGGTGTAATGTAGGCTGATGACTTGCAGATGGTTAACATTACCCTTGTTGACTGAGTTTGGAGGTATGGCTCTCGTTGCTGGTTATGTCTGTATTCCGACAGCCTTTCTTGCATGTACAGGGAGAGGTAGAACTCTTTCCCATGATCCACTCTTAGTTGATCCCACATTCCAAATTGTGTTACTGCTGGTCTACATAAATAAGTATGAAACACTTAATTATTGGTATTATTTCATTTCATTCATTTTTTTTTTCAAACAGAACATACAGCACTGACCTGTACACTGTGTTGAAGATGGTGAGATTGTTTTTTACAGGCATAATTGCATTTGCAACTATTTTCTTGCTATAGCCGTCTACAGCAATCACATGAGTCACTCCAAACATGACGAGTTTTTCATTTTGATCCATGTGTAATTTGTGTCCCATATATTCCGCATCATATGGGGTTGGGTTAAAGTTATGGGTACCCTATGCAAAAGAGAAAATAATAACTTTAGGCAGTATTAGATTAAATTTAGGTTTTATGTGCATGTCATACACAACCTTAAATCTCATAAAAACATTAAAAAATGTAAGGACTGCTAAATAACAGCCTACTTTTTGCCGTTCTTCGTGATAAGGGGCATGGGCTGCTCTCAGAGCTTTTCCAACTCGGCATTCCCCTGCATGTACCCCAACTGAGGTCTGGGTCAGACGTTTGTCCTTTTCTTCGCATGTTGTTTGCTGCAAGTAGTCTCCGGACATTGGTCTCTGAGGATCCCCGCTGGACGCCCATTTGTCGCAACTTATCTGATATCTGATGATATGTCTCTCTATTCATGAACATATCATTAATAATAGAGATGTATGGATTGAGCGCGGCCATAACGTGCCGTGGCCTCCACTTTGGCGCTCGAACCGGTCTGTTGCATCTGTCACCGTGGTAATTGTTGCAGAGAATCATGGGAGGCTGCCTTCATGCACGCATGCGTAACACAGACCGTGGGAAATGAGGAAAATACATAATCGTAAATTAGATTCATTATTTCGTTTTGGTTTTCCCAATAATTGTTTGCTCTGTTTTGAGTTCAAAATAGAAAAACAAACTCCAATCTTCCATTTTTTGGTCAAACAGAAAAACAGAAAAACGAAATATTGACAGTTTTTTTTTGTTTTTCGTTTGCCAGATTGAATAGAATAATTGAATGGACGGATGACACACGGACCGAGAAGAACTGTCTCAGCAGCATTATCAAAGTATGTTCCAAGATCATTGGAATTCAGCTAACAGACTTAAGCTCCATCTGGAAAAAACGAGTTATCCAGAAAGCCAGTAAGGTCATTAGTCATCCTGACCACATCCTCGGTCAGGAATTCTGTTTGATGCTCTCGGGGCGGCGTTACCTTGCCCCCCCAAGGAAGACAAACAGATTTGCAAATGCATTTATTCCTTCAGCCATTAGGCTTTTAAATGCTGCTGACAGCTGACAGCTAATGAAGACAGGCCAGGCATTGCAAACCTGAGAGCCTTAATGTGTATGTTTATCCATTATTCATTATTTATTTTTCTGTTGTTACTTGCTGCTAGCTCCGGTTGCCTATGCCAACCTGCGGTACTGACAGAGTGGATGCTGTATGTGTCTTTGTTTTTGTTGTTGTTTCTTTGTTTCTATGCGACTGAGGCTGCAAACTGAATTGCCCTGCGGGGATAAATAAAGTTGTTTGAATTGAATTGAATTGAATTGAGATACATGAAATTCTTGTACAGATATATGAACAATATATTAAATAAAATATTTAATACATGGAAAGATATATGGAATCATGCATGAAATATATGTACAGATATATGTGCAATATGTGGAAGAATATATTAAATATATGAAAAACAATATTCAAAAATGAGATATATATACATACATTGTTTGTGCATATGGTGATATATACGTTACATGTAACATCCAAATAAATGCTTGAACTCAACGTAAACCATAAATATACAACCTATAAGCAATAACCTGTTTACACAGACAAATATTTTATCAAAAGCCATTTTTATTTACTAAATGTGACAATAGTACATTTTTTAAGCATTTCTTCAAAACCAATAAATTGGCACTTACAATAAACAATTCCTATTTTTAACACCCAAGACCTTTTGTTTTTTAAATACAAACTAACAAGGACCTTCGGGAACCGCTGGAAGCAAAGAAATAAAGTGCCAAAAGATCAGTCCTTTGTGTGGAATGAGAGAAAAAAAAAAAAGAAAAAAAAACTAACTTCACAAGCTTTTGCGCTTCAGTTGGTGTCTTAGCTCGCAGATTCTACTGTTGATGGATTTTCTGACATCAGCTTCCTTGGCTGCCGGAAACTGGTTTACAACAGCATCTGTGGAACAGAATAATAATGATTACCCCCACACCTTATCGCGCAGTCATGCTCGGATTGATCGGCAACCGATCACAATTTGAAGTTTTCAAAATAGACCAAAGCAGGCAGAGCAGATGACGTTTCAATATAGTGAGTGCACTGACTGCACACACAGCACTTCCTAAATAGACGCGAGCGACATTGACAGCGAACAATGTCAGCGTCAGCAAGATTTGGCGTATCTCCATGGCAACGTCTTGGCTCTTGCTGTGATTTGGCCGTGTGTTTTTCAAGCAACAGGGCGCATTTCGTGCTTCGTGTCTAGTTAGCAAGAGGTGCAAGACGCGACACTAGCGAGCGGGCGATGATCCGACTGGTTCAAAGTTTCGTGACCATCGCCACAATCCTTTTCAATATCCTTATGAAAAGACTGCCATAGCGGCACGCAACTTTATAAAGTACGGGCTCAGACTGTACACAACAGAGATCTGACCAAAGCCGAGCACCGAGTGTCCGTTCATCCACCACAGAAATGCACAAAATAGCCTACGAAAAGTAAGAAAACTATGTAATAAGTAACAAAACGCACCTCTACCCATTGCTTTTTGAAAAACACTCGGCCAAATTGCGAGAAGAGCATTGCCATAGAGATACACACAATCTCGCTCGCGCTATCATATCTCTGTCAATGTGGACACACTGTCGCATACGAACCACTAGAGATCGCTCGCGTCGCGTCTAGTTAGGAAGAGTTGTTACGCAGCTCCCGGGAGGTCTGACCCGCGTGTGCCGGAAGCTTGAAAGATGCCATATTCTGAGCATGGCCGAGTTGCCCATGTGAAAGTGATGTACGAGTGTCTGAAATATTGCACATTGCCTCAGTCTGCAGTAAAGCGGTCAATACATGATACTTTCTCATCTCTTAATTTTTATACTTAATATATTACAATGTCAATGTTGTGTATGAAAAATCATGAATTAAATATAAAAAAGTTACGCAACACAATTGAAGAATTTATGGATATGATGCTGTGATCAGCAGATACTACTTTCGGTGATTGGTGATGGTCCCCAAAAATCCTGATCTACCCTTCTCACTCCTTCTTCCCCTAACTCCATGTGAGCCCCCCCCACCCACGCCAGAGATGCAATTAAATTGGAAAGCACTAGCTCTGAAAAACTATTCACCTTGTAAAGCTTGAAGTTTCTTTGGGTCGAGAGCGCTCAGCAGAGGGATCCAACTTGCTGACCCCTCCTTTCACGATGGACTTGAGAAGGACATCCACACTGAGAAGCCCCAGCAGTAGCACCCGTGCCATCCCATTGGCGGTGGTACAAGCTTTTGCACGCTCCCAGCAATGTGTCGAGGTAGTGACGGTTCCATCATTCCTGATTTTCACCTTGTGTAAACAAAGAAAAACAAATAAGAGTACAAGCAAAGAAAGAAACAAGGAAAATCACCTCAAGCAATAGAATGCAAAGAATGGCAAAAACAAATAAAACTTCCACAAGCAATAGAATGCCAATAATGCAGTTAGGTTTTAATATTTGTTTAAAATTTACCAATTAATGAATACTTACTTGTGAAGGTTTGCAAGGTGTGCACAGTGATGTTTCACATGGGCGGTCACTCTCAGCATCAGGGGTCATCCAGGGCTGTACAGTGCGACATATATGTCGCACGTGCTACATCAAAACATGCCTGTGCTAAGAATTTATCTATCCTGTAGCATGGGTGCTATGAGCAGATTTAGCCACAAAAAAAAAAAATCTTGTTCGGAATCTTGTTTGAAAAAAAATATCCTTCTGCTTAGAACCAAAGTAGAACGATGGTACTACGACTATCCTTCCTGGTAGCTGTAGTCAACTGTGGTCAGTGATTAATGTTATGTCTTGTATATTGAACGCCAATTCCCACAATTAGATATAGATAGATAGATAGATAGATAGATAGAATTACTTTAATGATCCCAGACTGGGAAATTATTTTGTTACAGCAGTAGTGGGTCCACAAATAAAACACTTCGTACATAACATAAATAGAATCCAATATATACATAGTGTATATATACAGTGCACAGTGTGCTATAAACAATAAACAATAATAATATATACAACAAAACAGTAGAGAGACCAGAGTTCTTTGTCAGGCAGAGGTGAGAGAGTTATTATATAAAGTGATGGCTTGTGGCAGGAAAGATTTCCTGTATCTATTGCTACGACAGCGAAGCTGAAGCAGCCTTCCGGAGAAGGTGCTCCGCTGTCTGACCAGTGTGAGTTGGAGAGGGTGGAGAGGATTATCCATGATGGATAACAGTTTTTTCAGTGTCCTCCTCTCCACCACAGCCTCCAGAGTGTCCTGTTTGCAGCCAATCACAGAGCCAGCCCTCCTGATCAGTTTGTTGAGTCTGTTGGTGTCACTGGCTCCGATGCTGCTTCCCCAACAAACCACAGCAAAGAAAAGTACACTGGCCACCACAGACTGATAAAAGATCTCCAACATCTTGCTGCACACGTTGAAGGATCTCAGCTTCCTCAGGAAGTAAAGTCTGCTCATCCCCTTCTTGTAGACAGCTTCAGTGTTAGATCTCCAGTCCAGTCTGTGGTTGATGTTAACACCAAGGTACTTATAATCCTCCACCGCCTCCACATCCCTTCCCAGAATGCACAGAGGTTGGAAAGCCGTCTTCCTCTTCTTCCTGAAATCTATCACCATCTCTCTGGTCTTGCTGATGTTCAGCCGCAGGTGATTCTGTCCAGTCCACTCCACAAAGTTGTCTACCAGTGCCCTGTACTCCTCCTCCTGTCCCTCACTTATACACCCAACAACAGCCGAGTCGTCAGAAAACTTCTGCAGGTGACACGACCCGGTGTTGTACTGAAAGTCAGTGGTGTATAAGGTGAACAGGAAAGGAGACAGTACAGTCCCCTGTGGAGCTCCTGTATCACTGACCACCGCATCAGACAGAACACTGCCCATGCGGACAAACTGTGGCCTGCCTGTCAGGTAGTCAGTAATCCAGGAGATCATCGTGTCGTCTACACCCATCACCCTCAGCTTCTCCCCCAGTAGCAGTGGCTGAATGGTGTTAAAAGCACTAGAGAAATCAAAGAATGTGATTCTCACAGTGCCTCCTCCACCATCCAGGTGCGAATGGGCTCGTTGCAGCAGGTAGATGACAGCGTCATCAACTCCCAAGTGGGGCTGGTAAGCAAATTGCAGAGGGTCTAGCAGGGCTCTCACCTGCGGCCTCAGGTTGGCCAAAACCAGTCTCTCCAGCACCTTCATGACGTAAGATGTGAGGGCCACTGGTCGATAGTCATTGAGGTCTGATGGTGTCGACTTCTTTGGAACAGGAACCAGGCAGGATGTCTTCCAAAGCACCGGTATTCTCTCCTGTCCAAGGCTCAGGTTGTAGAGGTGTTGTAGGACAGGAGACAGCTGGCTCAATTCCTCACGGTCGCAGCTTTTACTCACGCTCTGTCCCATGCGGCTGGGTTGGCACACAGTGGCTAACGCTAACGTTACTCCCACGAGTCAACAACATGGAGAGATTTTTCCAACCTGTCCGCATTGAGAACATGAAACGAACTAAAGAGACCCCAGGCACCCCGGACAACACAGACAATAACGTAAATGAAGTTAACGAGGACTGACCAACACCGACCGAAAACATTTCGAGTTATTATTCTATAATTGTTTTACATTATGTATATATCAGTCCCTCCAGAAAAACGCTATTATGCGATCGCATAATTCAATGCATAATCAGCCAAAGTCCACATATTTATGCGGGGGCTGCATTTTTTCAAATACGCCGCATTTTCGTTGCAAAAAAGTCACATATATCTTGTGAAAGTTGAAAAATGTTGCGTTTACTTCACCCAAGAGCAGCCATTTTCCCCCGTTGCCATGGGAACCTTATGAAGTGACGTATTTACACGACTTGAACATCATCACAAGCTGCAAACCCTGTGATGAAGCCATCACGAAGCCCGCAGTCTCATTTGCCAACAAAAAAATCATACTTGTTTCAAAAACCTTACAGTTGTAAGTATATTAGTAGTATGTAAATTTACCTAACAGCAAGAGTTTGCACTTTGTGCATTGGAAGCACTTATTTTAACAGAAGATGTCTGTTTTGTATAGCTACCTCTGTAAAACAGGAAGCACACATTTTATTTTTTTTATATTTTATTTATTCAATTTTACAGAAGTTGTAGCATATTCCTTTTGTAAAGCTACAGAACTTGTTTGACTCATCAATGTTTTGTAAGTTTGAGCCATGTGTTTATTAAGGTCTGAAATAAAACAAGATGAGAACTTAAATATTCCCAGCACTTTCTGTGATGTAGTATGCTTGCTTATCATAGGAAGTAATAAGAAATTACTCTCTACATTAAGGTAGTAGCCCAGTGAGAACAGGGTGTTGGGAGAATCACTTTTTTTTCTCTTTTTCATCAAACCGCAGTTTTTGCAAGTTCCCGCAATTTTTGCAAGTTCCCGCAATTTCATTGCATAAAAATCCTGCATATTCCATCGCATTTTTTGAAGAAAACGTGCCGCATAATCAAGAATTTTTGCCTGCAACAATCACAAAAAAACTCTGCATTTTTCTGGAAGGACTGATACATGAATTACACTTGATTTTACTGTGTAAGTGATGAGCTGCATTAATTGTCCTCTTCACAAAGCTAGCAACATCAAAACACAAACAAGTCAAACAGGTACCTGGGTGGAGGCGTGTGTGTGTGTGTGTGTGTGTGTGTGTGTGTGTGTGTGTGTGTGTGTGTGAGGGAGAAAGTCCCCAATAAAGACTACAAAGATGGCCGAACGTGGCTTGAGAAGTCACGTTCACCGGACTACAAATCAGTGGGCGTGATTCAGGAAGACTACAGGAAACACCGGACGTGACTTTGTGTCACGCGAGAACGCGAATTCCGAGGGGATGAATTCAGATTCACTGATTCATGTACCTGGAATTCAAAAATGGTGGCAGTGACTGCATCGACTAAAGGTGATCACTACACGTGCGCGCAAGGTTTGGATAAAGGCAGCAGTTGCGCCGTCTTTGCTCTCATGTGCGGTTTGGTCACACGAGGGGTGAATTTACAGCGATGATACCCACAGTTCCAAAATGGTGGAAGTCCGTCTTTACAGTCAATAAAGGGGATATGCTGGACACACGTCTTATGTTACAGCGGGGTTGTTAACTATAAGTTACAACAGGTCGCTCAAAACAGTGCATGTATCTCGGTGTGTGTGTGTGTGTGTGTGTGTGTGTTAGTAAAAGAGGGAAGAAGCTGAGCGGGGCTTAGCAGACAACAAAGAAACAAACAAACGACCATGTGGTGTATGAAGGTAGATTTGTGTCTTTATTATTCAATCAAAAAAAAAGTTGCTTCAATCAAAATATATATTTTCAATTAAAAAAAACCTTCACTTCAATCAAAAAAACCTTTTCAATCAAAGAAAAAAAGTGTTCGAATGCAAAAATATAGTTGAGACTCATTTGAACACTGTTTTTCTTTGATTGAAAATGTTTTCTTTGATAGAAGTGAAGGTTTTTTGTTTGAAGCAACTTTTTTGATTGAAGTAATGTTGTTTTGTGTTTGGGACATATTATGGGTAGGACATTTGTGTCATTATAATTCAATCCAAAAAAAAGTTGCTTCAAACAAAAAAAAATATTTTCAATAAAAAAAATCACTTCAATCAAAAAAAAGACTTTTTCAATCATAGAAAAAACGTTTTTGAATGCAAAAAAATATTTGAGACTCAAAAAATTGCATTTGAACAATTTTTTTTGGATTGAAAATGTTTTCTTTGATTGAAGTAATCTTTTTTGTGTTGGGCCATATTATGGGTGGGACAAATTTTGTCTTAATTATTCAATCCCAAAAAAGTTGTTTCAATCAAAAAAAAATATTTTCAATCCAAGAAAAAACTCAAATGCAAAAATAAAAATCATTTGAAGTGTCGTTGGTTTTTTTGAAAATATTTTTTTCGATTTTAAGTGATTTTTTTTTTTTGAATGAAGTGAAAAAAGTTTTGAAGTCTTTTTTTTTTATTGAATCATTTTGACACAAACATCCCGCAGTGGGCCGGTGCTTCCCCATTGGTCAGACATGTTTGAGTGACAAGTGTCTACACCAACGACGTCTTTCTGACAAGCAAGTCATGGTCGCCAGCAAGCCAGGGAGCAGTGCTGGAGTTGTTAAGGAGATAAAACAGTATTAAAATGATTGGCGTCATGTTATTAACCTACTCTGTTTGATGGGTGCAGGGTGTGCTAACGGCTAGCTGATAACTTTAGCCGATGGCCCTGCACACTGAATGAATTGTTTATTTCACTTAAGCACAGAGGCTAGCTATGTGCTAGTGCTAATGTTATAATAAGTAACGTCATTAGTGGTCAAACAACAGTCCACAGGCCAACTGTTGGCCGCAGCGCCGCCTGTTTAGCAGCAACAGGTCATGCAGAGCCTGAGTCTATCTACTCACACAGCCCACAGGATTACGTTAGACGTAATAGACGCTAGTGTTCCTGTGGGAACACTAGCACATAGCTAGCCTCTGTGCTTAAGTGAAATAAACAATTCATTCAGTGTGCAGGGCCATCGGCTAACGTTATCAGCTAGCCGTTAGCGCATCCTGCACCCATCAAACAGAGTAGGCTAATAACATGACGCTAATCATTTTAATACTGTTTTATCTCCTTAACAACTCCACCACTGCTCCCTGGCTTGCTGGCGACCATGACTTGCTTGTCAGAAAGACGTCGTTGGTGTAGACACTTGTCACTCAAACATGTCTGACCAATGGGGAAGCACCCGCCCACTGCGGGATGTTTGTGTCAAAATGATTCAATAAAAAAAAATAAGACTTCAAAACTTTTTTCACTTCATTCAAAAAAAAAAAAAATCACTTCAAATCGAAAAAAATATTTTCAAAAAACCAACAACACTTCAAATGATTTTTATTTTTGCATTTGAGTTTTTTCTTTGATTGAAAATATTTTTTTTGATTGAAGCAACTTTTTTAGGATTGAATAATTAAGACACAAATGTCCCACCCATAATATGGCCCAAACACAAAAAAGATCACTTTCATTTTCAATAAAAAAAAGGTGTTCAAATGCAATTTTTTGAGTCACAAAAATCATGGTTTTTTCTATGATTGAAAAAGTCTTTTTTTTGATTGAAGTGATTTTTTTTTATTGAAAATATTTTTTTTTGTTTGAAGCAACTTCTTTTTTTGATTGAATTATAATGACACAAATGTCCTACCCATAATATGTCCGAAACACAAAACAACATTACTTCAATCAAAAAAGTTGCTTCAAACAAAAAACCTTCACTTCTATCAAAGAAAACATTTTCAATCAAAGAAAAACAGTGTTCAAATGAGTCTCAACTATATTTTTGCATTCGAACACTTTTTTTCTTTGATTGAAAAGGTTTTTTTTGATTGAAGTGAAGGTTTTTTTAATTGAAAATATATATTTTGATTGAAGCAACTTTTTTTTTGATTGAATAATAAAGACACAAATCTACCTTCATAGTGGTGCACAGCGGTCGTCTCTCCCTCGAACAGTGGCCGGCAAGCGAATCGAAGTTCGTTTGTCGTCCGCTGATCGAGCCGAAATACGACGTATGGTGGTCACACACGGCGGCAAGACTGTACAGGCTGGATTAGCCTGAATGAGCTCCTAGCGAGCTTAGCAAACACAGTTGGCACACAGTACAGGTAACCATAAATCGGACTTGGCAGTCCTTTCACAGCAAAACAAAAGCACAACAAAGAAAAACAACACGCTATATACTATCTGTTTCCAGTGTTGGGTATCGTTACTTTGGAAAGTAGTTAATTAGGTTACAACGTTACCATCAATTAAAAGTAATCAGTTACGTTACAGCGTTACCTATGAATAAAACGCGTTAGAGTACTCATGCGTTACCAAAAATGAAAAGCCGTTTGCAGCGCCTCGCACATGCTGCAACTTAACTGACACACACACAGCCTCCTTTAAATGCACCGAGAAGTCGTGACAATGATGAATAACGTCAGTCATCCAACCAAATTAACTCTGCAGGATAACAGTAACAGGAAAGACAGTCAGAAATATGCCACATAGCGCTTTATTAATTTTTTAATTTTTTTTTTTTGCGGTCGACAGAAGCTTTTCACCAACGCAGAGTGTGCATGTTACCGTTATGTTGTTCTTGTCCTTTTCGCTGGTGATTTGAAAATAATGTGCGTACTTCCACGATGCAAAAGCTGTCCTCTCTGCCAACTTGCCGGGGGTTCGAAAACACTCTCTCTCTCTCTCTCTCACACACACACACACACACACACACACACTCACACACACACACACACACTCACACACACACACACACACACACACACAGGTAACGTAGGTCAGCAGCAGGGCACAGACGCATCACAGCGCTGCGCCTCCGCTGACACATCCGCAGGTGGTGCAGTACTGTCTGACAAATAGCTGCAGTCGGGATTTTCCTTTCCTTATCCGGGGAAATTCTGAAAATAACGGATTACTTTTTGAAAAAAATAACAAAGTTACTGATTCCTTGACGCGCGAAACTAACGCGTTACATTACACGTTACACGAAAAAAGTAATTAGAGTACTCTACCCACAACACTGTCTGTTTCTGCCCAAACAAAAGACCTCTTACTGTAGATGCCGCGTGGGAGCGGTAGCGTGGTTGCCCGGCTAACTCGTTCAGGAGGCGAGCGCGGGATCAGACTGGAGCGTTCTCACAGCTGACGGCAGGCTGTAACACAGCGATCGGTCGACTCAAAGGAAGGGACGGTTTCGTTCCTTCTGAAGATTCTTTTCTTCCTTCTGCAGGTAATGAGGGAACGGCTGGGTTGTGCAGCGTTCCTCTCGGGATCCAAAACAATTCTGACGAACGTCCGAACAAAAATGAAAGTGAAACAAAAACAGTCTCTGTCTCGTCCAGCGAGGAGGGAACTGAAATTAGCTCAAGCAAAGATGAAAAATTGAAAAACGTTTCTCAAAGTTGTACCCTCATGGCAGCAGTTGTGTGAAACTGAGGTCTCACGACAACAGAAGCTCCCAGGAATACAAAGAACAAAATGTGCTGCGTGACCTTTTAACGTGGGTGTGACGTCATTGTGATCCTGGCAGAGCTTCTTGGCTCACAGCCAATAGGGACCGGGTGACGTCTTGGGGGCAGTTCAACGTGGTCACGTTTTTCACACCTGGTCGGCCTTTTTCCTGTTCTTTGTTCTGTAGTCCTCGTGGTTAAGCAACTACTAGATTAGGCTTCTGGTTTCAACTACAGGCCTTCTCTTTGTTTGAGACCTGTATATTGAGGCACGAGGCCCAACACACACATGGCTCACTTGACAGTAATAGTCAGTATTTGATCGACTGACCGATGGTTGTCACTTACACAATCACATAGAACAAATTGCAATCTAATTTTCCTGATTATAACTGTGTGGGTGAGGTGTCAAATATGTTTCTTGATTCTTCAAATATGGTCTGAAGTTGCATGAAACCCATCTATGTGGTGGCGAACACTTTTTAGATTTAGAAAGCCTATTTACAATCACCCTCAGGTCTAAATGGATTAACAACATTTGCGATACAGTAATATTTGATGATATAATATTCAATACTTGCCTTTAACTACCATGTTCCGCAGTTTGGTGTTTTCTTTATGCAAGGCCTTGATTTGGCTCTGCAGGTCTCTGGTAAGGTCTGGGTTTTCCCGGCTTGACGATTCTGCTGGACTGGGGCTCAATGAACTGTACTCTGACAGTAGTTCTTCCTCCGCCTGTCTTTGAGCAGCAACTTTGGCCTTTTTCTGTGGGTCAAAGATGTTCATATTTATTATTTAATCATGGCTAATCTAATATACAAATGAGGCTTATTGAGGTATCAATTTCTGCTGTTTGATTACCAGTGTTGTGGGTAACGCATTACAAAGTAACGCGTTAGAGTACTCTAATTACTTGTAACGTGTAACACAACGCGCTAGTTTCGTGCGTCAAGCAATCAGTAACTCCGTTATTTTAAGAATTTCTCCGGATAAGGAAAGGAAAATCCCGACTGCAGCCTGCTTTTTGTCAGACAGTACTGTGCCACCTGCGGATGTGTCAGCGGAGGCATTCTGGTAGATGCAGTCACATAGTGCTATGTCGTAAGCCGTCTCGTCTGATGAACGAATGAACTTGCCAATGCTTCCATACAAAGCAACTTGCACCGAGAGACGAAGAAAATGGAGAAACTCCGACTGAGAAGGAAATACACTTCCCCGAGTCCGATCAAATGGATATTCCAAGAACAATACATATATATATATATATACACAATAGCCTATATATAGAATTGCTTTTGGAAGGAAGTATGACAGATCACATGGTGCACTGATAAATGTTGAAAATGTAGTTGGTCTAAAAAGGGAATTCAGGGGCAGAAAGCAGATGTTTGATGTGACACTGTTCAAAAGAAAATGGATACTGATTGATCTGCCACAGTATGCAAGTCTATGCATGCATACCTCCAAGATGCAGTGTGGAGGATTGAAAATGAAACTGCAATATGTGCAATGGCAGCCCACCCACTTGTGACACGGCGCTCCTACAGGCTGTTCAGATTCAGCTCCTTTCGTGATGTAACGAAAGGAGTCATTTACATAGGCCGACCTCCTCTGCATGGTGATAGGAGATATCTGAGAGGGGGGCGTTCATCCCCGAGGTAAAGTATGGTGTGTCCAGCGGCAGAGATGGGAACTCGAGTCGCACTTAAGTCGCACACACAGAGACTTCAAGACTAGACTTGGACTCGTGCTCAAAAGACTCCAGACTTGACTCGATTCGTGAACAATCATTAGGTTTTATTTTGAAACGTCTGACGAGCTTAATGTGATTCCCTCCGTTTTTTCATGGTAACCATGGTAACCATATTACACAAAGGGTGCGCGCCTTGCAGCCTCCCGCACTGACGGCTGACGACCACGGCGACCAGGACCGGCGGCACACCTGCAGTTGCGTCTGTACCATTTGTCATCAATTTTGGTTACAAAAACTTCAGACTGGACGGCACTAACAAACGGAGCGCTGACTGCCAAGTCTGCAGTGCACGAATCAAAGACGCTGGATCCACCACATCAAATTTTATTAGGCATCTGAAAACTCACCCGGATAGGTCAGTCACATTAGCTAGCGCATATGGACGGCTAGATCAGCATCAACGTTCACTTAGCCTGCTACTAGCTTTGTAACTGAGTATTTGAATAGATGAGTGAATGTTAGTTAGCTTGTCGCACTTGTTTGCATTGAGTGGCGTTGACAAAATGTTGAAACAAAAAAAAAGGTCCGGTAACGTTAATCGTCTATGTTCCGCTGCCACCATCTACTGGCTGACATTAACCATAGAAAAATACATAGTTATACAGTCGGCTTACAGGCAGGTTACAGGTTAATTGTTGACTTCGTAACGTTAATTTAACCGGTTTACCACGTTACCATTATACTGAGTTTGAGTGAGAGGATAGAGGAATATCTCATTAGAGACCCAAAGTAATTAAACAATATGGTTGCAGAGTGCAAACTTTTAACTTATTTGTCCACTGGCAACATGGCTAGACTAGTGAATGTTGAAAGTTTACCAGCCACTCAATAGATTACCATTGTTATTTTGTCTGGTGAGTGCAGCATACAGTACCAGCCACTTGCATGATTTAGATTAAAAAAGATTAAAAAAATTGGTAAGTGTATAAAATTAGGTCTCAAAATCCTGGAAAAACAAGCACTTCTCTCTGCTGTGAAACGCTGGGGGCGTGTCAGTTATAGGCGCTGGAACCACGCCCATGCGGGGGGGGGGGTGGTGTCATTAACACGTCATCTTAATGACTTGGTGTTTCCCCAGGTGTTCCCCTTGCCTATCTAAACCTGCAGACAGTTAATAATCATATGGATGCTGTTATAATGTGTAGTGATTGAGATCTTGACCCATAATCCCCATCAGTAAACAGGACGCTGTCTGACTCTGTCACTCGCGGGGATGGAGGCTGTTTTCCGGGGGAAAGTTCCCTGAAGTCTCGGTCAGGAGAGCTGATGGTCGCGGTGATTTATTTTCGTCTTTGCCGGTGACAAACATCCTGGATAGTGACGGAGTTAAGTTTTTCGCGCTAAATGACATAATTATACATAATCACCATCAGTAAACAGGACGCTGTCTGACTCCGTCACTCGCGGGGATGGAGGCTGTTTTCTGGGGGAAAGTTCCCTGAAGTCTCGGTCAGGAGAGCTGACGGTCGCGGGTGATTTATTTTCGTCATAAACACTCGGTGAGTTAAAGTCTTTGCCGGTGACAAAAGCTGTTGTCTGAGCAGAAATGTGATGAGGAGTCGGGAGGACAGACGGAGGACGGACAGGAGGACAGACGCTTCTCCACATACAGCTGTGGTATTTGTTTGCCTCATATAAGTTGCTAAAGACAGTTACAGTTACTACGTTACTTTTGTTCAGTCCTGTAACGTTGCTTTGTGGGACATTTCTCTGTATTTAGTTGAGTGAAGGACCTGTGCAGTTATCAGACTGTCAGACCCACATGCCTCGCTCCGCGCCTCCGGATTGTCCGTTCACACTGGGACGGCTCACCAATAATGCGGCCCTGATACTACCGCCACATACCGCCAGTGTGACCCTGCACACTGTGGCATCCAGGAAAGATGCAGAGCGATGTGGAGGGGACATGACGGTTTAGCTGACTGGTTGGCTGGTTAGCTAGCAATGCTATCCAAGACTGGAGAGCGAGTGGGAGAACCTCTGAAGCTGATGCGCTGAACGTATTTATACCACTTCCGCAGCAGGGCGGGGTTTATGCAAATGTAACGCGGCCATGATTTTAGACCCGCCCATTAAATCCTGAACACAGAAATGTTGAAAAACAGTTTGTGAGCCTAGCTCCAAAATTAAATTCTAAATGGTCAAATGGCTTTTACATGTTTTAAGTAAACACATTTATGACCTGTTTAATGTGTTTAGAAGAAAATGGCTGATTTTGCTTTACACGGACTTTAAAGGAAAACATTCATTTAAGCAATATTATATTAATATTGCGATTATACAACTAATACCAACACAAATAAAATGTATAATCAAAGTATATCCATGTTGATTGACATTTTGCTCTCAAATTTTAAAGGTTTTTGCGAGTGTGCGTCGCGTTTCCATGGAAACACATGGGGTCTGACTAATACCTGAAACAAAATCAGTCACGTCAGTAGACTCATATGTGTAATGGAACGTAGTTTACCACTCCAGCAAATAATCCAAACCTTAGTAACGACCTAGCAACAGAAAGGATTTTCTAGTCCCAGATGAGTGAACTCTGAGCTGAAGTGAATGTTTTATCGCGGTCTCGGAATTTCCCGAACACCGTAAAATACTAAATTATAGCTGGGGTGTTTATTTGTTAAGTCACTTAACAGACCAGGCGGCAATTTGTTACAAGCATTTAATTCCTTCCTCTCAAAAATCCGGGATGAAAATGTCACAAACTTTGCCAGCTTCTCGGCGAATTCTCTGGCATCCTTCTGGGCAATAGTTGTCTAAGTGGTTGTTACAGCGGAGGAAACGATTTAGCGACCAGCACTGCTGCAAACTCCTCATCTCTGCTGTCACTCACGGTGGCGGACATTTGTTTGGACATCCAGCTCTGACAGTTACTACGTTGCCATGGAGATGGATAAACACAGACTTGGCGGAGTAATATTTTAAGTAATGAGTCAGGCGTGCTGTCATGCTGATTTGAGCACGGTCAAAATGTCTTGTTGACCAATCAGATTGCGTGGTCGGAACTACTTGTTGTATAATGTGTGTTTTGCATTGCAATAGCCTGTTTAAAGTGATCATGTATGTAAAAAACAACTAATCAGTACTGGTACTGTATGCTAATAGATAAAGGAGTGACAATAATACAGTAAATGCTTTGAATTTCTTAGATATAGTTGTGCAGTATTCTTAGGAGACCGAAGAACAGCATATGAGAGAAGGCTCATTACAACCAGAAGAGACATAAGACTTTTATTTTTTAGAGACTTGAGACTTGACTTGGACTCGTGACCAAAGACTTGAGACTTGACCAAGTCTCACCCCACAAAGACTTGAGACTTGACTTGGACTTGCAAAAAAAGACTTGTGAACATCTCTGTCCAGCGGTAAGTAAGTTGGCAAATTGCTCTGTTGTTGGTTGTAAAAATCAACATAAGTGCCTATATTCTGTCCCAGCTACAGAACAACAGAAGAGACAGTGTTTGTGTTTCATATTTTAATGACAGCGTGGCGGCTGTGGTTCGTGTTAGCTTGTGTGTGTGTGCTAACAACTTCACATCGGACTACTTCAGTAACGAGGGTCAGTGCAAAGCTGGCTTTGCCTCGACACTGACCCTCGTAAAAGGATCAGTCCCACCCATACGGGACCCAGCAGCTGCACCCGAGCCACCGAAAAGTGTCGCCGCGGTTTGATAGTATTTACAGTTGCCTACGAGTACGGTGAAGCCAGCTGGAAATCGGCTAACTAGTTAGCTCTGCTTTGGTCCGCTACGCAATGGCGTTTGAAGCGAGTTTGATGTTAATAATATTACGATGGAGCTTGGTTGTCACAGTAAAAAGAATGGAAACACGTGCAGACTGGAGACAGAGACGATGCGAACAGTGTCCAAGAGTTTGGAGACTGTGTTGGAGACAAACACAGCTTTTGCTAGCTGTTAGCCATTAGCTACATGGCAGTAACTGTAACGACACATAGGAACAAACTAGCATTATTCAGGCACACTAACCATTCTGAAACGTCCTGCTGCAGCCGCAGAGTCTGTATTTCTTCAGGAGAACAAAAAAATCCCTGCAAGCCGTAGTGATACATCCACCGTAAACATTAGAACAATATCACAATATGTGCAAATGAATAAATATGTTCAATATATACACAAAAAGGAAAAAGGAAATCAGGTGGTACATGATATGGCCCTCTCCGAACCAACTCTGTTCTCATTAGGTCTGTTAAATGAAGAGGCCAGTCAGCAGGATCAGCTGAAGGTGAATTGCCAATGTTTGCTGCACCTAGAGGGCACATGAAGCACACTTTCTCACCTTGTATTCCTGATAACTTACCACACACACACACACACACACACACACACGATATAGAATAAATATAATGTCAATGTAATGCTATTGTGTGACTGCAGTATGAAGCAGAACCTGATATTGTTTTAAAGAGAACATCCTTGAGCCAGCTTAGATGAATAAAACAGGACAGTTAAGTTTTTGCTAAAATTCTTTACATTAATCAGGCACACGCCTGTGTGGAATCAAGTGTGGAATCAGTGGTGCAATCAAGATGAGCAGCTTGCACTCACCTGAACATCCAGGCTTTTGTTAGAGGCAGGGTGAGGTTGGCAGGAAGAGCGGCATGCAAATGGCAGTGCAAATACAGTGACTGGATGAGACATGGCACAATATATTGTCATTTTCTCATTTTTCTACAGCTCAACACAGCAAAGACCAAAGAGCTGGTGGTGGATCTGAGGAGAATCAAGACACCTATGACCCCAGTTTCCGTCCTGGGGCATAACGTGGACATTGTTGAACATTACAAATATCTGGGTGTGTACATTGACAATGAACTAGACTGGACGAAGAACACTGAAGTCCTCTACAAGAAGGGACAGAGTCACCTCTATTTTCTGAGGAGGCTCCGCTCCTTTAACATCTGCCGGACAATGCTGAAGATGTTTTATGAGTCTGTGGTGGCCAGTGCTGTTCTGTTTGCTGTGGTGTGCTGGGGCAGCAGACTGAGAGTAGCCGATGCCAACAGACTCAATAAACTGATCAGGAAGGCCAGTGACGTTGTAGGGGTGGAGCTGGACACTTTGTCAGTAGTGTTAGACAGGAGGATGCTGTCGAAGGTGCGGGTGATACTGCAGCATTTCTCTCACCCTCTCCACAACGCTCTGGTCGAACAGAGGAGCACCTTCAGCCAGAGACTGATCGCTCCTAAATGCACCACTGAGCGTCACAGGAAGTCATTCCTGCCTGTGGCCATCAAGTTATACAACTCCTCCCTCTGAGGATCGGACTTTATCGGCTATTTATAAAACAAAACGAACAATATAACTATCCATTCTCATTTAACTTATAACGTTACGTTATAACCATTCCATGTATATTGTACATATTTCAGTTTGTATATTTTATTTTATTATTTTATTTATTATTTATTTGTATTTTATTGCCTACGTTGATATTGTATTTTATTTAATGTCTACTTTAATATTTTACTTTATTTACATCTTCATCTTTATCGCTTGTTTCCATTCATGCTGTATTTCTATTTCTACTTTGCACGGAGCATTGGAACAAAAACAATTTCCCCCCGGGGATTAATAAAGTATTCTGAATCTGAATCTGAATTTTCACGTAAGTCAATACATTTTTATCATCACAAACATTCACTGACTCATTAAACTCACCTGAGGAAACCGCAGCTAAGGTCCATGGCTGTTCCTGGTCTGATGATTCAGCTGCAGGTGGTTCTAAATATTTTAATAGTGAATCTAAAATGATATAACAAATAAGTGTATTATCAACATGGAGTAAATCATTTCCATTTTTCAAATGATATTATTATTAAGGTTCTAAGCATTTTAATTTTGACATTCATTTTATATAAATTTGCTTCGTCCCATATGCTCACAGCTCTGTGTGCATACCTCTCTGTATAAACATAACTCTACCTGTTTTTTTCTTTTATTATTATTATGCTCAACTTTTTTGATACAATATTCCATCAGTATGCAACTTATATTAATCTCTGTTCGTCAATAGCCTGCATAACAAATGCTCATCTTTTGCTCCTCTCTCTATAAGGTCCACATGTTGATATCCTCATCTGCATATAAGGCACTGACTCACTCAGCACTTTACTAGTTTGTACTCATAGTTATATGTTAAACTGTATTTCACCGTACTTGAACTTGACACTAAAGTTAAATAGGGCTGGGTATTGTTAAGAACCTCACAATCTGATTCAATATCGATTCGATTCAATATTGATTTAAATGCTTCGATATCGATTCGATTCGATTCGATATTGATTTAAATGCTTCGATATCGATTCGGTAATAAGTAGTAATAAACAAATAATTCATTAGAGTACCTGTTGATAATTTTTAAATTAAAAAAAGTAATCTTAAATTATAAATCTTTCCTCTAGGAAGTTCTAGTTCGATTTGAAATGTAAAAAAAGGCACACAATGTGTTAAGTTATAAAATAGTGCAACCATAGTTAAGCTGAGAAAGTGTTGTTTCTGGGACTGCATGGTACATTTTTGTCTGACAAAAACATAGACATAACCGCGGTCCTCGGAGTTCACAGTTTCCAAAAGAGCGGTGCGTCAGACATGGGCTACCAGCCTCCGCAGCTCCGACGGTGTTTCCGCGGCGCATCACCCTCCGACCCTCGAGCGAGGTCGCGGGCGAGGCGCTTCCAGCTGCTGGAGGGCGGGACTGAGAGGTCCGGCGAGGGACAGCGGGTGGTCGGGCCGCTGCTTGCCGGAATCGATTCAGAGGATTTTCTGAATCGGTATTGAATTGGGAAAAAATATATTGCAAGGCATTAATAAATCGATGTTTTTACCCACCCCTAAAGTTAAAACTAATCTAAAACTGAATCCAATCTAATTTTGCTATATAGACAGTAATAATAGACTTTTCATGTCCCCTCAATTTTTAATTTCATAGCACACAATGAGATGCAAAGTGTTATATACTGCAGCTAGCGTCAACTTGTGTAGTGTTTTTCTCGAAAAACAGCCAGCCGGTCAAGGCCAACCCAGGCTAGCAGCCTGAACCAGTCTTATGACAGTCTTATTATGACAATTTTGCGGCCGACTGCATGTTAATAACACCAAACCTAGCCGAATGAGGCGACGTCACACACCCTCATTGCTACTTAATGTTAGCTTACTAGTAAGATAACATGATGCTACTGCTAGCTAGCATGATTATATCATGAATGCTCGGTGAAATAAAAAGATATATAATCCAAATGACATACCATTCTCCTTTGCAGCTTTCTCCTGCTCTTCTTCTCTGCTTAGAAAGTGCGCCCCAGATGGCTTTTGCCGTTTCATTTTCCATGGCCTGCAGCTGTAACCCGTCGACACACAGCTGAAGGACCGACTGCGCATCAGTTGGCGCGCTAGCATGTTTTGACCATGATGTGTAACAACTAAAGGGGCTAGGCTATATGTCAGAATCGTCATTTCTTTTACTTAAGTTTAATTTATTTTTCATATCAAAGTATTTTTGTAGACAGAGGGATGGCAAAAACTGTAGAAAAATAAATAGACGTTATAAACTTAATCAAAAATTTTTTCTCGCCGCATATTTGGCACCCTTCACTAGGTGGCGCCCTAGGCAAGTGCCTATGTCACCTGTTGGAAGGACCGCCACTGGTCAAAAACAATTTTTATATCTGCTGCAAAGACTGAACAGAATGGGACTTACTATAGCAGGTAAACTCATACAAGCAAGTGTACTTAAATCTGCAATGCCAATCAGAGTGGAAATGGTTTGGACAGGCTTCCTGAGGCTCAGGAGGACAATGACAAAACTTGCTTTACAGGTGAAAACCATTGGACAGGAACCTGTGGCGATGACTTCTTTGCTTCTTTGTCTTCCTGTCATTCAGGTTAGTCACCCCTACGGCAAAGTGCAGTCAGACACACACACACATATAGCTCAGGTGTGCTCAAGCATGTGTTGCCTTAAATTGGCACACTCAATTGTCTGCCAGACACACATTTATTTACTTTAGCCTGAAGGTGGGTTGTTTGTTTGTTTTCTGACGTTCAGACTAAAAGAAGACTGCCTGCCTCTGTACCATCCCTCCTTACACACCCTTACCAATTCAGCAACCCTAAATACAAAAACAACCTGAGGGTTACACTGCTGTCTCAAATGCTTTGGATTATTTTGTTTGACTCACAGTTATGTTTTTTATAGAAATGTATTCTGGTGGGTAGGTCGAGGATTTGAAAGCAGCATTTAGAACAAAACTTTCTGACTTTAAACCATTTACAGTTCAATGGTTTTTACCACACATGACATTTTGTGTTTTTAATTCAACCTGATGTGGTCTAGTCAGCACTGTCCACCCACATTATGATGAATATGAGGTGGCTTGAATAATTATATATTTGTCAGTTGGGGGATTAAAGCAGGTCAGTTCACTTTGATTTTATTCCACACATACAGGGACGTGCACATGATTATAGAGGGGCAGGGGCTCAAAGTCAGAAAAAGGCAGTACGTGCGCACACAGCGTGCAGCAATTTTTTTTACCGGTAATGTAAAATGAATAAACAAAGTACTTCTGGAAAGCTAACTACTTAGCTGTGTATCCTGTGTAGCTGTGAGTGATATGCAACTGTCATTTCTTTTGTGTCAACAAATTATTGTCAACATGAGTTCATTCACATCATCATACTGAGGTTTGGAAGACATGCAATTCAGCTGCGGTTCTTAAAAAGCAATAAAACACTGGTTTATTACTATTTATTGGAGGGCAAGTGCAAACTAGAAATACTACTACACATCTAACAATGTGACAAAACCACGAAATGACTCCTGTGACTGTTAGTAGGAACAGCAATGTTTTCAACAGCAAAGTCACCAGTGTTGGGTAGTAACGCGTTATTAGTAATGCCGTTACGTAACACCGTTACTTTATTCAGTAACTAATAATGTAACGCGTTGTTTTTTTAAATTCAGTAACTCTGTTACCAAACGCTGCGCTACTCCGTTCCTTTTGGTGAGGTTTTACAACGGCACACAGTTCACATAACATTTTAGCGATCAATAAAGTTTAATTGAATTGAAAAACAAAGCACTTGTCGCCCACTAGCATCCCACACGTAGACTTCATGGCCTGACTGAAATAAAATATTTTGGTGTTTGTGTCGGTGCACAACGGATCATATTACTTGGATGATTAGATTCAGTGATGTGGATGCAAATGAATTGAAACGGTTGTTTTAATCAACAGTTTGTATTATTCAGCATCAGTACAGAACTGAAATGATGGGTAGAGGGGAACTCAATCAATCAACCTTTATTTAATGGGAGCATTGGAAAAACGTTTTACAGTAACTAAAAAGTTACTTTCTCAGTAACGCATTACTTTTTGGTTTAAGTAACTGAGTTACTAACTGAGTTACTTTTTTACAAAGTAACTAGTAACTGTAACTAGTTACTATTTTTCAGTAACTAGCACAACACTGAAAGTCACAGTAAACTCAATATCTGGAAGAAGCTGAAGATTTGTGGCAGATAAACAGCCGACACAGACAGCTGTCAGATTACATTATTCTTAACTCCCATTAACAAGCAGTTATCTTAACAAGGACTGTTACGGCCCTGAATTAAACAGAAACAAAGACTCGAACAAAAAGAGGCCAGTAACATATGAAGGACGCCAACTCAGCACAGTCAAATATAAATGTGTTTATTTAACAAAAGAAAGAGGGCAAGAGTTCCTGGCCAAACTGAAAAGAAAGAGAGAAGAGACCCCAGACCAGCCATGGCTGTCGCATCTGGGGAATCCTCCCGACTAATGCTGCCTAACCAAAAACAACTAACCTATCAAGAGATAAACAAATAGATACGAAAACCGGATGACCAGGAACTCAAACCCTAAATTAAAACAAAGCCCTGGCTCTCTAACAGGTCAGGGAACTGAACCCAAACTCAAATTAACAACAAGGAGAAAACAGCAAAAAGACTGTGAGGCCAGCGCAGCCTCCCTCCTCCTGCGACACACCTGTAGTGAGAGAGAGAGAGAGAGGGAGAGAGCTGCCCTGCTACTGCCTCCTTTTACCTGCTCAGGTGATTGCTCACACCTGAGCTCAGGAAGGCAGAGCAGGGTGGAGTCAGGGGACACACACACCCCTGGCCACACGTAAGAAGGACAAATGGGCACTCTTTGAAATATAACTCATATTTAAGCATGTTGAACAAGTGGAAGGCGACTTGTTAGCCCCCACAAGGAAGTTATGTTAATAGATTTATAACTCACAAAGGTTCAAGTCGCTCCACTGTCACGTCTCATCTACGTGTGTGGTGGAGTTCTGATGAGGCAGCAGCTTCTCTCTGGGTAGCCAGGTCTGCCGGTGTCGGCCCGTCTCTGTGGCCCGGCTGTGGTCACTGAGTCTGTACATCGTTAAAGTCTTTCTCAGTTTCCCATCAGTCACGGTGGTCAGGAACTCTGCCAGCATGTGCTGTCTGTTTAGAGCCAAATAACATTGAAGATTGCTTTGAGTTTTTGTGGTGGATGTCCAGTAGTTAATGTAATTTTCTTTTTCTTTAGCTATAATTTGGTTGGTCCAGATTGTGTGGGGCGGTGTTGTGTTTAAAATAAGCAGTCCTTTAGTTCAGTTTTATGTTTACTTTATTAACACGTTTCTGTTCAGCGGCCATGTTCGTTTTCCTTTCGTTCTTTTTATTCTCGTTCTGGCTGCTCTCGCGATATCTCAGTATTAACTATTCTACATTTTCCTCCCTTGTTTAGAACAAAAGCTGTCTGTTACATAAAAGCTTCCTTCTTAATAAATCTCCAAACAAATTACATTGTTTCAAACTTTCTAAATCAAAAACATTCTTTCCAAATCATTTTTCTTTCAAATGACAGTGCCACAAAACTTGTCAATAAATCTAAACATTATCATTTCCATTTTACATAAACAAACAAAGGAGTCTCTCTTGTTATTATTTTTTTTTTTTCCAAGTCTCTCTGTGTCTGATGGGCTTTCTGATAACACGCCCCTTCCTGGTAGTGATGACCTCAGACACAGGTGAGTCAGGTACAGTTGGGACCTCAACTGCTGGAGCAGTCTCAGCAATCGGCACATCTCCTGTGTCATTGTTGACTTGACCGTTGCAGACTGATGAAGGCTCAGAAACATCAAAGTCCATTACCACAGGTGTGTGGCGAAGATGTTTGACATTCTTGATCACTTTTGATTCATCCTCTATGTTGAGCAGTTCAAAAGAGTTGTCGGCGGTGTTTCTCAGTAGTACATAGCGAGTGTCACTGAATGTTGCGTCAAGCTTTCCATTCTCTATACTGGCAATGTGCTGGTCTGGTCAGCATACTGTTTCATTTTGGCTTTGTATTCCTCTTGATGGTTTCTGACATCTGTTACTTTCTCCTTTTCTTTTGGAGTTCCATCTGCCTTCTCCAAGCTTGGACATTTTGTGCAGATGTCTCTTCCAAACATTAGCCTGGCTGGTGTTTCTCCTGATGCTCTGTGTGGAGTTGAGCGATACGCCATTAATATCTTTGGAAGTTCCTCTTTCCATGTCTTTCCTTCACACTTGGTCGCTCTGAAGGCTTTCTTCAGGCATCTGTGAAACCTCTCGATTTTTCCGTTGCTCTTAGGATAATACGGTGATGCTCTGATGTGCTTAATTCCACATGACTTAAGAAATTACTCAAAAAGTTGTCCCACAAACTGCCTGCCGTTATCAGTAACAGCCTCCATGGGATAGCCAAATCTGGCAAATATCTTAGTCAGTTCTGTAACTACAGTGGCTGAGGAAATATCTGAAATAACTTCAGCCTCTGGAAATGAAGTATAGTAGTCTATCACAGTTAGTATGTACTGGTTTTGGATAGGACCGACCAGATCAATACCTATCTTAGTCCATGGTCTCGTGTTAGTTCTAGTGGTTGAAGGGGTTGATCTTCGTGTAGTGGCTGGTTGAGCACACAGGCGGAGCAGTTTCTGATCAATCTCTCCACATCTAGGTCCATGTTGGGCCAGTAGAGTTTGCTCCTGAGATATTGTTTTGTACGGATCACTCCTTTGTGAGTCTCGTGTCCAATCCTCAGTGCTTGTTTCACCATTGCTTTTGGTAGCACAATCCTGTGTCCTCTCAGCACAAGTCCATCATAGGTGCATAACTCTCCTGCGCATCTGTTATAAGGCTGCAATTCCTCCGGAATCGGATTTGGCCATTTTCCTGTCTCCCTGATTGTCTTTAGTTGCTTCAGTGTGTCATCCTCTGTCATTTTCTGTTTTATGTCCTCAAGGCTCATGGCCTGTACCTCATGCATCGTCACTGACAACACTCTGTTTACATACATTTCCACATACTCGTTATTCTCTGTCTCCGGTAAAGGAAGTCGTGAAAGTGAGTCCGCTACGTTGGACAATGTGTTCTATCTTGTAGTCATATGGTTGCAGTCTCGAGCCAAGTCTCTGTAACCATGGTGGTGACAGTGTTGCTTTCTCTGGGTTGAACATGTAAATGAGGGGTTTGTGATCTGTTTGCAGAGTAAACTTCCCTCCCCACAAGTAGGTTCTAAAATGTTCTACAGCCCATACACATCCTAAAGCCTCACATTCTATCTGAGAATAGCGGCGTTCTGTTGGAGTCAATGAACGGCATGCATAGGCTATTGGCTTGTTCTGTCCATCCGACTGGGTCTGTTGCAAAACTGCACCTAGTCCTACTGGGCTTGCATCACTAATGACTACTGTGGGTGCACCTAGTTTAAAGTAGGCCAGGCATGGCTCACTCACCAGTGCTTCTCTCATTGCTTGGAATGATCTCTCTGTTTCACTTGTCCACTCCCACACTTGTTCTTTTCTAGTCAGCTTCCGTAGTGGTTCTGAAAAGTTTGTGTAGTTTGGTATATATTTCATCAAAAATCCACAGGTGCCCAGGAATGAGCGTAGTAGCTGGACGTTCTCAGGTCTGGGTGCTTTGCAGACGGCCTCGACCTTTCTTGGATCTGGTTTGATTCCTTCAGCAGTGATTAAATGTCCAAGCATCTCGATCTGTTGTAGTCCAAAGATACACTTGTCTCTGTTGAGTGTTAGACCTCTGTCCTTGAATCTCTGGAAAACTTGTCTCAGTCTCTGTTCAAGTTGCTCTTTGTTCTCTCCAAATACCACCACATCATCCATGTAGCAAACAGTACCAGGCATGCCACATAACATAGAGTCCATAGCCTTCTGGTAGGCTTCCGGTGCACTCGATAATCCAAAGGGAAATTTTCTGAAGCGGTAGCAACCTCTGTGTGTGATGAACGTCGCTAGTGGTCTGGATTCTGGGGCTAAGTCACACTGCCAAAACCCTTTTTGTGCATCTAGCTTAGCAAACACTTTTGCTCCCTGCACTGCCTGTAAGATGCTATCTACGGTTGGTACTGGATGTCCTTCACTGATCACTGCTCTGTTGACTTCTCTCAGGTCTACACATAGCCTCACTTCTTTTGTGTCTTTCTTGGGTACAATCAGGATAATAGAAACCCATTCTGATCCTTCATTTACTTCCTCTATTATGCCTTGTTCCAGCATCTTGTCTAGCTCCTGGTTTACAGCTTCTAACATGGGATAAGGGACTCTCCTTAAACCCTGTGCTACAGGCGGGACTTTTTCATCGACTGTTACCTTATGGCTGTAACCTTTAATCTGACTTAGTCCTTTAAAATCTAGTGGGTACTCTTTAACGAGCTCTCTGAATCTCTCTGTCTGCCCTATTTTGTTCACTTTTTCTCCTGTGTTAAGTATTTTTAACTCAAAAGTTTTTTTTTTTGCCTGGCAGTGCTTCCACATGTCCTCCTATCACATATATTTTGTCTGTGACTATGTTGTCTTTCCATCTCATTTCTGCCTCAAAATAACCTACACATTTAAGTGGAGTAGTCTGAGCATATTCATAAAATCTCTTTTTGGTTGATTTCAGTTTTGTTTGATTTGACATTGTTCTCTTATACAGGTCTTCTCCTATGAAGTTTCTGCCACTTCCTACTTCCTGTATCCATGACCATTTTCAGCCATTGTCCATTTATCTTAACTGTCTTGGTACCTTCAGGATCTACAGCATGGATAAACTCATCTGAATCTGAGTCAGAAGCATCCTATACTACTGCTCTCACTGGTTTACCTGGTTTTGTTTTTTCTTTCACTTTATTCCTGTCCTTACTTGTGTCACTGTGCTTTCTTTTTCTTCTTGAAACACATGCGTGCATAATGTCCCGTTTCCTGACAGAAAAGACACGTCGCTGTCTTGGCGCCGCATTCATCTGCTGTGTGAGTGTTCATTCCGCATCTGTAACACTGGTCGCTGCCGGCTTGCTCGTGGCTGCCTTTTCCTCCTCGCGCCGTCCCGGCTTTCCGTCCGTAATCTGTGCGTGCACTCTTCTTAGTGAAATGAACGTGGTTATCCCTCGCTCTGTGACCAGCACTCTTCGTGAAAAGTTTAGATTCTGCCTGTGCTGCTTCATAAGCTCTCGCAGTTGACAGTGCTTTGTCTAAACTCAGTCCATCTTCCTGCAACAACTCGTCGCGCAGCTTTTTCATGGCACATTTTTCTACTATCTGATCTCGTATCATGTAGTTCTCCAATGCGCCAAAATCACATGATTTTGCCAGTTCTCTCAAAGCATTCACAAAAGCGTCTACTGTTTAAACATTTCTCCGTGGAGTGAAATATGCATCCAGAGCAGCAAAAGTTAGTGCATATGTACCTTTATTTCCTGGTAGATTTGTGAAAATCCTCTGTGTAGGCGCTCCTATACAATGCAACAGAGTGGCTCTCCTCACCGAATCTTGTGCATTAATAGTCCCACTGGCAACTTCGAAAAAGCTGCAAAAAAATGCTCCGAGGTTCAGCGGAACCGGTGGGACAAGTTGAGGGTAGCTGGGTCCTGGTTCAGTGGGTCCGGCTCCTTGCTGCTGCCCGTCAGTCGACATAGCTCTGCTGTTTTCGTCTCACTTTTCCGCATAGACGTAAAGTCCGAGTCGTCCTTCTTTGTCTCCGGGTCCTTGATAAAACGGTCTCCTCGTCGCCAAATGTTGTGTTGTTTAAAATAAGTAGTCCTTTAGTTCAGTTTTATGTTTAATTTATTAACACGTTTCTGTTCAGCGGCCATGTTTGTTTTCCTTCCGTTCTTTTTATTGTCGTTCTGGCTGCTCTCGCGATATCTCAGTATTAACTATACTACAGGCGGTCCTGAGGCCTGGTGCTGTCAGAGGAGGGTGAGCCTCAGGACCAGCTGGCTGAGGGGACTCCTCTCTATCTTCTCCTCTTGGAGATGGAGAGCTTTGTATTGGTAGGAGTTTGGGTCACTTGCTTTTAGGTGTTTGTAGAATTTGATTGCTCTTTTTTGTATCCTAATTAAAAGGGGAAATTGTCCGAGTTCAGCTCTGCATCCATTGTTGGGAGTGTTCCTGTGGACTCTGAGGATGCTCTTACAGATCTCAGTGTGCAGGGTTTCCATTTGGTGTTAGGTTTGGTTTACAAGAGGACCCCACACTTCACTACCATAAAGTAGGATTGGTTCGATTATAGATTTAAATATTTTCAGCCAGATTCTAACAGGTATATCTATGAAGACTTCTTTATAGTGTAGAAAGCCCTTCTTCCCTTGTCTCTGAGATCATTAACGGACAGATTGAAATTCCCTGTAGAAGTAATTTTTAGTCCCAAGTATGTGTAGCTGTGTCTGTATTCTATGTCAGTGGAGCCCAGTGAGAACCTGTCTGGGTTCCTCTGACACCTGGGTCCTTTTAGAAGACCATAATTCTAGTCTTTTCCAGACTGACTGTCAGGGCCCAAGTCTGACAGAAGGTTTGCAGATGATCCAGTTGTTGTTGTAATGCCTCCTTAGATGGAGTGAGCAGCAGGGTTCGACATAACCCATGGCCCACTGGCCCGGGGCCAGTAAAATTAGGTGCAGGGCATGTCACTGATTACACTGATTACAGTGATTGGCCAGTCACTGCCCATACGACAATCGTGATTCGCTAGAATGCATGCGGGAAATGCTTGGAGTGACGGCGGGAAAGTGATTCAGAAAAATGTAGGCGAAGGAGTGCTACGAGTCTGAGAGGAGGAAAAGGGGATTTCTCCCGAGGTGGAGGGATCAGTATGCCTGGCTGAATCACCGCGATGGCGTAATGTATTGTGAAGTATGTCGGCAGTTTCCGGCAAAGGCTGACCGTGGTCAGGGGCGTCACACCCGTGGGGGAACACTTTTCCCGGTGAGAGGGTTCAACACCCACACTTTTTCTGCCGTTTATCCGCAGTTTTGCACAACCGCCTCACTACAGTCGCTCAGTTTCTCTGGCCTCTCTAGTCTGCGCTCGCTGCGGCTGCCTCCTTTCCCCCTCCCTCTCCTGTGGCTGCTTCAAACATGACACCGGCTTTGGGACTGACCGGCTGATGATTGGCTGTTCTGCCTTAAGTCCCGCCTCTTTTGCTATGTTAGATTTATAGTTCAGCTCGTGCTGATGATGCGGGAACTACCATAAAATACCAAATAATCTGGGATGAAAATGTCACAAACTTCGCCAGCTTCTCTGTAAAACTCTCTGGCATCCTTTTAGGCACAACACATGAAAAAGACGAAGAAGAAAAGCATGCAGTGTCAGTGGTCACGTCTTCTTCCTTGATGTTTTTTCAAAATAAATTAGACTCAGCATTTATTTGGAACCGGCGATTATTTACCAAAATATACACCTGCACCCAATGTTTAAAGGGTACCACATGATGTGTTTCATAATGTTTTTATGTGTTTACAGCTGCTAATGTATGTAACGCTGTAACTGTGATGATACATGACAGTTAAATATTGAATATGTCTATAATAACCACATCCTGACATGTAACTGTGATTTTTGATGGGTACTAATAATAACAATCATGACAAAAAATTAAAAAAGACTGCAGATCACGATAAGAAGCTGCAAATGGCAGCGAGCTGCTTTCTTTTCTGTTAGCAGTGAAATGATGTACTCCATGACAGAACATTACAGAATATGATAATGTATAAAATAACATTTAATGGTAAAGAAAAAGTGCAGTAGTCTTCTATTATAAGCGACTTCTTTCAGTGTCCGGGTGAAGATGTGGACTGTGTTTTTAAACAGGTGGACATGGTCGTAGAGACAGTTGACATCCAGGGTGGGGTGGTGGGCCAGGTGGACGTTAGGCCTTAGGACACAGTCTCTGGACATGCTGCTGTTGATCCTGTGGATGGTGTCAGGGTGGAAGTCTTTCCTTGGTAGCAGGGTTGACATGACCACTCTGCTGTTGGGGAAGGTGGTGGAGGCTTTCTCTATCACTCTTCTGAGTGACTCTGACACTCTCTCCTGCTGGCTCCTCAGGTCGTTGGAGCCAGTGTGAATGATAGAATAGAATAGAATAGAATAGAATAGAATAGATCTTTATTGTCATTGTACAATGAAATTGCAAAGCCAACCCGTTTGTGCAAATTTATAGATAAACATAAAAACATAAGAACATTGGTACCAAGATAAAAATAAATTTAAAAAAAGCATAAATACCAAGCACACAGCTCACAGACACATAGTCATGAGATTATTTCAGTCCTTTTATGCCTTGATTTTGTTCAGCGACACTATTGCCCTCTCTATGGCCTCTCTGATGCCTCTCCTCAGGCTGGCTCTGGCAGCACTGTACTGTGCCCCATCACCACACCTGAAGGCCTTGTTCCTCTCCTTCAGGAGGGTCCTGACCTCTCTAGTCATCCAGGGCTTTTGGTTTGGATAGACCCGGATGCGCTTCTCAGTGGTAACAGTATCCGTGCAGAACTTGATATAGTTCAGTACAGATAAAGTGTAGTCCTCCAGGTTCTGCTGTTCAAAGATGCCCCAGTTTGTTCTCTCAAAGCAATGCTGGAGCTGTTGAGAGGTGCCGTCAGGCCAGATTTCAACAGTCTTAGTTGTGGGGGGAGCACTTTTCCTGAGGGGGTGTATGCTGGGATTAACAGCACGGACAGGTGGTCGGACTGGCCCAGGTGTGGTAGTGGCTTAGCCCCGTAGCTACTCTTGATATTAGAGAATGCCTTGTCCAGAGTGTTTTCTCCCCTAGTTGCACACTTAATGTGCTGGTGGAATTTAAGGAGTACAGTCTTCAGTTCTGCATGGTTAAAGTCCCCAGCAATGATGTGCACCGCCTCAGGATACGCGCTTTGTTGACTGCTAATGGAGTCATGTAACAGTCCAAGGGCCGTACTAGCATTAGCCGCCGGTGGTATGTAAACAGCAGTTAGCATGACAACATTAAACTCCCGTGGAAGGTAGATGGGCCTGCATTTCACGGTAATGTACTCCAGGTCTGAAGAGCAGTGACTGGTAATAGTCTTGGTGTTGGTGCACCAGCTGTTGTTGACATAGATGCACAGCCCCCCTCCTCTGCTCTTACCGGAGTCTTTAGTCCTGTCATGCCGGTGTGCTGTGCGGCCTGCTAGCTCGATAGCCGTGTGAGCGGGTGAAGCCACGTCTCCGTGATGAGCAGAATGCAGCTGTCCCCGATGATCTTATTTGTCGCAATCTGCAGCTTCAACTCGTCCAACTTGTTGGCGAGGGATCTTGTATTAGATAGAAAAATGCTGGGAAGCGATGGTTTGAATGGTAGCTACCGCATCGGCTCTGCAGCCCCGTTTTTGCTTCCTGTCCCAGCGCCGCCTCCGCCTCCTTCCCCTGGGGAATGTAATCCACGGAGAGCCCGGTGTCCTGGCTATGTCTGCCGGTATCTCGTGTGAGCGAAGAAACTCAGCTGTGATGTCTTGCTCACTCCGTAGTCCCAGTTTTAGAAGTTCGGGTCGGCTGTAGATGTTATTCGCCCGGCTTAATGTGAACAAACACTCACACCATACAAGCAAAAGTATCGAAAACTTGCACCAGAAAAGAGAGCTCTGAACCGCTGCGTCTGTGTGTGCCGCCATCTTGCCTCTGATAGCAGATCCATTGCATGTTGGGTGTTTGGACACCAGATTTTAGCCACTGTGTGGGTGGGGTTTCTTTTCATTTATGAATCTGCCATTGGAGTCGATGAGGATGACAATGTCTGGCTTTTCTTTCTGTTGTGCTGGTCTGGAGGGATGAGGGGTGGTGTTGATCTGTGGGCTGGTGGGAGGTCTGGGTGTGGTGTTAAACTGTGAGCTAGAGATGGGGCTGGGGTTAGAGGGAGGGTGTTGAGTTGGTGGGTCCTGGTTTTTCTCAGTGGGGCTCACAGCGTCCTGGTTGTGGTCTGGGTATGAGTCCAGTTGCTCTTTCAGGGCCTGTGTAGCTCTCCCTCTCTCCTGAAGCTCTGTGGCTGCCCATTACAGTACATTAGTGACAGTGAATAACTATTTGTTCCTAGCATTTGTTAAAGATAACTTTCTTTGCCAAATAAATGAAAAGCATGTTGGAACTAGCAATGTCTCCTCTCTTGCAGGGCCAGAATCTATCTACTTTTAACCTAAGACTGTCACAATGATGCATCAAATGTCAGACTGCCTCACTCTTTCAGTTTTAACCTGACTATACAAGACATAATTGATTTTCCTAACGATCAGCGTATACTGAACTGAACCAAAAACCTGGTGCTGCTGCGGCGGCTCCGGGGCGAGATCTACCCGTCGATGTCACCCCTGCCCCGGTTACCGTGTGGGGCACTCCCGTTGTTGCCGCGAGGCCGTTTTTTTTTGCGCCGATGGGGCCGTCCGTCGCGGGGGATCCTCCCGCGGCGCCGGTCCCCAGGGTTGCGGGGGCTCTGATTACTGAAGTGTCTTCTGAGACAAACATTGAAGCCATAACAAGTATGACTGAGCAGAGTGACATGGTTCAACATATGATGGAGGATATGTCAGATGACGATCTCCTCAAAATGTCTCAGAAAAGAAAGAACATTGAATCTGAAAAAATGAACAGTAAAGTAAAGAAAACGAGTTCCCAGATGTCCACTGAGTCAGAGAGAGATTTTCTCCTGACTCAGCTGGACTCTCAGTTTGACTACTCTCCGGAGAAAATCACAGCCTTCCTGGAGCTAAGTAAAGGAGCCAGGCTGCCTAATGTAGGAGAGTTCTTTCCTGACCTACAATTATTTATTAGTTCAGCCAGGCTGCTCACCAGGAAGAGCTATGGGGAGGAAGTTTTAACAGAGCAAGAAATATACTGATTCAAAAAGTTAATACTAAAGGTAAAAACTCAAATCATCAATGATGAAGATGATTGCTAGATGTTTTTACCTTTTACTGACTGCTCTTCTTACTGTTGTTTATTTTTTTTTATCTATGTGTGATTTTAATATCAGCACCTTAAACCTGAACGGGGCCAGGTCTGATTTTAAACGAGCCGCTCTTTTTAAACTGATGGAGACTAAAAGAATTGATATCATGTTTGTTCAAGAAACTCACAGCACCACAGACAATGAAAGTGACTGGAAAAGGGCTTTTGAAGGGGAGGTGGTTTTAAGCCGCAGGTCCAGTCTGAGTGGAGGAGTGGGGATTTTATTTGCTCAGAGCTTTTTACCTTTTTCTTTTACTGTTGATGAAGTCGTTCCAGGTGTTTTATTGAAAGTTAAAGGTGTCTTTGAAAATGTGAAACTTGTGTTTTTAAATGTCTACACTCCCACACGGTGGACAGGGTAGCTTTTTTAAACATTTTAAGTGACTGTGTTAAGAACTGTGAGGATGATGGTTTTATGTTTTTAGGGGGGATTTTAACTGCACAGAAAATCCAACCCTAGACAGGAACCATCCTGAACCACACCCTCCTTCATCTCACACACTCAGACAGCTGATGGAGAACCAGGAGCTGAGCGATGTGTGGAGGGTTTTTTTTTTTTTTAAATATATTTTTATTATAATTTTGTATAAGACAAGTTACAAAAAACAGACAAAAAAAATGGAGTGGAAACCGTAAGTAAAATAAAACACAAAAACAAAACAGGGCATATTTAAAAATGATAATGAAGTACACTGCTGCATCACTGACACTAGAATCTTAGTACAAGTACTAAACAGAGATGGTAAAGGTGGATGGCACTCTGTGAACTCTCTTGCTGGTCAAGATCAATGTTATATTTATCAAGGTGAGCCAGGAATGGCTGCCATATATCCAAAAATTTGTTAAGATTGTCCATCATGCCATATCGAACCTTCTCCATATGCAATAAACCAATGAGCTCACTTAACCAAGTCTTAAACTGAGGTACAATATCTGACTTCCAGAGTTTTAAAATCATTTTCTTTGCAATTACCATTCCACACATAATTGTGCTCTGCACCGAAACTCTATGTTTAAGTAGAGAAGGAGAAACCCCAAATAATGCAATCATTGGGTCTGGTTCAAACACACAGCTGTACATGTCAGAAAACCACTTAAAGATGTTACACCAAAAATTATACAGTTTCGGACAAGTCCAAAAGAGGTGAGTCAGAGAGCCCTCTGCAGATTTACATTGGTCACATAGAGATGAAATGGTGGGAAAGATACTGTGCAGTTTGGTTTTTGAGTAGTGAAGCCTGTGCATCACCTTGAATTGGATTAACTGGTGCCTGGCGTTAATAGAGCAAGATCGGGTCCTACCAAGGCCCTCCTTCCAAACATCATCTCCAATCTGCATCCCCAACTCCTCCTCCCAGGAATTTTTCAGAGTGTGTAGCATAATCTGTTCGTTCAAAGAATATATTTACAAAGCCAGAAACAAATTTTTTAGATTCAGGTGGACCCAACAAAAGCTTATAAATCATTTTATCTTTCGGAAGGAACTCAAAGTTAGGCACACATTTACGGACATAATTCTTAATCTGCAAATATCGGAAAAAATGCGTTGTGGGAGGAGAAAACTTACTTTTTAACTGAGCAAATGTGACAAACTGTTTATTATTATATAGATCTTTCAGAGTGACTAAACCCTTCAGCCTCCAACTGTTGAAAGACCCGTCCGAGAGGGATGGACAGAATGCATGATTGCGATATACTGGGGCATGGATAGAAGTGTCTGGTAGTTAGCAGCCCTTCCTAATTTGCTGACATATTTTTAAGCAATTAGAAATGATCATATTATCCATCTTAAAGTCCGTGTAAAGCGGCAAAAAATTTGTGTTATGAGTTTGTCACACCATAGAAACATGTATCATTGACCACTGAGCCAAATTTGAAAGATTAAAAAAATTGCTAGGTATGTAAAATTAGGTCTCAAAATCATGGAAAAACAAGCACTTTTCTCTGCTGTGAAACGCTGGGGGCGTGCCAGTTAGAGGCACTGGAACCACGCCCATGCGCGCAGGGGGGGAGCCGGCGCTGCGGCTCCTAAAGAGGTGACGGTACACGTCATGTTAATGACGTCGGTGTTTCCCCAGGTGTTCCCCTTGTCTATCTAAACCCGCGGACAGTTTATAATCATATGGATGCTGTTATAATGTGTAGTGATTGAGATCCTGACCCACCAAACATCCTGGAAAGTGACGGAGTTAAGTTTTTCGCGCTAAATGACATAATTATACATAATCACCATCAGTAAACAGGTCGCTGTCTGACTCCGTCACTCGCGGGGAAGGAGGCTGTTTTCTGGGGAAAGGTTCCCTGAAGTCTCGGTCAGAAGGGCTGGCGGTCACAGTGATTTATTTTCGTCACAAACACTCGGTGAATTAAAGTCTTTGCCGGTGACAAACGCTGTTTTCTGAGCAGAAATGTGATGAGGAGTCGGGAGGACAGGCAGCACTTTTTCAAGAAAGTTTAGCTTAAAAATTAGTTTAGGGTCTTTTGGCAAAACTACACCAAGATACTTCAGCCTTTTGAATGGGAGATTATGCAAAAATTCAGTGTTGAGATCAGCGCCCAGTGACATGAATTCACTCTTCTGCCAGTTAATTGAGTATCCTGAAACTTCACCAAATGTTCTAATAAGATTCAGCAAAACAGGAACTGATTTCTCTGGTTGTGATATGAAAAGAACAACATCGTCTGCATATAAGGAAATATGGTGATCCACATTACCCAGCCGGATGGGATCGATAGAAGGATGATTCCTGATACTAATGGTAAGAGGCTCAATAGCAATGGCAAAGAGCAGCAGGCTGAGGGGGCAGCCCTGGCGTGTACCGCGGTGTAATCGGAATGGCACTGATCTTTCTTGACTTGTGAGAATGGAGGAGGATGGACGAGCATATAACATTGTAATCCACGACACAAATTGCCTGCCAAATCCAAACTCCTCCAAAGCCTTTACCATGTATGCCCATTCCACTTGATCAAATGCCTTTTCTGCGTCTAGGCAAAGGGCAGCCACCCTTGAGCCCATACTATACTTATGGTACATTATATTCATCAATCTTCTGACATTAAAAAAAAGAGAATCTATTAGGGATAAAGCCAGTTTGATCAGTGTGAATGATGGATGATATATATTTATTAGGGCTGTCAAACAGTCAATTTTTTGAATCGCGATTAATCGCATTTTGTCCATAGTTAACTCGCGATTAATCACAAATTAATTGCAATTTTTTTTGGCACATTTTTTTCTGTTCTAAATGTATCTTAATGTATTTTTTTCATGTTCCTAATCCTTTTAACAACATAAGAAAGGTCAAATATGCTTGCATTATGAAAATGTTTATTCAACACTTCAAATCATGCAGGAAAATAAATCCAGGGTTGTCTGCTTTTGGCGAGGGGGGCGACGGGCTCTTTGTATCTGCCATCTGTTTGGCTTGCAAGTGGTGTCCACTGACACTGCACGTTTTTCTTCTTTGCCTTTTTCACGCAGTGTGCTGCTTTCTGTTTGTCAGTATCACACTGATGATCGCCATGGCACCGGTACAGCAAAACAATAAAAAGTACGACATGAAATTCAAACCTTCTGTCGTGATATATTCAGAGGAAAACTTGGGAGAAGCAGCCGCTAAACGTTTCTCTGTCGACCCCAAGAGAGTGAGAGAAACGGAGCTTCAGCGTCTGTCCGAGGAGGACAGCAGCAGGGCCAGGCTGCCTGCTGGAGGGACGAAGAAGGCTAGCGAGGAGCCTGAGATAAACATGCGGGGATGAGTTATCAGCAAACGGGCACGCCATGAGAGAGTGTCCCGCAAAATGATCAGGGCGATGGCGAAACAAATGTCTGCCACCGTGAGTGACAGCAGAGATGAGGAGTTTGCAGCGAGTGCCGCCAACCCTGCTTCTTCTTCTGATTCCCTTTCTTATTTTTCTGCCACCCACTGTATGAAGACTACGGGTGCCGCCGACGGCTGTAAATCATACAATGCGCGTTTTTTTTTGTTTGTTTTTTTTTTTGTTGTTTTTTTTATACTGAGCGTTAATCGCGCGTTAAAAAAATTAACGGCGTTAAGAGGACGTTGCGTTAACGAGTTATTAACGCGTTAACTTTGACAGCCCTAATATTTATTTAACCTATTTGCTAATAATTTGGTAAAAATTTTCATATCTGAGTTCAATAATGCGATAGGACGAAAAGATGAAGGTTCAGTTTCATCTCTACCTTTTTGTAATAATAATGAAATATTGGCTTCATATAATGTGGGCGGAAATTTCTGGGTTCCAAATGAATGATTGAACATCCTCAAAAGAAGGGGAGCAATCTTCAGAGAAAATATTTTGTACAGTTCAATTCCAAAACCATCTGGGCCAGCAGCCTTGCCATTGGGAAATGATTTTATAGCATCCAGTATCTCCTGCATGATGATGTCAGAATTCAGAGCTTCTCGAGCAACCTCACTTAATTTAGGGAGTCTTAGACGTCCCAGCCAATCAGAAACGTTCCTTTTTGCTTTTGACATGTATAACTCTGCATAATATTCCCTAAAACGATCGTATAGACTTTTAGGGTCAATAACTAATTCTCCAGTCTTTGATTTAATCTTATGAATAGCTCTACTAGCTTGCAAGCCTCTTAATTGTTGGGCCAGCAATTTATGGGGCTTATCCCCCAGCTCAAAGTGTTTCTGCCTGATCTTAAACAACTGATCACATACTTGACTGGATAGGATAGTGTTATATTCATATTTAAGCTTAAGAATATTTTGTAGGGTGGAAGGGCTGTAGGCAAGTTCCAACTGCGATAGTTCAGTTTCAATTTCTGACAGTCGTTTCCGCCTTTCCTTTTTCAGTGAAGATTCAAAAGAGATAATATGACCCCACATCACAGCTTTAAAAGTTTCTCATAAAGTGGAGTCTGTGACTTCTGAATTGTCATTACTATCCAGGAATTCTGAGATCTTAGTAGATATATACTGACAGAATGATGCATCGGAAAACAATGATGGGAGACACCAGGTAAACTGCTGTTTTTTATGATCAAGATCAAGGACCAACGAAGTTGGAGAGTGGTCAGAAATTAAAATATTATGATATTTCGAGGCAGTCACATTTGATATCAATTTAGAGTCAATTAAAAAATAATCTATTCTTGAAAAGGATTTATGTATTTGTGAGAAAAGAAGATAATCTCTATCTGTAGGATGTCCAAGCCTCCAAATATCAACTAGATTCATGGAAGACATTAAGTCATTCAAAACCGTTGAGGATGTAGACGACTGATTTAGCTGGGCTGACCTATCCAAACGGCTATCAAGCCCACAGTTGAAGTCACCACCTACGATTAAATGTGTATCAGAGAGATCAGGTAGTGAGTTAAGAATTTTACAGAAGAAAGCTGGGTCATCAAAATTTGGACCATATACATTAAGGAACGTGACATGAAATGAGTGGATATAGCCAGTTACCAAAATAAATCGGCCATTTGGATCACTCACAGTAGAAACATGCCTAAAAGGAACAGTCTTACGGATCAAAATTGCCACTCCCCGGGCTTTACTGGAGAACGTGGACTGAAAAATCTGATCTGGTCCAGCTACATCTAAGTAACTTTTCCTTTGTGGGTCTAATATGTGTTTCTTGCAAATAAACTACATCAGCAGACAAAGATTTTAAATGAGAGAACACTTTAGCTCGCTTGAGCACATGACCCAGGCCACGCACGTTCCAACTAGTAAAAGTGATGCCACCACTTGACCTAAGTGTACTAGGATGCATATAGATTTTGCACAATAGCAGTGTACACACATAATGCCCTAATAAAATAATGATAAAGACAAGAGGGACACATGAAAACGAACAAGAACATCACCCTCCTCCCTCCCTCCCACTTTCCCAAACAAAGTGAGATTACAAACCCTACATACTCTCTTAAGGGCTGCCGGACCATACAGGAACAACTAACCGGCCGGTAAGTTAAGACTTAAAAGTCACATACCAAAATACGCCATGTTGGCGGGAAGTATTCAAGACAGAGTCTCTGCAAAAGCCTCAGCATCCTGCAGGGACGAAAAAACTTTGTCCATGGTGCCGCTGGAGACCCGCAGTCGTGCCGGGTAGATGAAGCCGCTCCTCAAACCTGCATCTCGGAGTCGCTTGCGGACGGGGTCAAATGCCTGGCGTTGCTTCATCACCTCCACCGGGTAATCAGGGAAGAGGTGAACTGCTTTTTCATTGTAGCACAGAGGAAACTGCTTGCAGGCCAGTTGTAGTATTTTCTCCTTGAGTTGGAAATGATGAATCCGCGCTATCATAACGCGCGGGCGCGCGTCGTCCTCGGAGAACCGTCTTCCCAGCCGATGAGCCCGGTCCACTTCCAGCGGCTTGGAAAAATTATCGACGCCCAGCAGCTCAGGGATGAACTTTGCCACAAACTCCGTCGGATGTCCATTCGCGATTTTCTCAGGCAGGCCAACGATTTTAATATTCTGTCGCCGGGAGCGAGCCTCCAGGTCAGTTACTTTCAGGCGAATTGCTTCATTCTCCGACTGCATTTTCATACATTTCTGCTCAACGAGCGTGAGGCGGCAATCAAAGTGCGAGCTAGCATTTTCCACCTATTCGGTATTCGGTTACCGAGACTCGCCAGCATTGCCTGGGTGGATGCCAAAGATGCCTCCAAGTCGTTTAAACGGTCAGTCATCGTCTTGCTCATACAAAGTATTGCTGCGAGGATGCTTGATTCAGACTCCAGATCAGACTTGTTAGCTAACTCAGGGGCTGCAGCAGCTATCTCTGCTAGCTCCGGACATGGCTGGCCGTCGGCCTCGTTTAAGGCTTTCTCTTGCCGCTTCCCTCTTTCAGCTCTTGGTTTTGTCATCCTAAGGCACTTAGATGAAAGTATCTATGAGGCGAAACCGGGAAATTAGGTGAAATATTAAGTAAATGACCAAATTATTTCAAATGTGGAGAGGAGCCCTGGAAAAACACGACTACTCCATACGGTGCTCACTAGCGCCCCCCGTGTGTAGGGTTTTTAACAGTCAGCACAGACAGTACACCTGGAGCCACAGTAGGGAGGGGGTTTTATCTCTGGCCAGACTGGACTGCTTTTATTGTTTTAAACACCATTTGAATATTTTTAAGAGGTGTTGTATTCAGCCTGTGGGTTTTGGTGACCATTTTCTAGTCTCCTGTCATGTTTTATCAAAAACATCTGTTTACAGAGCGCCTATTGGCATTTTAACACAGCCCTTTTAGATGACCAAGCTTTTAGAACTGCTTTTAAGTTTTTTTTGGAGTCCCACAGAGAGAGCAGGCCTGCCTTCACTAACATACAACAGTGTTGGGACTTTGGTAAGACCCAGATAAAACAGCTCTGCCAGCAGTTCACTCGCGGTGTCACTACAGACTTAACCCGGTCCATGAAAGATCTGGAGACGCAGGTGGTGGAGCTGCAGACTTTAGCAGACTCTACAGCAAATCGAGGGCTTTTAGACTCCCTCAAGTCAAAAAAGTCGGCTATAGCCAACCTGCTGGGCGTCTCAGCACAGGGGGCTCTGGTCAGGTCTAGGTTCATGACCATCACACAGATGGACGCCCCATCTCGCTTCTTCTTTGGGCTGGAGCACAAAAATGGACAAAGGAAGACCATTCATTCTTTACAAACGGGTAGTGGCTCCCAAGTCTCAGACTCATCTGAGATCAGGAAGTATGCTGCAGAGTTTTACAGAAACTTTTTAAGAGTGAGTGGAAACATAATCGAGATGTGCACAGCAGCTTCCTCAGCGGTCTCCCTCAGGTCAGCGAGGCTGACTACAGCGAGCTGGCAGCCGAGGTGACGCTGCAGGAGCTCCACACTGCCACCATGAACCTGCAGAGCGGAAGAGCTCCAGGCATGGACGGCCTTCCTGCAGACTTTTACAAGTCTTTCTGGTCCACAATAGGACCAGACCTGCTAGAGGTGATTAATGAAAGCCTGAAGACCAGCAAACTGCCTCTGAGCTGCAGGAGGGCCGCAATAACCCAGCTGCCTAAAAAGGGAGACCTGCAAGAACTTAAAAACTGGAGGCCGGTCTCATTGCTGTGCACAGATTATAAGATCCTTTCCAAAGCTCTAGCCCTAAGACCGAGAGAGGTAATGTAGTCCATCATCCACCCTGACCAGGCCTACTGTGTGCCCGGCAGGCTCATCAGTGACAACGTCACTTTAATTCGAGACGTTTTGGAGCTCTCCAGTTCATAGACTGGTCTGATTTCAATAGACCAAGAAAAGGCTTTTGACTGGGTTGAACACCAGTACCTGTGGCAGACTCTGGCTGCTTTTGGGTTCAACCCTGGCTTCATAGCCATGGTCCGGGATCTCTATAGCTACATTGCGAGCGTTCTGAAAATTAACGGCGGGCTGAGCGCACCATTTGAGATCCAGAGAGGGGTAAGGCAGGGCTGCTCTCTCTCTGGGATGTTATATTCGGTAGCCATCGAGCCTCTGCTCCACAAACTCAGAGCTAAACTTACAGGTGTGTGTTTCCCCCAGTGTCCCGTGTCTTTTAAACTGTCTGTGTACGCGGATGATCTCGTTGTTTTAGTTAACTCACAACAAGATATTGACATTTTAACTGACACTGTGAAAGACTTTGGTTTTATTTCATCTGCTAGAGTGAACTGGGGGAAAAGCGAGGCTCTGATGGCTGGAGGGGAGCTGGGGGATCGGCTCAGGCTGCCCGGTGGCAAAAAGGAGGATTCAAATACCTTGGAGTCTTCCTGGGGATGAGACCAACAAAAATAAAAACTGGAACAATGTCCTGGAGCAGATTAAAGGTCGGCTGGAGAAGTGGAGGTGGCTACTCCCAAAAATGTCATATAGAGGCCGAACCTTCATAGCCAACAACCTGGTCTCATCCTCCTTGTGGCACCGGCTGGCCTGCATCGATCCTCCGGTTTCTCTCCTGTCAAAAATTCAGTCGGTTTTAGTTGATTTTATTTGGGACAAGTTGCACTGGGTCCCACAGAGTGTCCTGTTTTTACCTAAAGAAGTGGGGTGCAAGGCCTGGTCCATCTGGCCAGCAGGGGCGCGGCTTTCCGCCTCCAGTTTTTTCAAAGATTACTGACCAGACCAAAGGACACTCTATGGAGACCCCTGTCCCGCTGCATTCTGCAGGGTTTTTTTTTTTTATCAGATTTTATTTTATTTTTGGATTTACATATCAACAATGCATATAAGCATACATCATTCAATAGCGGTCTGAGCTAGGGGAGAAAATAAATAAGCAAAACAATATAGTGGGAAATTAAAAGAAAGGAATAAAACAAGATTTTCATACACACACACAACAAAACAAGAGATGTCCTTGTACCTATTGAGGAATATTTCTCATCACCGGTCTGCTCAGTCTGGCACCTTCTAAGCCACTGTTTCCCCTCTGGATAATTTCACTTAGATCCTTAGGCAGGTAATCCATTAGAGGCCGCCATATGTCCATAAAAGTGTCATCATTTCCTTTTAATTTGGCACTTAGTCTTTCCATAGGAAAAACTCTAAAAATGTCTTTGTACCACTGAGTTACAGAGGGAGGTTTCTCACTGATCCAATTAAATAATATACATTTTCTGGCCAAAAGTAAGAGTTTATTGAGTAATTTTGATCTTTTGACATCCATATCTCTATTCAAAGGTGGCAGCCCCGATAGAAACTGGCCTGGATCTTTACATATGTGTTTTTTAAATATTGCTGTCATTTCCTTAGATACACATGACCAGAACTTGATATTTTCGGACAGCTCCAGAAGCAGTGTATATATGTTCCACTTGTTAGGTTACATTTAAGGCACAATGGTGATCTATTAGGGCCAATTTTGTTCATAACATAAGGTGTCCTGTGCTGTCTATGAAGTATTCTATATTGTATTTCTTAAAATTTATTGCTGAGAAACGGGGAGTGAGTAGTCCAATACATCCCTCCAAGCATCTTCATCATATACACTTTGCAGGTCCTCCTCCCATCGCTTCATAAGCCCATCAACACTATGTTGGTTACAACTCTGAAGACTATTATAAAAGTATGTGATAAGACCTTTATTCAATGTGAAATTAATTATGAACTTCTCAATTGGTCCCTTCAGTGTTTCAGTTTGAGTTGACTAGAAATTTGTAGTAATAAAGTGACGGACTTGGAGATAGGCAAAAAAGTCTTTTTGTGGAAGTCCAAATCTGTTTTGTGCTTGTGTAAAGGACATGAGAACATTATTATCATCAAACAAAATTCCAACCACTATCACTCCCTTCTCCCGCCAAAAGCAGAATACAACGTTATGAACACCAGGTAGGAAGTCCCTGTTACCCATAAGTGGAGTCAAATAGGAAAAGGCACCCTTTCTGCCTACCAACCTGTACATGTAATGCCAGATCTTAATAGAGCTTTGAAGGATTGGATTGTCCCTTACCCTGGGAAGGGCAGTTTTTTTACTTGTGAGTTCCCCTAGTAATCTAAATTGGACACAAGCCCATGATTCGAATGGGTCCTCTATTCCCTTTAAATAGAAGTGAACCCATTCATATATGAATCTGCTATGACAGGCCCAATCAGTGTTGGGAAAGTTCACTTTCTACATGAACTAGTTCAAAGTTCAGCTCACAAATTTTAAAATGAACTAGTTCAGTTCATAGTTCATAATTCAAAATTTTGAACTAAGTTCACAGTTCCAAAAATGAATTAGTTCATAGTTCTTTTTTTTTTTCAATATGTTGATGCGAGCTATTATTTTTCAAAACGATTGCCACAGCCCATATAGAACCACAGACAGCTATTGTTTTATCAGTTTTAACACTGAAACTGCAGCTCTCCCACAATATTCTGCAAAACCAGGTTGTCCAGTTGCGGCTGGGAGATGAAGACAATGGAGCCGCTACTGTTTGCCGTTAATGCAATTTGGGTGGTAGAGGACGCGGTTGCCATGTTTCTTGATTTTTTATTCACTTGCACAGACCATGAAAGGCTAGCCAGGTGCTTTAGTTAAATGTGCCGTTTCAGGTTTGTGGTACAGGATAGAGTACAAATTTAAAATTAAAAATGAAATAATACATAAATAAGTAAATAAATAAAGAAGAAAGGGAAAAATGAAATAATAAATAAATAGATAGTTCATACAGTGGCTTCAGGGAAAAACTTTTCATAATGACTCAGTAAGGTATTACTTTTTTTGTTATTTAACAAAATCAGAGATTTAAGCAAAGAGCTCAGTTCCAGAAGAAAAGGAGCACATTTAGGTAGTTATTTTGCAATTTTTTGTTTGTGAATAAAACATTTTGCATAGGATAACAAAGTTCATCATGTGTTCAAGAGCATCATCTTCTGGGTTAATATAGTAGCAAACAACATGTTTAAGGGTGAGAGAATGGACAGAGTTAGTAGCATAAAAAAAAATGAGATTCAACATCACTCCAGAACTTTTTAGATATATCATAATAAAAAAAAACAGATGTGAAGCCTTCATTTGTTTTTGCCTCCATGCTGAGCACATTGATGACACATGCGGCGGTGCGACTCTGTGGTGGCTGGTGTTGCCAGTGTTCTGTCCGTTCAGGACGAATTAGTCTGTGTTCGTTTGGTAATGCCTCATTGCATGTTTGGTATGCAGCTGTTTCTGTCTGAAATAGCTAAGTTTTGTTTTGATCGAAAGTAAAGCGAGTTGCACAAACCTCTTGTCCAGCCTCCTTTTTATACACAACAGCCAGTCAGATTACTTCACATTACTTCATATTACAAGCACTCAAATCAAAATCAATTTTTACACATACCACACTCCTTAGCAGACTTCACGTAGAGACGCCAAACTGAGGCCTTAGACACATGGGTTGGCAGCAACTTCACATGCCAATCTCTATGCCCAGGATGTCGGCCAGGCAGCATGATGGCATTGTCTTCTGCATAGCTTTTTTTTATAAATTCCACAACTCCGTTGATAATGCTGCGGCTGATGAACCTGGCTGGCCTTGGCTGTGAGTGCTTCTTCCTTAACCGTGGTCTTTCCCCATTCTCCTCAAAGTGTTTGATTATATCAGTCAGGGTGTCTTTGCCAATTCTGAAAAAGGAAAACAAAGAAGTTTCACATCATGGGTCATACTAACAGGCACATTGTCACCTGACTCTGAATGCATTCATCCAAACTGTTCCTCAAGTAGGCTAGTTGCTAAACATTAGTGTAGCAGAATGGGGCTGCAGTATATTCTGCTCCAGTGTCTGTGGGCCCGCATGTTGGCTCGGTGATTGACAGCCAATCATTGTAGACAGGTAACCTATAAAGACAGGTAGGGGTCCTATGTTCTCCCCTCTCTGTCGCCAAAACCGCACGTCATTTCCAGTGCGCCGATGTCCGCTGCAGCAGGTATGATCATAGACATATAAAGAGTAGACGCCGCATCGACCGCTACTGCCTATTGGCGCTGATGAGCCCTGGGTCCGCCATCTTGGACCGGTCACCCGCTCCACTCAGTGTATCTGTTTGGCAGCTCAATGCGCACTTAATCAATCGTAACTCTGAATTCAAAACTGATTTTCACGTGGGGTTTTCTTTGCTGCAAACGTTATACATATAGCTATGATACAGATAACACGGTTCGGCGTATTTTAATATTCATAGTGGAATTAACAGTAATAGAATATTCAGATATATGATATATGTGATGTATTATAGGTATTTTGCAAACACTATAAATATAAACACAATAGAAATCATAGAGTAATCTATATCTATCTATAGATCGATATATGTATATATATATATATATATATATAATATATATATATATATATATATATATATATATAGACCTAGATCTAGATATATATATAGAGATATAGATATAGATATAGATATGTATATCTATAGATTGATATATATATATATCTATATCTATCTATCGATCTATCTATCTATCTAGCTATCTAGCTATCTCTATCTATCTACCTACCTACCTATCTATCTCTATATATATCTATATATCTATCCATCTCTATCTATATCTATCTCTATCTCTATCTATATCTATATACATACACACATATAAATATCTATGTCCATATCTAAATAAAATCAGAGAAAATTAAAAAAATATATACAAATCAGAGTACCAATATAATTCATATCAGGACAGAGAGAGAGATGCCCCAAATAATTTTTCTGGAAAGACTGTGTGCTCTTGAGCCATAAACAAAACAAGAGAGACACAAGGTGTAAACTGCAAAAATGAAACAATTTATTAACCAAATAACACTTATTTCTGTATTTATTTAGAAAATTTAAATATTGTTTAAAAAAGAAAACAAAAAGCCCCTACAATACTAGACAATCAGTGCAGACAGTTACCATGATACAAAAGACAGGAGGGAATATGGTGCCATCATGCAAAATAGGACATATACAAAGCAGAAGACTAATACAAAACAATGACAATTGTATACAGATTGTGCAGACTGTATTGTTGTATCGGTGGTAAGAGACCAAGTGGTTAAGCAGTATGTTATATGTGAGAAAATCATAGCATGAAAATAAATTTTAGCAGCTTCAGGTGAGATATTTGCGAATAAATATAAAATTATTTAGGAATTAGAAATTTTATTTTTGCAACAACTTGTTTTACTTGTTTTTTGAAGCTCAGAGTTCAGTTTATGATGACGCCAAGATATTTAAAACTGGAAACCACTTGTAACTTCCCCTCTGATACAAATTCCGGACCAAACATAAACAGGCATGGTGCTCTTAAACAGAAGAGCTCAAAAAGATGAAAAAAAACAGGGCATCTCAAAGACAGCCAGGTCTTAAGTACTCCGGGGAGGACTGATCAGGTGCTCCCAGGGGTGTTGATTATAACTCCGCTTACCAGGAACCTGCAGGATGACAGACAAACATAAGGAAAACACACACAGCCACAGCAGGCTCTGCTAAAGCAGGAGGGCCGTCACAACTGTCCGGAGCTTTGCTTTTACCGGTTATGATGACGGCTACTGGCAGCGGCGGTGCCGTCGCTACCAGCAACGGGACCGCCGGAACGGTACCGGTACCAGTATTGACGGCGGCGGCACCGGCAACAAATTATAGACACAAGTAGCAGACCACGTATCCTACATAGCGTTACTTTGTGGGGTGTGTATGAGACATAAGAGGTATCTTACTTTTGTTAAGGTAGCGTTAGTGACATGTGAATAATACAATCTGTGCCACTTGTGTAAAATTCGCTGGTCAATGTAATACCAGTAATATTTGTCTTATTTCTACAATAGCATTCTTGTGTCAGTTGTAGTTTAAGTCAGTGCTATGGAATATGACTTATCAACTCTCAGTTCATAGCCGGGTGAAAACACCGGCAACAAACATAGCCTAGCTAACGTTAGCGTTAGCTAGCTACGATTTCGCTGGTGGACATAAATACAATACAGTAATATTCGATTCACGAAATACAACCAATAGTAATGTTCAATCCTACTTGTGAAAAGTAATCCCTTGAGCCCTGTTTTCAATCGTCCGCCGATTAGGACAGGAATATGCTGCACAGTGCTCGAGCATCTTGTTGCGTCTGCTGCTCAACTGTGAGTAGAATGACCGGTCCAAGATGGCGGCCGCATTTCTTGCGACCCAGCAGCCCATGCGGCGTCTACTCTTTATGTCTATGGGTATGATTGCGTTGATTGTACAGGTTGTAGCCGTATATGGTTTTCGAGATGCCTGTCTTGGACCCTGGTCTCTTCCTCAGACCTGCCGCTCGCCTCAGTCAATGCTGGTAGGTCGCTTCATGCCGTGCGCCGCAACCTTATGTGCGGTGTTTAAGCTAATGGGCTGTGTTTCATTTTAGGAATTGGCTCACCTGACAAACTAAGCTCCCTAGACACTCGTCTGTTCCCCTCTCCGAGCTCATAGACACGGCCGGGTCAGGACTGCGTGTCAGTGCATCTGTGCCTCTAGCATTCGGCAGCTAGCAACATAGCAGCTACACCTGTCTGGCCCATCTGTCCCTACGCTGCTGCTTTGCCTACCCTTGTTTCGCCTATTGTTTTTGTCCACTGTGGCTTTGCCATTTATTTCAGTGTTGGACATTTTTAGTGCCTGGGTGCGATCAGTGGGACTTAACTCTTCGTTTTTGATTGTTTAATTGCCAGCTGACTTGCTGCCAGTAGAGTTGATTCTGTTATTTCTTTAACCTATTTTGTTTGTTTTTGTTAATCTCTTATTTTCTCCTACCCGGCTTGCTGCCACTATTATTGGAGTTGTTTCTGCTTATTTTCTTTATCCTATTTTGTTTTGTTGTTAATTTCTTATTTACTCCACCTGGCTGTTTAGTCTCAAGCAATAATCTGTTTAGTTTGTGTTGTTATATTGATTGTATTCCATTTTCTTACAGTATTTTGGCTGGCGTGACCCAGTCTTTTGCTTATTTGTTCAAGTGATGTCCCGCTAATTGTTTTTGTCCCCTCTCTGTGCAGAAGCTGAGAGCCTAAAGGTGGTGGTGGTTGGTGCCCATCGGTGGTGGTGTCCCTTCTTGTGTGCTGTGTGTCAACCCCTGGTGTAATCCTCCCCATGTGTGTTTGTGTGGTGGTGTGTGCGTGAAGTCGGTGCATGTGTGATTGGGGCGACTCTCCCTTGGATACCTCACTACTGGTGACCCATCCTCCCACTGGTAAGCCTCAGTTTCGGCTATTCCTTCCCCCTCCATATTGCTGTTTCGCTTTTGGCCTTTTATTATTGTGGTGTTTGTGTAAAATAAAAAAAATGAATTATTGTGAAATGGAACCACGTCTCTACAGTTCGTAATCCCTGTGACTTTGACTGCGACTTCGAAGGAACACATAACGCAAAGTAGATAACTTGGATGTTAATAGAAACTCACCCCATAAGAAACTGAAAAGTATTCCTGCAGACGTCATTTCCTCTGATGGAATAAGTGGTTTCTCTTCATATGGGGCTTTTTGGTGGATGTAGTCATGTCCGAAGTAACTACTGTCACCGTAGATATAGCGTCTAATATCTCACGCTCCAGCTCCTCTGCTGCGAGGCCGAGAGATTCTTCCTCGTCTTCATCTTCGGCTAAGGTCAGCTTTAGATTAGGGATGTTCTCCAGTGTAATACAGTTACTTTCATCGTCAGTGCACTCATCAGAATCAGAAGTGAAACTGGCGTTTGGAATAACCAGAAGTATCCAGCGTCTTGCAAAAGTACTGCCATAGATTTGCGCTGTAACAGCCACGATTTAGTTCTTCTGCAATGCATTTTTCCCGGTCCATCTTCATTCAATGATGAAATCACATGCAGCTTCCAGAAGTGGCAGAACTTATGCTGGGGGGCTGCATAAGTAGCCATGCGGTTCGCTATTAACGTGCACCTGATCCAGCCGAAAAAAAAAAAAAAGCCCGTGAATGGTCAAAGGTAGCCAGTATGCAAATTAACTATTGCTGCACACGCCCACCAATGCGCCAGCATTTCCTGAAACTCTACCCGATTTCAAACACAAAATGTATACTTTTAAGGCAACCAAAACTGTTATCTGAAACATGGAGTGGCTTCTTCATGATCTCAACTTGCACATTCTGCAAAAAAACGAAAATCACTAATTTAGAAAAAAAACGATAGTTTCTTTGTTTATGTGAATTTCTTCCAGCCGACTTGCTGCTGGTTTTGCCATGGCGCGTCACATATGCTATAATGTATGAAATATATTTATCTCAATTTATTAAGTAGTTTTCATAAAATTCACCAAAGTCATGTCACACTAGCGGGTGTCACGTCTTGGGGTTTGTGTCTCGTGAATTTCCTGTTTTATTTTGAAAAGTAACTCTCCTCTTGTTTCAGGTCACTTACCCTTCCTCATGTGTCACTGGTTTGACGTCTCCCCTGATTCCTGATTGCTTCCACCTGTTCCCCATTACCCTCCATGTTTGTAAATCTGATTCCTCGTTTTCCTCTTAAGAAGAGTGATTTTTTGTTGTAATTTTGTCAGCTCTGTTTAGAAGCTAGTTTTAGTTTGATAGCCGTTTTGCTTGCCTCCGTTGGAGTGTTTTTTTTCATAATTTTTCAGCTCTATTGTGCAACGTAGATTAAGTTTATAGCCATTTCTTCTTCTTTTTTGTTTGCAAATGTTCATAGTATTTATCCTCGAAGAGTAGATTAGTTCTCAGCCTTTTTCTTTGCCTACTTCATGAGTGATTTTCTGTTTGTTCCTTTTGTTTTGAGGTTTTCCTCTGTGTTTTGTTTTATGTATTTTCCTTTCCATTTTTAAAAAAATGAAGAACCATAAAACACAGACAACCACATATTAACAAAGATAGTAGTGGAGAGGTAGAAGATTAATGGAGAGAAAATGCCAGGGTGTACAGATGGGTTTGAGCCTTGTTTTAAAAGCAGAAATGGAGGGGGCCTCGTGTACGTGTGGTGGCAGTCGGTTCCACAAGCGCGGAGGAGCTACTGCGAAGGCCCGATCACCTTTTTGCTTGAGTCTGGAGCGGGGGATATGGAGAAGACCCATATTAGAGGATCTTTGGGACCTAGGGGCTGAGTGGGGGTGTAAAAGGTCTGAGATGTATGATGGGGCCTGACCGTTAAGGGGTTTGAACACCATTAGAACCGTCTTGAAATGGATCCTTTGTTGTACTGGGAGCCATCGAAGTGATGCAAGAACGGGTGTGATGTGCTCCCACTTTTTTGCCCCAGTCAACAGTCTTGCTGCTGCATTCTGAACCATTTGAAGGCGTGCTATGAGGGACTGGGGGAGACTAAGGTAGAGGGAGTTGCAGTAGTCCAGCCGTGATGTTATAAAGGCATGGATAACTTTTTCCAAATCGTGGTACGATAGGGAGTGTTTTATTTTAGAGATAATTCTGAGCTGGTAGAAGCTGTTCTTAATTACAGAGGAGATTTGCTTATTAAAGCATGGCTCAGAATCAAAAATGACTCCCAAATTTCTTGCAGAATGTTTTGTGAATGGGGTTAGACTACCTAGGTCAGTAAAGATGGGGTTTTTGGTTTTGGAGGGGCTAAAGATGATTACTTCTGTTTTGTTGTTGTTAAGCTGGAAGAAATTATCCCCCATCCAGTCATTAATTTCCTTGAGACACTCTAGGAGAGTCTGAAGGGAGTTTCCGGATCTCAGTGGGAGATATAATTGTGAGTCATCAGCATAAAAGTGGAACGACAAATTATATTTTCGAATTATATTTCCCAATGGGAGCATATATAAACAAAATAGAATTGGACCCAGGATGGACCCTTGAGGGACCCCACAGGACAGAGGGGCAGAGGATGAGGAGTGCTGACCTATGGACACTGAAAAAGATCTATGGGTGAGGTAGGAGGAGAACCACTGCAGAGCTGAGCCCGTAAAACCAACTCACTGATGGAGCAATTTAGAAGAGTGGGGTGGTCGACGGTGTCAAAGGTAGCACTGAGGTCTAATAGGACTAGGATGGCGCTCTCACCTGTGTCTAGCGTAAGTAGTAAGTCATTTGACACTTTAAGCAAAGCAGTTTCAGTGCTGTGACGTGCTTTAAAGCCAGACTGAAAAGGCTCCAAGGCATTGGCAGAGTTGAGAAAAGGCAGCACTTGAGAGAGGACTGCCTTTTCAAGAATTTTTGAGATGAATGGTAGTTTAGATATTGGGCGATTTTTGGACAATTAACATCAAGGTTATGTTTTTTAAGCAACGGCTGGATGACCACATGCTTGAAACATAAGGGAACAGTGCCAGAGACAAGGCATGTGTTTATAATGACCAGAATGCTTGAACCAATGGTTTCAAATGCATCTTTGATGATCTGAGAGGGGATAGCATCATTGGGGGATGTAGAGGGTTTCAAGAGCTTGGTAATATCTCTTAAATCATCAAGGGTCACTGGTTAAAAATGATCAAATATAGTTGCTACAGCTGGGGGACACGGAAAAGTGCTGGGAACTGAAGGGGTAAAAGACAGATTGATGTTTTCTATTTTATCAATAAAAAACTTTAAAAATGTTTCACAAATGCCTGTTGATGTTTCAACCTCTGGGGAGACTTCAGGGTTAATAATTGAGTTTATAGTACTAAAAAGGATTTTAGGTCTGTGGGAGTGTTTATTAATTATATCTGAGAAATGTTTGGCTCTGGCTTTCTTAGCTGCTGTCTGAAAGGCTGCTAATAAATTTATTGAAAATATCAAAAGAAACTGTAAAAGAAACTGTAAGTCTATCCTTGCAAAAAAATCGATAATAGCAGTTTTCATGGTGCAGGAGGCTTTTTTGTAGAGGACTATGAGGAGGACGTGTATGAAAAATTTCAAGTCAGTAGCATTTATGGCTTGGCGGGGAGAGCCTTTCGAAGTTTACACCCTATGTTATAGCGCCCCCATCAGACGGATTGGGATCAGATTTTTGGAGCAGCATGTGGACGTCATTTATACTCAAGGTACCAAGTTTCGTGTCTCTGGGTCCTTCCAGCTCGCCATAAATTAATAAAACGCAAACAATGATGGTTAATGACAAATAGGCCACGCCCACTTTCACCAATCAACATGGCACTCAAGATATTAGTTAATACTCGCCCCAAGAGCATGCATACCAAATTTGGTGGAATTCCGTCCAATGGTATTTGAGATACGCATGTGTAGCATTTATAGCGCCCTCTATAGGTTGAGCTCCACATGCTTTGGTTGGCAGATTCCCAGTACAGTTGTGAATCTACCCACCAAGTTTTGTGATGATAGGGCAAAGGGTGTGGGAGTTATGGCCAATCATGTCTAAGCCCCGCCCATTGCGACAATACATTGGTCCGTGGCGGCCATGTTTTTTGACTAATCTGGCTCATTTATAGTAGAAATGTGTCTTGTCATCCCCCGAAGCCATATACCAAACTTGGTGTTGATAGAGTCAATCTTTCAAAAGTTTTATTCATATTACTGTTTTTCACATTATGCAAATTAGCAAAAAATCTAAGTGGGCTTCATGGTCCGATTGACTTTTTTGTAGAGCACATGTAGCTGGACTTGTGTGTCAAATTTCAAGTCAATCCGACTTACTGTGTAAGGGGCATGGCCTTCCCAAAAAAAGCATTTTAAATCCTTAATTACAGCGCCACCATGTGGCTGACAGGGCTCATATTTTAATAAAAGTTGATGCACATCATTTCCAATCATTGGGTTAAGTTTCAAGTTTCTGTCCAATTCCAGCTCGCCGGAATGTGAGCTCAAGCGGCAGACAACAAATAATAATAAACTGGCACAATCTTAGAAGGGTTCTACTCCTTCGGGGTTAGAACCCTAATAATAGATTTAATTTATATAGCGCCTTTCAGGGTACCCAAGGACACTTGACAAAGTGGAATAAACATATATGAAAACAAACAAAGCAAAGAATAAATTGAGCGCCCGTCAGTCAGCACGGAGGGAACAGCCGCACCATTCAACACCACCACCACCACCAGCACTGCAGGGAACAGCGCCCTCCGTCCAGAAGCAAACTTGCGTCTGGAGGTCCCATGCACACAGTGGGGGCAACACAGGAGACTCAGAGATCCAGTCCCAGTGACAGAGCCCGGGGCGAAGCGACAGCAGAAGTCCAGGAGCTCCTGATCTGAACACCTGAAGACCCCACCAACAATGGCGGAGCATCGACCATCCAACATCGCCGCGAGCCGGGGGAGACCACAGCAGCAGAGGAGAGCGAGAAAGGAGCCAGGTGGTGAACAACCCTGAGGCCATGGCGGATGGAGGACCAGCACAGCAATGATGGACATCCCGCAGAGCATCGAGTACGTCTGCTTAAAAGTTAGCGTTGCTATGCTAACTGCTGATCGGTGAGGTTAACAGCGGACCAATGGGGCTAACAGCTGATGAGTGGAGAAAGATGAAAGATGAGTCTATGGAGCCGTTTCTTCAGGTGTGCAGGCTTCAAAGGTAGTAGCACAGCCTCAGAACTTGCAAAAACATCTTGGCTTTCTTCTTTTAGCAGAAAAAAGCTGTATTGTCACGGATCGAGAAGCGGCGATGCTCACGCCAGCGTCCTCTCGCATCGGGTTGCCATGGAAACTGATATGTCTGTGTTTCTGATATTTTCACCAGCTGGATGTTCACCCTCTGTTGCATTACCTTTGTTCTCTCTCTCGCTCTCAAACACACACACACACACACACACACACACACACACACACACACACACACACACACGTGAAATAAAACAACATCAAACAAAACAGGGCCATTCAGCACTATGAGTATCTGTACTCATTTAACTCAAATAATTCTAGTTGCAATGATAAAAAAAAAAAAAAAAAAAAAAAAAAAAAAGTTTGAAGGGGAATTACATCATAGGGATAGTTTAATTGAGAACAATCCTTTTTAGCAATGAATACACAGCTGGAATGGCATTTGACAGGCCAGTAATTCTGATTCAATTTGCTTTGTTATTATAATAATTTGCTGTAGGCAGGGACAACCAGAGTACAGGCTGAATAGATAAGTTTGACAAGGCTTTGTGTGAACTAAATGAGTGATTAATGAGCTGAAGACTGAAAAATGTTGGCACTTAATGAGAACAAAGGCATGTTGTTTGGGCTCTGCTGAACTGCTGAAAAAATACAATCGGGAACAGCCAAAACTACATATGCTCTCCTCTGCCCCTTAAGACCCTGGCTCCTCTGAAAACCCGTTCAGTCTCGTTTACCCACACTGCTCCCTGGCTTACCCCTGACCTATGCCAGCTCAAAGCCACAGGCCGTCCACTGGAGCGACTGTACAAAAAAAAACGGACTCACTGTACACAGCCAAATGTACTTGAACCACCCTCATCACTACAAGAACGCCCTTATTACTGCCAAATCTTCTTACTACTCCCAAGAAATTTCCCAGTCTGGGATCAATAAAGTAATTCTATTCTATTCTATTCTATATTCTATAACCTCATCAACACTGGTATAGGTAACAACAGAGTCCTCTTTGCAACGGTCAGCCACGTAATTCAGACTCCTAAAACCCTCCCACCAGACATATCCACCGATCAGTGCACTGCTTTCCTGGGCTTCTTCAGCTCTAAAATCAACACCATTCACCAACAACTGGCCTCATCCTGCACCTCCTCAAATGATCCAACCTGGATGATCACCACCGGCCAACCTCTCATCAGCTCCCTCTCTGACTTCACCCCAGTATCGGAACACACCATCTCTGAACTCATCCGCAAAGCCAAAGCCACCACCTGTCAGCTTGATTGTCCACTCCTCTTCATCATCTACCTCCTCCCCCTGGGCACAACCCTTCGTCATCATGGGTTCCACTTTCACTGCTATGCCGATGACACACAGCTCTACATCTCCTCCAAACCCACCGCTGCCATCCCTCCCACCTCCCTTATCACCTGCATGGAAGACATCCGAAGCTGGATGAGCAGGAACTTCCTGAAGCTTAACGGCAATAAAACCGAGGCCCTGCTCATCAGCTCCAAATCCACCCTCACCAAATCACAACACATCCCAGCCCCACCCATCATCATCAACCAATTCCCTGTACCCTTCTCCCCACAAGTCAAGAGCCTCGGCGCCACTCTGGACAGCACCCTCTAATTTGCACCTCACATTAACATCATCACCTGGACTGCCTTCTTCAACCTCCGAAAGATCTCCAGACTCCGCCCATCACTCTCCCAATCCAGCACCGAAATCCTGGTTAATTCATTTGTCACTTCCCGCATTGACTACTGCAATGCCTTCCTTACCGGACTCCCCGCCAAACTCATCAACAGACTGCAAATCATCCAGAACTTGGCCGCCTGGATCATCACCCGCACCAAATCGTCTGACCACAGCACCCCTATTCTCATCCAACTTCACTGGCTCCCGGTACAATACCGCATCCACTACAAAAAACTCCTCCTCACAAGCTCTCCACCATCTAGGCCCCACTTATCTCTGTGACCTCCTCCAAGAAT